>OY979636.1:1200000-1607114 GCA_963855885.1 Coenonympha glycerion
TCATCCTCTCCATCGACCTACGACCTGGTTGTAGCGGTCTTCGAAAGCTGACGCTAGATGGTGTTTATATAGTCCCTTAGCATGCACTGACGCAGTTTTTGACGAGCATTCTATATACTCTAATACAACTTCTGACGTCATAGGCTCGGATCACAAGCAGTTCTCCGGATGCACTCGGATCTCAGGCATACACCTTCCCTAAGGGTAATTTCAGATTCGGTAAAGGGCGATGTGTACAGTGCAGCAGTGTAACATTTGATATTGCAATGCAAACTCGTGGGACACACCTGCAACTGACATGGCTAATACTCAGGAGTACTTAACATCAGGTTTTTGTCTTGCTCGTCGCATCATGCTTTCGTTTACGAAAACATGCCTGACTTTTCGGAGTTTTTGTAGTGATAACCACCAAAAGCGGATTGTTTGATTCCTCGATACCTACCGGTATCAAGCATTGCAAAGATCTGGAGTTCACTTCCAGGCACTATCTTCCCAACTCCTACAATTTGGACGCCTTTAAATCAAGAGTGACTAGACATTTTTTAGGCAAGCGCGTTCCACCTTAGACTATCATCACTTTTCATGTGAGATCACAGTCAAGCGCTAGCCTATATTATTAAAAAAAGCTTTCTTAACAACGGTTCTGTTTGGGTCGCTGGCTGTAGATGTATGGTATGGAGAAATCCGTTCCGTTAAATCGAAGTCAGTCAACTCAAAATTTCTGCAAAAACCCGTACTACTAACCCTACAGTCAACGAGGGATCAAAGCACACAATGGCGCCGCTCACACGTCGGCGCGGGCGCAGCCTTGTGCCGCATACAGACAATGCGCAGATAGCGACCGATTACCAGTCGCCACCGATTTGCAGCATACACGAGGAAACGCACATTATGCGTACTTACATGGAAGTCTAACGAATTACTTACCATCCAAATGACTGAGAGTCCTTGAGATTTGACGAGTTCCTTGGCTTAATTGATGCGCACTCGAGGATCCCTCCGGTTATAAGATTCTGGCTGGGATCTGGTTTGGTGGGAGGCTTTAGCCGAGGTTTAGACGTCAAGCAACTTAGATTTCCGGTGCGATGCTGTGTAGCAAATAGAAGCCGTTGTTACTGACGAACAATTCCGAAGTAAGATATTGCAGTCAATTTGCATGTAATGAATGAAAAATTGGAATGAGCTCCATTGGACCAGAGAAATAAATTTCACGGAAACTTTTTTCTGTAGCACATATAAATTGATAAGTATAAGTATGAGTACTTATAAGTCAATTGTGAGTATTATTATTAAATTTTAAAAAACTTAAAATAATCAAAATATCTTTATTTCAATCTTACATTCAAGCTCTTGTAAAAGGTTGTCGACGACCTCCGTGGTTGAGTGGTTAGCGTGCCGGTTTTCAAGGCGACGCCATCTCTGAGGCTCCGGGTTCGATCCCCGGTCGGGGCAATGTAGAAAAATAAGCTTTCTACATTGTCTCGGGTCTGGGTGTTGTGGTACCTTCGTTGTTCCTGATTTCCTTAACACAAGTGCATAAGCTACTTACTAAGGGATCGGAGCAATGTATGTGATGTTTTCCACTATTTATTTATTTATTTTAAAAGGTCAAAACTATATTTGTGATATAATATATGGTGGTATTAAATACTTAATTCCACTTTGTTTATCGATTCCTGCTTACGATTTTTCCACAAAATCACAAAAGAGCGAAGCACCTCAATGGAAATAAATCGGGGCCAAGCATCTCCCCTGTTACATGCGCTGGAAGCTACGAGCCCTAGGCGAGGCCTAGGTTCGCGATAGCATCGCGTCGCGCGGTCATCTGCGATCGCCGGATTCCATTCACGCGGCTCCTTCGCCGTGTTTCATTTAACACCAATTATGGACTTCCCGATTCCAGGATTAGCGGCTTGATTTGTTTCCACGCTTGCTGGCGAGATAAGAATTTTTCGAGTGGGCGTTCCTCCGGGTACGGTCGATGTCTGCGCGTGTGTACGCGTATCTCCTTTGCCTATAGATGTGAAATCGCTAAATGTGAGTGGTCACACTAATATCATGAAGGCTTAGTTTGCGTGTGTGTATGCACTATGCATGTTTGATACTTGTTTATTGAACCGATTTAGCTGTAATTTGGAATTATACCCTGGATTAATACGTCAGCTAATTTTTGTTCCGGATAAATCTAATATGGTTCCCACAGAATTCGTGTAAAGCCGAATCTCTCATAGGCAGAGCCGCAGACAACAGCTAGGCAGCTGGTATGTACTTTCGCCTTGATAATTTACTACATTGAGTATAGTTTATACATATTTTATTTGTTACTCCTTCATGCCTAATGGCGAAATACGTTAATGTTCACGCCACTACTACACGATTGATTTAGCTGAATTTTGATTGTTTCTGCCTAGTCATTTTGAGTGAACTCGAAATCTCGAAAGATGAGGAACATAATAGTCATATAATAAGTGTAAAAATACATCTGTTCAATTTAAAGTCTTACGAGTACTATTTGGTTTGTATGATACACCTTAAACTACGATTGATTATTCTGTCAAACTGTAATTGGCGACATCTATTACACGAGTATACCTACTAATAACATGGTTTCAAAATAAATATACTAGGAATGACTGGATTAATTTGCCGTTGAAATATAGAAGGTCCAAAAATAAGACTGAACTCTGCGTAATCAAATACCCTTGAAGAACACCTATTTCCCAATTGAATACGATGACAATAATCAATGAAAAGCCATAAGTATTACTGTAATCGATTGTCTCGTCCAGAGCCACGCATGAGGGCCAGCCATTGTGGTGTTTTTTCCACCGTTTTCCCAGTGAAGGGACGGTGTGAACCGCGCGTACCAAGGTCAGCGTTTTCAAAGGCTGATCGAGACGCAAAAACAGTTCTGGCATGGTAAAGGGTAATTGTTTATTGTCTACTTACAAAATAGTGATTATGAATTTTCCCCAACATATTTTTCGTCTCATATACTCGTACATATACAATAATGGAGACCCCTTATAGTTTTTAAATTATTTTTATTTTATAAATATTATAAACGAAAGTTTCATTTAGGACTGTACGAAAAATGAGTGTATCCGTCACGAAAATCTTGACACGAAGAAAATCACGTTAATATACATAGTTTACACTTTACAATATCCTCGTTACCGTTAGTAACTCGTCCTTGAACTTGGTAATTAGTTCGAGCTAAGTTAACACAACACCAATGGGCGGTGTTGTGTTAAGTTAGCTCGAACTCAAACTAACTAAAGTTAAGCTAGTGTTAAGTTAGCGTCACAAATGTAGGATGGAAAGCCCGCTGTCTGTTTATTCGTCACCTCATACATTGGCAACCTTAAGACTATCGTCTGGTGACGAAGCGTGACGTTATAAGTGTTTTCAAAAAATGCTATAGAGAGTTGCAAGTCCAGAGCTAGGCCTACATTTTGTGCTTGAAACATTGCTTCGGGTGATAATGTGAGCAATATTTCTTAAAAAGTAAAACGTATGAGCATAGTTCTTCATTGAATCTGCAAAATTTCTACAAATTATGAAAATTGGACTACATTTAATATGGGGAAGATTACGTTATGGCTTTTTGTATGAAAATGTAAAGCAAGACGATATTCTTAAGTTACGGAACCCAAAAAATGGAAGCTCTTAAGAGTCCCGTGAACTACAATGTCTCCATACATACGAAACACCAAATTATTTGTAATTCGTGCATATTTCGATCATGTTGTGGTGTTATTCGGGTTCATATAGAATCTATGTTACTCGCCATATTTGGTTCGGAAACACTTCTCTAAAACGAGATATAAATCAATTTTCATCAAAATTGTTATAACTTCGGTCGAGTTCCGTGATATCAGAAATTATGGATGAAAACTTGTAAGTAACTTTCTTTATTGGATGGTGTTTTTCTTTTGCTGGACAATAAAAACTATGCTCCTGAACTAATGCGACGTGAGTTAGTGTTGTTTTTATTACAAAACAAATAAGCAGAAAACATGTCCTTTTTGACGCAAAAATAAGCAAATCAAAATTCATTTATATATTTCGTTTTAGAGAAGTATTTCCGAACCAAATATGGCCATCACTACTATATTAATCCGAATAAAATCACATGATCGAAGTATTAACGAATTACAAATGATTTTGGTATTACGAATGTATGGAGAAAACGTACATCAGACACCTGAAATATGCTAGAACTTAGATGAAGTTAATGCCACATTGTTAAGGGCGCACAGACTAAATGTAACAAATTGATTTGTCGCTGCCACCGGGAAGCCGGCCAGACACAATATGGCCACAATAAATACTAGATGCGACATGATAACGTGAATAATTCCGTAATATATTAACAGTATGGGGTTTCACACGGGTTAGAAATGGCGTCTTGTTCGGTTAGACTTATGGCCGCGACACGGGCATTATATATTAAAAACAGCCTCTAATTTATATGCTTTGTATGCCAGTGCTAAGTCCCTTAGCGGATTATTGATGCTCGATACAAAGGAAATGCAAAAGTTGGCAATTATTTCTAATAAATACACATCTGTATTGCACGTTTATGTTGAAATAATGAGCTGTAGTGTAAATTTATCTTTTTGTAAATTCTATAATATTCTAATACATAAGAAGAAAAGTTAAGCCATTCATTCGCTCAATGACTTATCATCGCCTTATCAGTTTACATACATAAAATTTTTAATATTGCATAGAGTGTATAATGTAAAAAAGGGATAAGGAAGTATAACTGGAAATTCTTATAACACACATTCACACAATTCACAGAAGGCAGGACCAATACTAACTCTACCAATCGGTCGATAAATAAAGAGATAGAACACGAAACTAGGTGCTTGCTTTTTCCAAATTTCTATATTTGCAGTATTTATATCGCCTGATGGTAAGTAACGCCCAAAAATGTTACCTATAGTGCAATAAAAGTTACTACTTCAAAGTACTAACTCGGAAGGAGGTAGTTAGCCCCTTATAGTTGCTACATAGCATCAGACCTGAACGCTTAGGGCTGCCGCATTGAGGTACCGGCATGAGTACGAGAGAAATACGTCATGAGGTGCTATGCTTCAAAGTGCTTCAAGAGGAAGACCAAAGAAGAAATAGATGGTTAGTATGAAAGAGGATTGTACGTTGATAGCTGATAGCAGCGAATGGAAGAAGACTCCTTTACTGATCCGTCAAACCCGGGAAATTTCCCTACTTTTTCAGGGAAAGATGAAGTTATTCTCAATAAGTTCAAAGTCGCTGTAAAACGAAAGCTCATTAATAAAGCTTACTATTGTATTAATGATTACTTACATGAATCAAATCCGTGGGGATGAATGAACTGCTGTAATTATACTAGCTCAATTAGTTTTAAGAGCCTTTGTGAAGTAGTGATAACAGAAAACAAAACCCGGCTGAGTTTGTTGTGGGCTTCTTCTCAATGCAGGGCGCGTTGGAACCCTCGTAAACTTAGTTTTAAGTCGACTTGGAGTTATCGCCATACAAATGTGAAAAATATCATAAGGACCATTTACAAGAGCCTGTATATTAGGCCTATGTGAAATAAAGATATTTTGATTTTTGATTTTTTCTTTTTATTCCACGGGAATTGTAAAAAAACGAACTTCACGCGGGCGGAGCTGCGGCCAACAGTTAGTATAATATAAATCCATTAAATCGGACAATAATGAACCAGTCTGAGAAATACCAGTTAAAAAGGCAGTTCAGTTATAACTAAGAATAACATAATAATATTAGCTTCCACTCTGACCATAGAGGTAAGATGTAGATTTTAACTATGACATTCAGATGTGAATCACCGGAGTATTTTATTCATCTTTACGGTTCACTTGAGGAGCGTTTCCTCCGCATTATAGTTAATTAAAATGCACATACCGGCGGGGATGGGTAGATCTAGAAACTAAAGGCTAACTAGGTTATACCGCAGGCTTATCTTGTTGAGATCTGGACAAACAAACCCATTTGTTTCTATATTTATATTCCCCTGCCCGTGCCTTGCTACTGCGTTTATAAATAATTATTTTACTTACTGATTTTTTTTCTTATTTCAACTTATTGAGGTATTAAGTAGGTACGAGTTAAGTCATAATTTTAAATATTTAAGTATGTATTTTTTGTGAGATAAATGAAACAGTACAAACAAGCCAAACAAGAGTAAAACAAACAAAAGTAAACGATAATGAAAGAGTTAAAGAAGACAGGGATTTTCGAATTGTAACTTAAAAAGCTGCTGCCATTTCACATTTTAGTATAATTTCTAAGTTAATACTTGAAGGCAATCTTACTTAATTGGAATGCGCCGAAGATGTAACTTACTTGGAAGTGATGTGATGTACTAAGTTGGCAGGAGTTGGTACTAAATAGCCTATAAAGGTCCTATTGTATACACAGAATCACACCAGAATCCCAAATCATTTGTCGGTAGTGCGTAATTCCCGATTGGGTGGTAATCAACCACAATTTAATCCTCCAGTCCAGACAAGTCAATTTTGAAATATTTATAAAATTTATAATTGGTGATGGGAATAGAACTAGGTCGTCGTATGGATTTTGATCATAAAATTATTATGAACCGAATAAATAAAAGCAAACTTGCCTCATCTAAAGGTTTGCTGTTTATAAGACGCTTCCCTCATTAAATGTTCTCTTTTGTTCTTAAATGAATAAATAAATTTTTTAACGATCTAACTGACTTTTAAATCTTTCTTTAACAGCCACTGCTTATTTTATACGCTCTTATTTCCAACGAGTTAGAGTTTAGAATGTTTATCAAAAATCAACCCTAGTAACATCTCTATTCGGAGATTCTTTTGCACTAATCTCTAAAGTGTCAGGATACAAAAATGTTGTCACAGCTTCCATAGATATACCAACCTAGAACTTGACTCCAATTTTATCGCTGTTAACATTGTTTATATTCTATTTATGTAGCCAGTCAACTCTACAACTAGCCTAAACTAGATAAGTCATTTTTTGATCCACAAATGTAGTTATGTTTTAAATAATATAGTACTCTACTTTCAGCCTAGTTAGTTCTACAAAATATACTAAATTTTAACTTTATTTTCTCCTTGAAGCTATTTTTAGCTAAATTACAACAGAGATTATAATTTAATATAAATTAAGAAAAGTTTAATAGAATGTTTCTGACTTATTTAGACAATCAAACGTTAAACACACTAATCAGCAAACTTTATTTTTAATTTTCGTTGTGTTTAAATGTGCTCTCTATCCAATAACTAGTCGGGACGTCTGTAGTCGGCTTTTGAAAGGTCACAATCGCTTGGCAGATATATCAATTTACATTGAATAGAGTTGAAAGGAAGGATTAAGTGCAATTTGAAAGGTGACTTTTTGTTGGTAGATAATATCTTAATATGTTTATAATAAATGGGGGTTACGCGTAATCTGTAACTGTTCTGTACTTCTGTCTGATATGTTTTGTTGGGGTGTTTTTTTGGGTGATAATTCGCACCTTTTGCGGTGGTTATTCTAAAGGATTGCATTCGATATGCTTTTAGGTTTTTATATTATTAAGCATACGGAACGGATTTTTCTAAATTGATTTCGTATATCACTCAGTTACCTTTTCGTAAAAATGAATTGTAGTTTGGCGATATTAAAATATTGTTTATTTAATTCACAAAAAATTCATGGTTTTTCAGTATTCATCCTAAAATGTCTCACCCCAAACATTTTAACTGCCTAAATCAACTAATTTACAGTCCTTGCTCATCTGATAATATTCCAGTAATAATAGTCTAATAATACGATATTTTCTTCCAGGAGTGTTCCTTACTAAACTGGTTTCAAAGTTTCGTTTATACATCCAAAAACGTTTTAGAAATAATAATATAGTAGGTTTAGGTTAGCCCGCATTTTAATAAAAAAATATGATTATTTTCGTGTAGTTAGTACCTATTTGTTTGTCTTATACTATTAGTATCTTAAACTCATAGCTAAAGAAAATGATCACAAAAATTTTCCATATTTTGTAGTAAAGTGTGTTCACAAACCACATATGGGCATATGCTCTAACTAAAAAGCAATTTAAGCCATATTTTTTAAGTTTTTTGATAGCGTATGAGAAAAATATTGCACGGCAGCTAGAATAGCCCCCGTGCAAGCGTGAATCGTACAGTTTTTGTCTGGATTTCATTAGTTTATGCGACATCACGAGCGCAGTGTTCCGATACCGATCGCATGCGGGTTCAATTCCGTTTGCTGTCTTTATGGAGTCTGTATGAATAATGCGAGTGTTGTGTAACGGATTTCGTGTTTATTTTATACGTTGATGCTAAGATAATATCCGTTTGGGGGATACGGTTGTGCTTTTATATGGAAGGTGTTGTTTTATTTTACGAGAGATGCAAAGAGGTGATAGCGTAAACGGTTCTTTCAAATTAAAAGAGTTAACACAACAAGCTACTACGTTTTTGAATTTCGTGCTATGAGCGTAATAAAAGCTACAGTAGAAATATAATAGGTGTATAAGTCGTATCACTGATTGGAATACAGATTTCCACCCAATACACTCGCTCAGTTAGTTCGCATTCCATTATTTAATGCATTGTTATTTTTTTTACGCTAAAAAATAGTACAAAACTGCGATCTTTGCTGATGGTAAGTGACGATGCAGCAGAAGATGTTGTTCTAACTGTAAAGTATTAATAACCTGTAACGGTTTTTATAATATACTGCATCGCGTGTTTTTATGCAAATGAATAATACTTTACTTTTACTTTTTACTTTACTTTACTTTAAAGTGGCCAGGCCAGAACTGAACCCGCAAACATTCACTCAGATCCATGGGTGAGCCTCTGCGCCCGGGGGACTTTAAATATTTTTAGTTCCTCAACAACAAGACAAAGTTATATTGATTGAACATATTTCAATCCATATCCGCGTATAGTCACAGGAATTTCCTTGTCGTTTGGCACGAGACCAAGCGAAATACAATAAAACTCCCAGTGTGACTGGTCGTGATAGTATTTCAAATACCTTCTTGTACTATTGCTATACAGTTAAATAAATAGTCGTTAAATAGTTATCACTATTAATAAGTATACCTACTTAATTATTTTTACTGACTATTCATAAGATCTAACAAGTAATGGCCTATATGAAATAAATGATTTGATTTGATTTAATTTGACAGGTGCTGCCCATGAGCCAATAAAATGGAGTAACCGACCGCCTGTTGTGTTCTCTGTCGCACTAACGGGCTTTAAGCAGGCAGGGCCTTGGTCCGTTTAGCAACAGACTCTGTCTTGATTCCCCATTTGATTACCCTGTGGGCAGCGGTTGTTTGTTGCAGCGCTTGGATCCGTTCGTTTTAGAGGGAGAGAGCATCTTTTACGTATCTAAGGAATCTTGCCAAGTTTTTTGCCGGCAACTGTACTTTTAAACCTCCCGTGCTAGTGACGACTACTGACTGACCTTAATCTACCAATAAATAAAATTAATTAGTCCACATTATTACTTTTTGGAGTATACATCCCCATTACCTTAACATTTAAGAACAACTATGTAGAGCCCGTACAAAGACTTCAACGCAAGTGAAGTTACTCGTTTAAGTATATTTTGGGCTAATAAAGATAAAGTTAGTAAAATAGTTACTTGATAAATTGTTAGTTTATACAAACGGGTCCCAACTCATATACTTAATAGTACA
This sequence comes from Coenonympha glycerion, assembly GCA_963855885.1. Lineage (NCBI taxonomy): Eukaryota > Metazoa > Arthropoda > Insecta > Lepidoptera > Nymphalidae > Coenonympha > Coenonympha glycerion. Next base: position 1,209,719 of record OY979636.1, read on the forward strand.
TAACTTGGCCAGTGTCCCCATCACACTGGCCAAGTTAGTTCTGGCATTTTGATTTCATTTTGATTTCCATAAAATATACCTAATAGTGTATATTAATGTATCAATCGACCAGTATAGGAATATAGTTTTTTAAAGACTGTATATAAATAAGCCGCGGCTAGCTTCATTGTGCCGTAGTTAGTATCCTGCTGCCGAGTTACGGCGCCCGCGGCGGCAAATTAGCCGACGCGCTACCGTCTTGAGTTATATCTGATCGTACACACTGGGAACTGGCTAACATCAACACCAATGACTCGGCGATTTATACCATACCTGCAGGTTCTTACTAGATTTAATGCTTTCTAAAAAAAAGAAGGTAATCAATTCGATACGCGTGTATGTAATAGCGGGCTAGGTGCACTTATCACGTGATCGAGAAACTACAGGTAGCCGTCTCGACGTGCTAATTTCAGACGGCCGCCGCGCGCCGGCTACTTTGCTCGTGTTAGTTCTTGTACGGTCTATTTCACGCGCTGCGTGCGAGGCAACCTTAGTACGTCGAATGAGACAAAGCTACGCGATAGAGAGAGACCATAACTTTGTGTTTCTTGCGTGTTGTTTGCGCAGGCGGAGCCAGGCGCTATTGCGAACTGAATTGCACTTTTTGTGTCAGCGCTATAGAGTCGCTATTTCTTTAAATCATCTTGCGGAATGAGCCTTCTGTACCGTTAGGTACTATTATGTATTACGTGGAATTGGAAATTGAAATATTTGAGAAACTCACTGGTGCAGTTGCGTGCGCTCGGATTAGATCATAAGAGGTTACGGGTTCAGTTCCGCAACGAATCAATTTCGAATTTTGTAATGTATAAATAGGCTCAGCTCTGGTCTGGTAGAAGTCTTCGGCCGAGGCTAGTTACCACCTTACCAGCATAGATGTATTGCCAAGCGATTCAGCGTTCCGGTGCGATGCTGTGTAGAAACCATTAGGAGTGAATTTCTTACCCCTTCCCAGTTAATACGATAACATCTTCGGCTGCAACTTTTCACCTGATGTTTAATGGCATCTTTGCGAATCACTCTTGACAACCTTAAGTATAAAATAAAGAAAACAATAGTGCCAATTTACAGTGAACGGTCTATATAACGAAATAAAAAAAAAGTATTAACAAAGACAAAGTAGGTAGCCATGTGCGCACGCGCAGTGAACATAACGAACAAGATTACGAGCTTTCATCGCGCCGCCCTTGCTTATTTGTATCTCCCGCTCAATATTCCTCTATGACGTTTCAATTTTGACGCGCCGCGGCCGGAACATAGAGAAAAAAAAAATGAAATAAAATGCCCGATTCTGTAACGACCTTTGCTTTCGCTGCAGTAAAAAAAACTGGCAACAAAAGCAGACCCCTGGTTTTATTAACAAGCAAGCTTATGTGTGGATATCTGTTTGTTTGTTTGTCATAATGACGCCCATTACTGGGCACGGGTTCTTTTATCATTATGCAAAAAGAAATTGAAAACATACAGCTACAGGTTGGTTTTCTGGAAATTAATATTTGAGTAATATTTTTATATTTAGCTGCCCACGATGAAATAAAATGGAACACAGGACGGCGCCTGTTGTCCGGCAGGTCTGCCTGAAAGCTGAAGTACGAGAGAGAGTTCCACAGACAATCTCTTTGTCATTATTTAGCGAAAAGAAGTTGTCATTATTTATCGAAGTTGCAAGACCGAAGCAGTAAAAAATTTACTAACCTTTTTGTTGCGAAAAATCGATGTTACGGTTATGTCGTGAACACGGCCATGTGTTTTGCGTAAGTGCAATAAATTCCACACCAAGCCAGGCCATGCCAAAGCCGTTAAGACGGACCGATTACAGACGGCTGCCGCGCGCCGGCTAGGTTGCTCGCGTTACTCCTTGTACGGTCTATTTTACGCACTGTGTGCGCCCAATTACTAGATAGACCTAGTACGTCGAAAAAAATAAAGTTATCCGATAGAAAGAGACCACAACTTTAGGTGCAAATCGCAGGCGGTGCCAGGCGCTATTGCAAACTGAATTGCACTTTTTTGTGTCAGCGCTAGGGTCGCTATTTTTTTAAATCAGCTTTCGGAGTAAATTTTCAAAAAATATTATTGTATTCCGTGACCAAGCCACGAGTATCTTTGAGCTTTGATATCATTTCTGAATTATCACCCAGTATGGAAACAAAGTTTTCACGTCAAAATGTAAGGCAATTCACCAGAGCAATGAAGTAGCGGGCTACAACTAGTTCAATAATAGCACGGAAGGGCTTTAAATTGGATTGAAATGTGATGAATGCATCAATGCGGGGATAAATCATATTTGATTTAAACCAATTAGTGATGCTTACGCGCGCGCTGGTGTTTGTTGTAGGATTGAGACGCGAGCTCTTTTTGACCGTTAAAACGTAACGAAGTTTGGAAATATACGGCTATGAATATTACCTATCGTATCAACTACTTTTTATATTGTGACTGGGTACGACTATTCTCTAAAAGTTCAAAGAAGAAGATGAAGAAACACTTTTTGCACCAAAACATCACAAATAAAGATACACAAAACAAATAGAATATCAATCAATGGTATGTAAAGGCGGCCTCATTGCTGCTGACTGACCAAATGCGTGTAGACGGTCTTTACACACCCTTTGAGAACATTATGTTAAACTCCAGCTTCCACTGATATGGGGGAGCACGGAGCTCATCGCGGAACGCAACGACGCAGTTACTCAAGCAGTTCCAAAGTGCGCACCAAGTTCTGATAGTGATCCAATTTTTATGGAGCTTTCGCTGTTTGATTTTTTTTGTCTACAGTAACGTCAGACTGTTTATTTAACATTCTCATTTCTCATGTATAAAATTCTGAGCATAAGTTTAAAGTTGGTTAATCCGATACTGCAAGAAAAACTTGCGACGAGCGTACATCTGTGCATCTATGAATTTGTCAGTTGTAATAGAGTACAATTTTGCATGCCATATTCGGGTTGGCAGCTGTCTGGCAGCTATTTCATTTCATTTTGTAAAATAGCACAGCTTGTTATTAAGATTATTAAATTCTTTGCAATACGGAGTAACAATTATTTTAATGTGTGCACGAACGCTAACAATCGAGATATTTAACCGTATGTTTTCAATTATTTTGTAACACCTAGTTACTTAGTTTCTACAGATACAGTTCGTATGTCCATCAAAAGGTTCTTACTCACTTACTTTATTCATCACTACTTGCATAAAATAGAAAGACACAACAGAGATTCACTTAGATGATAGAGGGGCTGTTGTAATAATTTCTTAAGTATATAAATATTAAGTATGTAAATAGTGGACAACATCACATACATTGCTCCGATCCCTTAGTAAGTAGCTTATGCACTTGTGTTAAGGAAATCAGAAGCAACGAAGGCACCACAACACCCAGACCCGAGACAATGTAGAAAACTTATTTTTTCTACATTCCCCCGACCGGGGATCGAATCCGGAACCTCAGAGATGGCGGCGCCTTGAAAACCGGCACGATAACCACTCAACCACGGAGGTCGTCAATTTATGTTTTACTCATGCTTCAACTATGTAAGAAGTGTTACATTTCTCAAAAGGAAAGAGGCTCACAAGAGAGGCTGATCAATTGGATTCTTGCCTCCAAAAGTGGCCAAATGTTGTTCATCAAAGGGCTTGCTTTTATGTACTTCATACTTCAGTGGTTGTTGGGTTTGATTTTTAATACTTAAAAGCTTGAAATGAATGAATCGGACTCCTTTTTTAGATTCCACAGTCCTGATTTGGCCATATCGTAATTTTTCTTATTCAGTCTTACCATTTTTTCGATTAAAAGAAAATACAGGTAGTACAACCGCTTTTCTAAACGTGTGTACATTAAAACCATTTTACATTAGAAACTATTTTGATGGAAGGTCATTTAGGATCATTACTATGATGGTTATTCATTATTATTTATCCTATCTGTTATTAATAAAATACGAAATGATCACAGCACGCCACGTACGCGGGCGAATCAAAACCCATACAATCGGCTCTACTCTCATTAGAAGTGTGATAGGATGACTTGTCCGGTTTTGATTGCGATATTGTTTATTAATCAGTGATAATTGCGGCCCGTACTGATTTTACGGCAACTGTTGATTGCTTAATTGAAGGTCCCTTAAAATGTTGCGTGTTAATGCAACGTAATGATCTATTTCGTTTTCTGTAATAGCAGTTTTATGCTATATTTCTATAAGTACCTCTTTTTGTAAAAAGTCACGTTAGTATGAGAAATATAATTTTGTACCTACATATAGCTAAACTTACAAAAATCATCAAAATCGTAAGAGCCGTTTTCGAGATCCGCAAAATACATCAGGGGGCACGGCAGTGCCCCCGCCAAAGTCAAAGCGCGAAGCAAAACTGCCGTACCATCTTTACAGGAACCATTTCGCCGCATTTTCGGGCTCCTATTTGAGAACCTCTGGATAAGACCAGAACGCTGAAATTTTCGCTATCCAGTAAGCTATAATCACATACTTAAAACCCAAAATTTCAAGTCTGTAGGTCATATAGTTCCGAAGTTATGCGAAAGCAAAGTTTCGCATTTTCGACACTGACTGACTGACTCACTCATGATCATCAAAATAGAACTAGTACTTCCCATAAACTCAGAGAGCTGAAATTTGGTACAGAGTTAGGGTTTAATGGCCACATAAAGGGAAAACTATAAAAACTAGGATAATCGAAGATCTGGAGTACCTGGTGATCACTGCATTAATAACTTTGTAATTCCATATAAATTATATGAGATTACAAAGTTATTTATGCAGTTAATGTATCTAGAAAAACGGACAGAAATATTTTGTAATATTTTGAAGTTTCTACAAAAAGAAGTGAAATCCCACCAAAAACATTCTGTAAAAAACTAGCCAAAGTCAAAATGGAGCTGCTTGTTTATCTCTAAAAAGTACTGAAATCTAGACAAAGTCGTGCCAAGTCTAAGGTTCCTTACTGCGATTTCTTTATTATTATAGTTAATGTTGTGTGACTTGGCCGTTGAAGACCAAGAACCGCTACTCATTGACGATGAATTCTGGCGACAGATTGGTGAAATGGTGTCATGGAGCACCTGGTTTGAACCCTTGTGTACCCTTCAACGGCCAAGTCACGCAACATTAACTATAATAATAAAGAAATCGCAGTAAGGAACCTTAGACTTGGCACGACTTTGTCTAGATTTCAGTACTTTTTAGAGATAAACAAGCAGCTCCATTTTGACTTTGGCTAGTTTTTTACAGAATGTTTTTGGTGGGATTTTGTTTACATATAAAACAATGGGTCGATAAGATAGATAACAAACAAAATATAGTATATTTGTTTGGCATGTACTGTAATGTAATGTACTCATAAAAATAAGAAAAATAAAAATGCTTATTCTTTTTGTGTCATTTCATATGTGCCTGTAATTTAGGCCTATGTGGAAGAATAATTATATTGATTTTTAATTTTTATTATATTTAAGATCCTAGTACTTAGATTCGAACGTAGTATTGTAGCTAAACGCCGATTCCGACCACTAAACCGTAACGTCCCAATTTTGAAATTCGACACGGTCCCAACTTAGGATCCGACCCGCAAAAGTCGCCACATTTTTGACGTCTCTTTTACCACCCTTGCGCAATAACTATAGCTGTCAAAATCCCAAAGCCATTTAGCGCGGTCACCATCGATCACGCTGATCCCATCACCGATTGATCCATGGAAGGATTACGTGTTCACTATTTATTTATCAATTTGATATACTGTAGCTAGGTATTGCGAATCTAAAATTGATCTACGTGAGAACGATTGGGATGGTTTGTATAGTAAAGCGTGCTGGTTTGTAGGTATGGGAAAGTGAACGGTACTGAAAATTGTATTAACGGTATTAGATGTTTTGGTTGGGCACATTTTTTACACTCTTCAAAGTACTTGACTGCAAAGAAACTTGAAAGATGTTATCGTACTAGCTTGGAAAAAGTTAATTAGGTACCCCTAACGGTTACTACACAGAATCGCACTAGAACGCTTAATTGATTGGAAGTAAATCCTTATCGTGATAAAAGGCTACATCAAAAGCGACAATTTTTTTTGTTGAAAAATTATAAAATTTCTAACTGACACGTGTCGGAAATCATACCCGGTATATCTCTCGCTCGACTCCGACTCTCTTTCTCACTCTTTTTTTATGTCCCACGGCTGGGCACGGGTCTCCTCTCAGACTGAGAGAGGGAATTTGCCATAGCCCACCACGCTGGCTAAGTGCGGGTTGGCGGGCTTCGTACATCTTTGAGAACGTTTGTGTGAACTCTCAGGAATGTAGGTTTCCTCACGGTGTTTTCCTTCACCGCTAAGCAAGTGATGTTTAGTTTCCTAAAAACGCACATAACTCGGAAAGGTGCGTGCCCAGGATTCGAACTCGCGACCTCCTTATGGGTCAGAACCACTGAGCTTATCTATCACTGCTTCCTTTGCTTGCTTTTCCTTTGACTCCGAGTCACTAAGTACCAACTACGTCTAGGAGGTCTTGTAAAACATACAAATATTTTTAGAATTTAAAAATATGCAAGATGCTGGACGGGACGGTATAAAGTTGTCCATTCTATTTTTACGACAGTTATCGCATGGAAACATTGCGGCCATTTTCTACAAAAATTAAAATTCAATTTCATATCACCTATAACGCCCATAAACCTCCAAATCAGTGCAATACTATCTTCAACTGTATTGTCACTTACACGAAATAAAGACCGTAAACTTATAAATATCTGTCACATACCGCTATCGGATGCGATTCCCAAAATTCCTTATCGCGTGACGTCATTTAGTATTTTCAACCTCTCAATGCACGATATTTATCAGGCCGAAATATAATACGGATAAATTCCGACGCGCGACACTGCTCCAAAAAGAGCAACCAATGGACGACGATCCGTTGATAAGTCTCCTAAAGTTATGTGTTAAAACATGTGAGCCATGATAATGGTTTGTATTATAATAATGAACTAGGTACCAGGCCGTAGAACTTTTTGTTTTTGCAACATGGTTTGGGTACTAGGATCCCATATAAAACAGGATCGTCGCGTTGACATGAAGTAGACCCTTATTATGACCGATTATGAAAGAAAAAACGTCTTCATCGTGATCCCATTTGATAAATTTTCGGAGTCTTGATAGGATGAAACAATTACAAAGAAAATTCACACAATCATGGGTAAGATTTGTTATCTATTACGATAAATTTGGATTCGAGATATGGTCATTGTGGCCCGACTATGGCCCTCGTAAAAAGCCTCAGAGTTATTCAGCGGGCGAAGGAAAGAGCCATGTTCGGAGTTTCTCTATGTGATCAAATCAAAAATAAGAAGATCCGTAGACGAGCCAGAGTCACTGACATATCTCAATGTATCGCTAAGCTGAAGTGGCAATGGGCGCATAGCTCGTAAGACCGATGGACGTTGGGGACTCCGCCCGGGAAAGCGCAGTGTTGGCAGACCTACGATCAGATGGATTGACGACATTTAAAGAGTTGCGGGAAGGCGCTAGATACAAGTAATGCAGGACCGTGTGGGCTGGAAATCATTGCAGAAGGCCTTTGTCCAGCTGTGGACGTTAGTCGGCTGAAACGAACGATATATTTTTCTTACATATTGATAAGTCGGATATAGTGAAACTCATTAGAAAGGGCCTATCATCACCTATGCCTAAAAATGGACGACCGGAAGTCGAATGATGATAATTGGCGGAACAACCGAGACGCTGTAAGCGGGTGTAAAGAGTTTCACGATTTTGTGCTAACCCGTACGGTTCCGTTAACAGATATTGTAGTGGAATAGTGTATTTTATCGTTATATTTATTGCGTTCTTTTTAAATGGAAATCTTGACCTTTCAAACTTTCTACAATCCGATTCATTCAGATTGTACTTTTGCGTTAAGGCTGCTCACAAACTAGATGATGAAACGCGCGTTAATATTGTGTAAGGGTATGAAGATACCCTTACACAATATTAAAATATTGTGAAGATACCCTTACACAATATTTTAATATTGTGTAAGGGTATCTTCATACCCTTACACAATATTAAAATTATGTAAGGGTATGAAGATACCCTTACATAATTTTAATATGTCTTAAAAATGACTTTTAATTTTAAGGATATTACGGAGAGACCTTAAATTAATAAGTACCTACGTCTAATTTTATTAAATACGTATTGACGGAGCATAATTTATACTGCCTCTCCGATACTGGAATATATTTATTATCAGCGAATTCTCAATGCCATTTATAGATTCCTTATGCTCTAGGTATAATAACAGCCTACAAAATCTACATTTAAGTAGCATTGAAGTCGTAAGTTTTGGACAACACGTGCGTTATTTACGTCGATGGTTTATGTATTCGCAATGTTTTTAAGGAACAGTCACATCAGTGGGAGTCTGTCTAGCAACGTTGTTAGAATCTTCAAAAGGTGTGCCCCAATACTAAGATAAAAATGAACATTCTGAGAGTGGAGGTCTATACCCTAGTAATTATATGATAATATGTCAAATAAAACGAATATTTCATATGAATAACGGATTGTCTTGTCGAGAGAGAGTCATCATCCTTAGGTATTATAAAATAACATTGTTCTCTACAGTACAGAAGGTCCGGTCTCACTTAACCCTATAAAACACCTGTCAAATAAAGAAAACCAGTAAATTTATTAACAAATCAATAAATTACGGCGATATCCGATATGACATCCGATATAAAGTCCGATCTGAGCATCGACTGCAAATATGCTAGACCCTATGTTTAGATATACATTTTTTATTTCAGAAAGGCGGAAAGAAATATTCTCGCATTTGAGAAAAACTAGTAAAATTTTTGTTTGATTGATATTTGAATCCTTAAATATACTAAGGGTAAGATAATTACCTTACGAAGGTCTTGAAAAAGTAAACATAGTGTCTGCTAGTTTATGAGTGATGGTTAGAATAATCGAGATTTTACAAATGCCACAAAAAGATAAACCGAACTGCAGAGTTCAATAAATGACCCTTGCGAGGCATAGCGAAGTTTTTCGCTATATCGAGCTATGCAGTTATTGAATCATTAAAATTAAATAATCCTTGAGAGTTGAAGTAGTGTAAGATTTTAGGGCCCTCATATGCAAGGGGTTGATATATTATCTTACTGTATTTAGTAACTTTCTGTACCTCCAGTTGAGAACACTAACTAGGCTTTGCATTTCATAGAATTAAAACTAAACGAATAAACCACTTGGTCTGTGATATTGCGTCTATTACTAAGAGTCTACAGGGTATATAATCTATGGGTATGAGCCGTATCTCGGGCTATTATCGGCCTTATAAACTGTTAGCTTCGAGATGCGTTACGAAAGATTCCTTTGTTGAGATAAAACATGTCGCACTGATGCCGGTTATTAGTTATTAAATATATCGGTGTGAAAAAAGAAAGCCGGCATTGTTTGACGCACTGTTGAAATATAATAGAATGTAGCGTGAATTGTAGACGAGTACATATACCTGGGACATACGGTCCAGCTAGGAAGGTCCAATTTCGAGAAAGAGGTGAACCGCCGAATCCAGCTCGGTTGGGCAGCGTTCGGGAAGCTTCGTGATGTCTTCTCGTCCAATATTCCTCAGTGCCTGAAGACTAAAGTTTTCGAACAGTGCGTGTTGCCATTGATGTCATATGGATCCAAGACATGGTCGTTTACTATGGGCCTCATAAGAAGGCTCAGAGTCACTCAGCGGGCGATGGAGAGAGCTATGCTTGGAGTTTCTCTGCGGGATCAACGTATCGCGAAGCTGAAGTGGCAATGGGCGGGACACATAGCTCGTAGGACCGACGGACGTTGGGGACCCAAAGTGCTGGAATGGCGACCCCGCACGGGTAAGCGCAGTGTTGGCAGGCCTCCGACCAGATGGACTGACGACATTAAAAGAGTCGCAGGAAGGCGCTGGATACAGTTAGCGCAGGACCGTGCGGGCTGGAAATCATTGCAGGAGGCCTTTGTCCAGCAGTGGACGTCCGTCGGCTGAAACGAACGAACGTAAATTGTGATATACACAACTTATTTGGTTTAATTGAACTTTATTATTGTTTCTAAAAGAATAATCATTGCATTCGTCTGGTCATAGAACGAAAAAAATTGAAATACAATAAATTTTTTTTATACAAGAGAATGAAAAGACAAGCAAGGCGTTCACGGTTCATCTGATAGTGAGTGATACCCCTGCGTGTGTAAGATGTAGCGCATTCCACGGCTTGGACAACATAATAACAACACACTGCACTGTGCTCATCACAGTGAGGAATTAGTTCTTGTCTCATTTTGCCCCGTAAGATTCAGAGTCAGAATAAGAATATGCTTTGTTTCATATTATTATAGGGCTAGCTTACAAGGCGCTTATGACAAGTTATTTCATTTTATTTACAATTACTGCTTCTGAGAAGACGTCGGCATATATTACCCATAAAACTAAAACGTAGGTGAATAATTTACTATTTGGTTGAACTCCGCAAACACCGCAAAAAGAGTTCTACCACTAGTAAAAAGGACCATTGAATAAATAATTTATTCTTATCTATTATATTATCTCTTACAGCTCTGTACAGTAAGACATTTTCTCTTTTTCCATTGGCATGCTTTTAGAATGCGTTTAATTTGCAAAACAAAGCATGGTCTGTTTTTTTTTTAATTTAAACCTTCTAAGCCCTAATTTTATGATGAAATAATTTCGAATCAGGTAGAATAAGAATTCGGTAGGTATATTTTACATAACTATACATTAAAAATGTTTTGCACTTTCTCTTTCGTAAATTCAGGTTACCAATTAATCATAACTTTAAATATTTATTAGAGGCAGTACCAGTAAAGTCCTTTAGGTTGCGCCGGTTCTGCGGGTGTAAATATATCACCTGTCTTATTGAAACTTAATTTACGTACCAGTAAATAACCAATACGAAACGAGGCCGTCCTTTTATCTCTCGAGAAAAAAAAATCGAGTTGTGTCGCCCTGTAACCTTACACGGTGGTAATATATTAAATAATTAACCGCTCCGATAAACTATCTCTCCGTCGTCACCTCTAAAATCTATACAATAACGAAATCGTCCCGAAATTGATTATTGCCATTAAAACCTCGTGTCCAAACACGGGCGTTATAAGACCTACACATCACGAACCGAGAAAATAAGGCGGACCGAATATCGTTAAGGAAAGATTAAAGTGGCGACTGGCGTTACTTTTCGGAAATCCATTATCAGCAATAAAGATTAAACGTATAAATTTAAATATGCATCAAAATTTCACTACTTATTTCATTTAATATCACTTGCTTAGCGGTGAAGGAAAACATCGTGAGGAAACCTGCATGCCTGAGAGTTCACAAAAATGTTCTTGAAGGTGTGTGAAGCCCGCCAACCCGCACTTGGCCAGCGTGGTGGGCTATGGCCAAACCCCTCTCAGTCTGAGAGGAGACCCGTGCTCAGCAGTGGGACGTAAAAAAGGGTTGAGAGAGAGAGAGAGAAAATTTCACTCGCGGTGGGACTCGAACCCACGTCCCCCAGCTATCGCGGCTGGGAGCTCTTCCACTGAGCTACGCGAGACTGTCTCACAACGACGAAATTCGGATGCATATTGTTTTTCGTTCTTGGGCAGAACTTAAACGTACCTCTACCTAACCTTTACTTAAGTAAGGATAAAGTAACCTATGAACTGTTTAAATTATATCGTCCAACGATTTTCGTTCTTGGTGACCTGGAAATCTCTTTCTAGCAGTTAATGAAGGGTTTGGCCAGTGCATCTTCTCCCCGTGGTGATATTGTCCCCGGTCCTCATGCTAACCATGTAGATGGCGTTTGTTGCAGACTAACTTTCGACTCTTGCAAATTTGAGAGTACCTGCACGTGAACTGACTGAGCCCCTTTGCGTAAGCGTATCGTAATCCACTCTTACGACGAGAGCACTATGAGCACATACATGTTTGCATGTAGCTAAACGTATTAGGTGTTTATAGCCATTACGATAATCGTAGCATACCTTATTTTGTATGTATTTCTTATTATGTTGTATTTTTACACCAATGTGTAAAAACGTTAAAAGTTCATTATTCATTATTTTCTTTAAAAACATCTGAATTGGAATGAACTCAAGTGTTTTTGTACTTTTCAATATGACTGAAAAAGTATTGAATTCATAAAATTTGGGGGAAGACTACCCTTGTCTTTATACTTATTAATCATTATACGTCTACGCGACGATTCGTTTGTGCAACACTGCAAGCCTCGTACGCAAAGCGTTTTAACGATACGCTTATTTATACGATTACGCTTACGACCCGTGTACGTAGGGGCTTACTCATGTAATAAAAAATACCTAATAATAAGCGAGAGTCGGTCCGAATTTTTCGAACATTCATGGTACACACAAACAAATGAAATATACACTCGAAAAGACGTTTTAACAATGTCAAATCTCGTTTTTACTTCGTTATTTTTGTATTTTGAACCATATATCTCTTACAATAAAGATTTAAATTTCCAAAATGGGTGAAAAATAAAGATGGTTCAAGTTTTTGGAAATCGTTCTGGATTAATTGTCGGACATACGGACCGGCAAACTGACAAATTAGATACAGCACATTGAATTTAAATCGATTAAGGAATCTTTTGTTTTTCTCATACTTATTTGGAATACGATTCGTCTCGGAGCGATCTGTTACCATAGTATTTTTTTTATTTTTGTGTATGGTTTGTGATTAACCGGATGTAGGCATGATTTTGTATGTTTGATTTATTTTAACGCATTTTTTATTGATCTATTTTATGCCCTAGGTACCTACTTAGATTTGCAAGCGGCAGTGTGATCTTACAAAACAAATATTTGTATTTGTAATATCTTATATTATTACTACTATCTATTCAGTACCCATAATTATCAAATCATCCCAAAAGTTTTTTAAATATACCACGATAATTATTGCACTGCTCGATAATTATTAACTGCACCTGTTTGAAATTTAAACAATAAATGTTTTATTGATATTCAAGGACACAAGAAAAGTGTATAATATGACATTACAAGTATAATAGAGTGTCCACAAATCAATGGAAGTTTATTTTATATGACGTGGAGGACAAATTGTTATTTATAGTTAGGTATTGCATTTTACAAAAGTATAGGTAAATAGTTGCATTTTCGTGTATTTATAATTAATTAAAATTAAGTACTTTACCATTTACACTTTCTGCACTCCTGCTCCATATAAACTAAAACTGAAAAATAAAAATACATAATAATAATAATAATATGCCGTTTGGTCTCCCCTGCCGGGGTGTAGTCCTCCGCCCGGTACATATATGTATGTGTGTAACGTTTATGTATGTTTATTTAATCTATGTGTATGTAAGTAAGTTTATCATACGTCTTTAGTTTTTATATATATTTATCATGTGCCGGGTGTGAGAGTTAAATTAAATATGAAAATAATAATAATAGCATTTAGTTGTAAAAACTCAATATTACAATGAAATTTGGACTCATACACTCTGGTTTTGAACGACGAGCGTGATATACTTACATAAACACATATAAAAAGTAAGCGCACATAAATAAAATTCGGAAAGCATCTTTCCTTATCAATTTAAAGCCACCGCCCACTCATTCCGTTTCAATATTTTGTATCAATATTATTACATATTAGATACAATTAATACGCTCGGATCAGGTAGATAATCTCATCTTATTCCGTCCGAACGCCCATCCCGTGTTAGAGCCGGTAGTATTTCATAAACAAATTGTATATGTTACCCATACGTAACCACGATATTCGGGTAATCCGACTCGATGGCATAATAAAATGCCGTTCGTATTATTTTATGGTCGTATGGCGGACACGCGTATGTGTGGTCGCATGAAATAACTAATTTGTCTGGATACCGTATTGAAATACTGGGTTACACGGGGAGTTTAGTATCACAAAAATAAATAACAAGAGGCTCTGTACCATCACACCAAAGTCTAAAATCAATATACAAAATTGATTTTTTCGAACTAATTCAGAGTTTTGGAGCACCAATGCATGTCCCGAGTTGATAAGCCAACAATTTTTGGTTACCATTGTTGTGCCATTTCTACAAACTATAATTGCTATATCACTTTGTACATATATCTATAAATTACAAATGAATTATCATATAAAGGATAGGTATTAAATCGTTAAGTCGATTCATATAAAGTCTTTAGATGCTAAAGCAAGATTTTTGTGTAACAGTACGGATATTGAGATAATAATAGTATTTAGGATTCGGATTAAACATGATGTAATTGGAATAAAGAACTAGCAATCAATAGCATAAAAACCCTTCTCCTTCCCTGTCATACAAATTGCCTTCGAAAAATAATACTAACATCAACTAAAACGTTTGTACTGTGTGTCATGCCAGCCGTGATTGGCCGATTCACTCAGTTTATCAGTTACGCGGAATGACCATCCAATCGGATTGCAGTAAACTTATACCTAACTGACATTTTAATGGATTCCTTGTAAGCGGAAGATATGCTTCCACTCTCAGTAATTCACAGTTCAGCAAGAAACACACAGCTCTGAAAGCACATAAGTAGTACATCAAAGACCTGGAGTATGAATTTCGGAGTTTAAACGAAAGGTCAAAATTTAAACCCATAGGGTATCACTGTTTGTTAAATATTGTTACAGAAATAATTTAACAATTTACACAACATTTACCCATGCAAATCGATGATCTCCTTTGATTCGTTTATCGAATCAAATCATCAATTAAAACGATCGGAGCACCGGAATCGAAGCCACGAATGGTATCTGGCACGCCCACACTCTCGCGTGTTTGTATTAATTTCGTATAATTGTAGGCTCGATATAACCCGCTCTAAAGTTACAACTCAAATTAATTGTCTTCGAACTCGCTCTGGGAATTCTATCGGAACCGTTTTCCGAAAAAGTTTCCATACCACCATCATTTACATTAAACAAATCTTATCGCATTAAATTACATTGATCTACATTCAATTTAAATATACACCTCCACGGGAATAATATTTCAATTATTTTAATGTGGTACGGCGTTATTGAAATTAATTTGTTTAATGTTGCCTGTGTAAAGAAAAATAATCTTTGTCAGATACACAGAATGTGTTTCTGGGAGTGCCTCGTAATTCATACCATAATTATGTCATACCATAATGATCCGAACGGAATACATCCGTTGTATAAGTCAAGATTTGCATCGAACTTCATCATCAAATGAGTATTGATTTCTGGCCAGTAAGTATGTGAGATATTTTCTTGTCTATTTTTTTATCTTAGCTTACAATCTGCTTTCACAGCAGATTCAGTTTTGGATTCCGCTATTTTTGATAAGCCACGAGTGATTTTCACTAAACATTCCTTCCCTTCGAGGTCAGATCTCCTTCTACAAGGTAACTGAAAGAGCTCCTGTCAAGTTTTTATACTTTTTCTGATAGAAGCACTGTTTTTGCAGAGTTCGTCAGTTCGTATTTTAATCACATTCAGTAAAATGACTTCGTATTTTACTTAAGACTGGCGACTGCGAGCATGCGAACTTCCGATAACACAACAACATTGATATTTTCCACTCAACCAACGCAATGCGCGCGGTGTATGATAAGTACCCTGACCATGTAAAAATATAATGTCGATACTTCAGATAAATTAAATGTCCATCACGGGTTTAGTATTTGAAGTAAGTTTATAACTGTCACAGAAAACGCGCAGTGTACGTCGAAACTAGCTTATCGCAATACGAAGTCCGTAGGCAAATCCGTGCTCGTCCGGATGCAAAAGGCGGGGTCAAATTGTACGCGTTTGTTAACTTATTTTTTTTTTTAATGAATAATTTTGACAATGTTTTGATCCATATTATGTAAGGGTTTCATACGTGATATGTGTGATAGTTATTGTAATTACTGTTGTATGCTACACTGTATGCAAATGATAGGCAGTTAATGTATATAATGAATTAAATATTAACAATGATTATGATAAGGTATTGGTTGGCACAGTGTGAATGCGTCATGTCGCGGACCGACCGTGTGCTGCCGCGCTCAATGCTACAGTACTGAACAATTACAATTAAAGGTTGATATAGTTTAAAACAAGTCAGTGATTTCAAAAATTTACATTTTCTATTTAGGAACTATTGAAAAGCCATATATTATATCAGAAGACAATATAGATAAGAACAAAACATTACAATCAATCTGAAGTTAACTCATTTCAAATTAAAAAAAAATATTTCACATAGGCCTCACTATACAGGATCTTATAAATACGTATAAAAATGCCATAAGTTACATCAGAAGATAGGATAAATATAGCTTGACCGCTATAAACTTGGCCCTCCCATGGTCTGCGGGACGCGGGGTGGGTGTGCGATTGGCTATACACGATACGATGTAATGACTCGCATCTTGAGAATTCTCCTATGGTATTTTCTTGAGTATGTATCATAATACACGTCGCAAGATTAATATTGTCGTGTGTAGCGTTATTCACGTCAGTCACAGCTGACAGCTGATTATTTGAGTGCACTGATCCCTATTCTATGGATCCACAGTGACCCAGCCTGAATTGTATAGAATGTTTAATCCATAGAATAGAGATTAGTGGTTGAGTAGCTCCCGCCCCGCGTCCCGCAGACCATGGGAGGGCCAAGTTTATAGCTGTCTAGCTATAAGTAGATAACATAATAATCAATCGAAATTTAATTAAGTCAAAGTCAAAATATCTTTATTTTACATAGGCCTAACGTACAGGTTCTTGTAAAACGTCAATATTATGTATTGTATTAATTTTAAATGTAAAGGTAACTTTAAAGTATTTCACGTGTATTTTTATTCCAAGGGTTACGATTACAACATTTTAAGGATCACCTAAGTTACAGTTCTTGTGAAAACTCTTCTACAGTTCTTGTGTTCTTTTTTTTTTTTTTTTATGCTTTATTGGTTCTTTTTAAAGTATTTGTGTTAATCTTGAAATGAAATGAAATGAAATGAAATGAAATGAAATATCTTTATTTCACATAGGCCTAATATATAGGCGCTTGTAAATGGTCCTTATGATATTTGTCACATTTGAATGGCGGTAACTCCAAGTCGACTTAAAACTAAGTTTACGAGGGTTCCAACGCGCCCTGCACTGAGAAGAAGCCCACAACAAACTCAGCCGGGTTTTGTTTTCTGTTATCACCACTTCACAAAAGCTTTTAAAACTAATTGAGCTAGTATAATTACAGCAGTTCATTCATCCCCAAGGATTTGATTCATGTAAGTAATCCTTAATACTATAGTAAGCTTTATTAATGAGCTTTCGTTTTACAGCGACTTTGAACTTATTGAGGGATAAGTTTAATATTTCATTAGGGAGTTTGTTGTAAAAGCGTATCCCATTGCCTTTAAATGATTTATTTATTTTCTCTAGTCTTGTTTTATGAACTATAAGTTTATTTTTACTTCTAAGGTTGATAGCATGGAGATCGCTTTTCTTAACAAAGTTATTAATATTTTTATGCACATATATCAAGTTATCGAATATATACTGTGCATGTACCGTCATTATATTAAATTCTTTGAATTTTTCTCTTAAAGACTCTCTTGGGCCCATTTTATAAATGGCACGAACAGCCTTCTTCTGCAGCACGAAAATAGTATCAATGTTAGCAGCATTACCCCATAGCAAAAGACCATAGGACATAATGCTGTGAAAATAACTAAAATATACCAGTCGAGCAGTCTGGACGTCTGTCAGCTGCCTAATTTTTTTTACCGCGTACGCAGCAGAACTAAGCCTGTTCGATAAATTATTTATATGAGGGTCCCACTGCAGTTTAGCATCTAACGTTATTCCTAGAAATACAGTTGTGTCTACAAGATCCAATTCCTCTACACCTAGTTTTACATTCGTTTGAATTTGCCTAACATTAGGTAAGGTGAATTTAATACATTTTGTTTTTTTGCTATTGAGAAGCAAATTATTAGCTTCAAACCAATGTACTACTTCTTTGAGACAACTGTTTACATCGTCAAATTTTTTTTTCTGTCGATTAATTTTAAACAAAAGTGATGTATCATCAGCAAACAGTACTATCTCATGCTTGTCCTTAGTAAAGTAAGGAAGGTCATTGATGTAAATAAGGAACAGGAATGGACCCAAAATAGACCCTTGAGGAACTCCCATCTTCACAGTCGACCCAGAAGATCGTTTCCCATTGACATCTACTTTTTGAATGCGACTGCTCAGATAGGAGCTCATCAAATCAAGAGCTGCACCTTTAATTCCGTAGTGGTGTAACTTCCTGACCAATGTTTCATGCTCAACACAATCAAACGCCTTGGATAAGTCACAGAAAATGCCCAGCGCATCACGTGATTCCTCCCAGGCTTCAAATATATGTTGTATTAGCTCGACACCAGCATCGGTAGTCGAGCGACCCCGCGTAAATCCGAATTGTTTATTATGTAATAATTCATTTTTTTGAAAGTAAGTAAGCAATTGAATCAGTATAAGTTTTTCAAAAATTTTACTGAAAGTAGGCAGTACAGATATTGGTCTAAAGTTAGTGGGGTCATTGGTAATACCTGATTTAAACAGTGGAATTATTTTACTATGTTTCATTAAGTCAGGAAAAACACCACAATCTACACAATTATTAAATATTACTGCCAAATCTGGTGCAACAATATCAAGCAAAGATTTCACAACATTGACAGAAATGCCCCATAAGTCATTGGTTTTTTTTATATTTATTAATTTAAATGCTTTAATAACATCAGAGCTAGTAACATGGCTGAAGGTAAAGATGCTATTACATTCAGGCACATTATCTTCTAAAAGTGAGAGGGCGATAGCTGGTGAAGAGTTCAGTGATTTTGTTGTGGAAACTGGAATGTCCGTAAAGAACCCTTCAAAAGCAGTAGCAACCTCAAGGTCTGACGTGATAGATTTATTTCCAATGTCAAGTTTAATGGTACTAGTACGCTGTTTAGCTCTTCCAGTTTCCTGGTTTATTATATTCCAGGTCGTTTTTGTGACATTGGCGCTACTTTTAATTTTATTTTGTATATACTTTGACTTTGATGATATACAATCATTTTTAAACTTTTTTGACATCAATTTAACGCGCTCTCTGAACTCATCACTAGTATTGTATGTACGTTCGGCATATAGTTCATATAGCTTTTGCCTATCTAAATGCAGTTCGCTTGTTGCCCACTCACTGAAAACTAATGCGTCAGTAGTCAAGACCGTTTTGCTTGTAAATACTGAACTAAAAATGGAACTAAATTTATCAAAAAACATAACTTGAACATTTAATGTTATTTTTATTGTTCTTATTACTAATATAACCAATAATAATGGATCCCTCATGTATAACATTTCGCAAGCCACGCAAATCAAAATCACTTAACAATATTACGATTGAAAATATTTCAGTAGCTGAGAGCTCTGGTCTATTCGATACAACGATACTTAGTATGCCCTACACTTTAAATGATAGCCAAACAGTAGACGATATCAAGGCAAAAAATTCTAAGTTGACAGAGGAACTACAGAGTGCGCTGCAAGAAATTGAAAACCTTAATTATGAAAACACACAATTAAAATCTGAATTGGCAGAGTGCCACAAAATAATAAAGGCATACAAAAAAGTGACAATGGAGGAAAGGCCTCAGACACCTTTATCAGTAAGAAGTAAAGAACGTTTACGTACCTCAAGTCTTACCTCTACTCCTTTAAAAAACGCTGAACCACAGTCGGAGACGCGAAGCACACATACAGCAACTAATGATGATTATAGAACTGTATCAACAGCAGGTGCTGACACTGATAAAAGCCTCTTATTATCGAGTGCATCTTCAACACCCATAAAAAAAAGTATACCAGAATCTAGGCAGCGGAAAAACATGAAAGTACTACCTACAAATCAATTAAGGAATAAAAATGGAGATAAAAAGATAACGACGATTTCTGTATCTAAAACAAAAAAAAAACTGGTGCAAACCTCTGGCCAACTTTCTACATCCACTAATACTTGTAAAACACAACATAGGATCCAAGAGAAACCAAAGAGTTCGCCGAAAAATAACAAAACTGACACTAAAGTGACCAGCGATAGTATTACCCATGTCCAACTAGCAGCGCCTATGGCTGAGACAACAAGCAATCTTCTGCTAACGTCAAGTCCATCCTCTAAACTAACGGATACAAGCAAACCACAATCAGAGCTACTAAACAAGGAAAAGATTGTGCCTAAAACAAATGAAATACATTGTAAATTGATCAACGAAGACAAAGACGTACAGCTTAATTCCTGTTCCAGTAAAAAAGTATTTCAAAATGATACAGAAAAGGAGCCAACATGCCTAAATCAAGAAAACGAACAAGCAGTAAACAGTAAACCAGTTGCAACAAATAGTACTGATAACCTGAAGCCACTGAAGATAATGATACTGGGAGACCAATTAGTTAAAGGATTATCAAGCAGCATTAGGATTAAGCGTCAGAATCAATGGAATGATGTGTATACAGTTTTCTCCACGGTAAAACCGCAAGCAACGGCAGCACAGGTACTAAGTAGCTGTGAAAGCCTACTAAAAACCTTGAATAGTGACGACATTGTTATCTTAGGCATAGGGTCTAATGAGAAAAATCCATACTCCATGTTATCCGAACTGAGTACTGCTCTACACAAACTAAAGCAGTATAGAGTTTTTGTGCTTAATGTTTATCACAATCCCTATTTAAACGTTAAATTATTGAATAATAGCATTAATCTAGTTACTCAAAATTACACGAATTGCAAGTTTATAAACACATTCGGTCCTAAACACTCTCCTATTTTGCAACAAAGTTTAGATCTACTGTGCTTTAAGATAAATATAGAGATCAACTATTTAGAATATAATAAGCTATACATTGTAAAAGAAAATGTAAAGACTCCTTTGTTATTAAACGCTGGAAAGAAATCTTTAAAGGCTAATACCCATAGATTCAAGGTGGCACTCATTCAAAAAACAATTCCTTATTATTTTAATAGATTGAATGGAATCAACAACAATCAGGGGACTTCGCCTACTGAATACAACAACGTTATGGGGAAGACTAATCCGTCTGACGAACAAAAAAAGTTAGTGGACACAGAAACTCAAACTGATGATGACATGGAGCGAATGTCAAAAGAAGTAAATAATCAGAGTAATTATAACTTTCGTGTCTCATAAATTACATGTTATACACCAAAACATTAACGGACTTTTAAATAAGGTTGATCTACTATCTATCGCTCTTAATGAAATAGAAGAAAGTCAAAAGATTTTGATTGATGCTGTATGTATTACTGAACATAATCTGATTAATAGCGACACTAATTTATTAAAACTGCCTAACTTTACCCTAGCTTCTAGGTTTTCGCGCGAATCGAGAAATGGAGGATCTTGTATACTTGTAAGAAACAGCCATAATTTTAAAGAATTACAGGACCTAGCAAAATTTAGCATTCCAAACCTAATAGAGTGTAGTGGTATTCAACTTCTAGAACATAATTTAATAGTAATATGTATTTACAGACCTCCTAAATTTGACAAATTTACAATTGACATTTTCTTTGATAAATTGCAGGAAATCCTAAAAAAATATGGTTATGATAAAAAAAGGAAATTAATTATTTGCGGTGACATCAATATTGACATACTTAAAAGAAACAAAACAACCTTAGACCTAGAGGAGTTACTTGCGGGATTTAATTTAAAACTACTGCTTAATGAACCAACCCGCTTAGCCAGTAATACCTGCATAGACAATTTTATAAGTAATATTAGGAAATCGAAATGCGATATCAAAGAATTGGCCTTATCAGATCACACAGCACAAATATTTGCCTGCGATGTAAAGACATTTAGTTACATAAAGCACTTCTTTATTGAGAGACGTGACTATAGCAAAGAGAACATGAGAAAGTTTCAAGAATGCATATGCAGCCTTAGTTTTAACGAGGTATATGAAACCAATGACCCTGAGGAAGCGTTTGATAAATTTTATGAACTATTTAAACTTCTTTATGATCTATGTTTCCCTAAAATAAAAGTAAAAATATCTCTGGAATCAAAACCTAAATGGATAACAAAAGGTATAAAAAGATGTTCTAAGCGGAAGAGAGAACTATTATGGAAATATAGAAAAGCGCCGGACTCTCATAATAAAAATAAATTTAAAAACTACTCAAAAAGACTCAAGAAAGTAATCAACCTAACCCAAAAGTCTCGTAATGACTACAGAATTAAAACTTCTCTCAATATATCTAAAAGTACATGGGATATTATTAACAATAAATTTAAAAATAACCAACTAAAAAATTCAATTTCTCAAATAAAAAAGGACGGGAACATAATAACGTCTCCAGGTGACATTGCACAAGCATTTAACGATCATTTCGTTAAACGTAAAATAAATACAGATTGCAAGCATGAAATAAATTGGAGTCATTTAAAATCTATGTTTATGGGGCCGTCAGTCCCTCAAGATATCACAACAATAATAAAAACACTAAAAAACACTACGAGTACTGGATATGATCAGATCAGTACAAAAGTCATTAAAAGTGTAAACAAAAGTATATCACCTATCCTAAGTCATATTATAAATCTATGCGCTGAATCTGGAGTATTTCCTAATAAACTAAAAACTTCGATCGTTAAACCTCTATTCAAAAGAGGGGATACGCTTGATTTAGACTGCTATCGTCCAGTTTCGTTAATACCTATTTTTTCAAAAATAATAGAAAAATATATCTACAATAACCTAAATGACTACATGGAATTGAACGAAATTATCACTGACGAGCAAATAGGATTTAGAAAGAAAAAAACAATAAATTTGGCTATATTCAATTTTGTTAAAAAAGTTATGGTTCATTTGGACAAAAAAGAAACTGTGTGTGCATTGTTCATGGACTTAACAAAGGCTTTTGACTATGTTGATCATAAAATTCTAGAAAACAAGCTGTATGCTTATGGAGTGCGGGGTAATTCTTTAGCACTGGTTAAGTCTTACCTTAGTGAAAGATATCAAATAACGGAAATAAAGCGAATAAATATGGTCAATAAGACTGAAGAGACATATTTTTCTGATGCTAAGAAAAATGATACAGGTGTGCCGCAGGGAAGTGTATTGGGTCCTTTGCTATTTATAACATATATTAATGATTTTCCTAAAAGCACGGATCATCAAATGGTCTTATTTGCGGACGACAGTACTGTAATTTTTACTGGAAAGAATAGAACGGCTCTCGAGTATGACATCAACAGTGCTATGAAGAATATTATTAGTTGGGTGACATCAAACAAGTTATTAATGAATCTAGACAAGACCAATATAATGACATTCAAAAATAGGAAAAGAAATTTACCGCCACTTGACATAAAATATTCAGGAACTGTAATAAAAGAAATAAGCAACACAAAATTTTTAGGCCTTTACATTGATGATTGCCTATCGTGGGAAACCCAAATAGATAATGTGTGTATAAAACTAAATCGTTTTTCTTTTGCGCTATACATGCTCTCTAAAGTGGTTAATCAAAATGCAGTTATGGTAGCTTATAATTCCTACGTAACCGCAACATTACGATATGGCATTATTTTCTGGGGGAACTCTGCTAGCAAGGAAAGGGCATTCAAATCCCAAAAAAGATGTATTAGGTCTATTTGTCACCTTCAACCCACAGATTCATGTAAGCCGTATTTTCAAAAATTTAAAATACTTTCTTGCCCATGTCTATACATCTATGAGGTTGTTGTATTCATTAGAATGAATGAAAATCTGTTTAAATTTTCTGAGAATGCAAGAAGGGAAAACAAAATTTGCTTTACCCATCACTCATCCGCGAAATTTGGAAAAAGTATTTTGAATATGGCACCTAGAATCTACAATAAGTTACCAGGAGAACTGGCAGACAGATCTCTTAATATAAATATATTGAAGCATAAACTTATGGAATTTCTTATTAAAAAATGCTACTATTCCATAAATGAGTACCTTGATGATAAGTTTGATACTTATTAATTATTATCCTACTAAATTGTAATTTCTTTGAGACTTGTTTAGACTTGGCTTTGTTGACTGTATGTACTAATTTAAATTGTATTCATGAATCTACTTAGATCATCAATTATATTGTTGTAAGGTTCTTAATTTATTGACTGTAATTTAATTGAAATTGTATGCTTATATCTATTATTAATACTAATTTATTTAAGGTTTCAAATATTTCTTTTTAAATTGACTTAAATTTGCATGTCAGCAATGACGAAACATGTTTGGTCTACATTCGGTTTGTCATCATATTTGTACAATGTTTCTTGCAAATAAAAATTGATTGATTGATTGATTGATTGATTGATTGAAAACGAGCCCTAGTTCCCCAAGTTAATTTTTTGGCATTTTGTATGCATGACAAAAGTCAATTGACATTAAATCCATCAGATTCTTTTTTTCTTATTGACTATTTCTTTTAAATTTTCATGCCTACGTTTTCTTGCATCGCTCATATCTTCTCTCCGTTTAATTGCATCCATCACATAAATAGGCTCTCTTACTTCCATTTTTCTATCTAATCGCGAATCAATTATTTCTGGGAGCATACAGTCTAGGTAAAAATTTTTCAATTTTTCTTCCATGAATTTTTTCCAGAAATCGTCATCTCTTTTAATATTTTCAATTTTAAAGTCTACTTTAGTCCAAACCATAAAAATTCATTCACTTTTTTGCGTAATATGAAGTTGTCCTTGGATCTGATAATACCAGTCATGACTCGTGTTTATTATCAGGTTTCCAGTTGGATTGCACTTCCAAAAAGTGATTTTTTTTAGATGGACCCCGTCATCTATACATATATTGGCAGACGCATATGGACATTTTATTTCGATGATTTTATCGTCATCTAATAATCCATCTGGACTTGCTCCAAGGTATATGGTATTTCAGGATCCACAAATAAACCGCACTTTTTTATGTGACAAGGGAAACCGTTAACATTTCCCAAATAAGATTCCAACTGCCCCAGAGCAATATTTATCAGGAAACATGAACTGTGAACATATTTAAGTAATACGAAGACACCATTTTGTGAAACCAAACACTTTTACTTATACTATTTTTATTTATACTCGTCAATAAAATAACTTCAATAACCACAGTTCTCGACAAACACTTTCAAAATCGACTGTCGATTTTGAAAGCAATCGCCCCAGTAACAAAAAAGTTGAAAATGGGGCCACTTTTTGAAATTTGACCACATATTCCTTCTCTATGCTTACTGCGATATTCAAATACCGATTTTGAAATCATTCGGCCTAGTAACAAAAAAGTTCAAAATGGTGAGCACTTTTTTAAATTTTGACCACAAATTCCTTCCCTAGGCTCGCTGACAAGGTCAGATGTCGATTTTGAAAGCAATCGGCCCATTAACAAAAAAGTTCAAAATGGCGGCTACTTTTTTTAAATTTTGACCACAAATTCCTTCCCTAGGCTCGCTGACAAGGTCAGATGTCGATTTTGAAAGCAATCGGCCCAGTAACAAAAAAGTTCAAAATGGCGGCCACTTTTTTTAAATTTTGACCACAAATTCCTTCCCTAGGCTCGCTGACAAGGTCAGATGTCGATTTTGAAAGCAATCGGCCCATTAACAAAAAAGTTCAAAATGGCGGCTACTTTTTTTAATTTTGACCACAAATTCCTTCCCTAGGCTCGCTGACAAGGTCAGATGTCGATTTTGAAAGCAATCGGCCCAGTAACAAAAAAGTTCAAAATGGCGGCCACTTTTTTTTAAATTTTGACCACAAATTCCTTCCCTAGGCTCGCTGACAAGGTCAGATGTCGATTTTGAAAGCAATCGGCCCAGTAACAAAAAAGTTCAAGATGGCGGCCACTTTTTTTACATTTTGACCACAAATTCCTTCCCTAGGCTCGCTGACAAGGTCAGATGTCGATTTTGAAAGCAATCGGCCCATTAACAAAAAAGTTCAAAATGGCGGCTACTTTTTTTAATTTTGACCACAAATTCCTTCCTTAGGCTCGCTGACAAGGTCAGATGTCGATTTTGAAAGCAATCGGCCCAGTAACAAAAAAGTTCAAAATGGCGGCCACTTTTTTTAAATATTGACCACAAATTCCTTCCCTAGGCTCGCTGACAAGGTCAGATGTCGATTTTGAAAGCAATCGGCCCATTAACAAAAAAAGTTCAAGATGGCGGCCACTTTTTTTTAATTTTGACCACAAATTCCTTCCCTAGGCTCGCTGACAAGGTCAGATGTCGATTTTGAAAGCAATCGGCCCATTAACAAAAAAGTTCAAAATGGCGGCCACTTTTTTTAATTTTGACCACAAATTCCTTCCCTAGGCTTGCTGACAAGGTCAGATGTCGATTTTGAAAGCAATCGGCCCATTAACAAAAAAGTTCAAAATGACGGCCACTTTTTTTTATTTTGACCACAAATTCCTTCCCTAGGCTCGCTGACAAGGTCAGATGTCGATTTTGAAAGCAATCGGCCCAGTAACAAAAAAGTTCAAAATGGCGGCCACTTTTTTTAATTTTGACCACAAATTCCTTCCCTAGGCTTGCTGACAAGGTCAGATGTCGATTTTGAAAGCAATCGGCCCAGTAACAAAAAAGTTCAAAATGGCGGCCACTTTTTTTAAATTTTGACCACAAATTCCTTCCCTAGGCTCGCTGACAAGGTCAGATGTCGATTTTGAAAGCAATCGGCCCAGTAACAAAAAAGTTGAAAATGGCGGCCACTTTTTTAAATTTTGACCACATATTCCTTCTCTATGCTTACTGCGAAACTTAGATATCGATTTTTAAAGCGATCGGCCCAGTAACAAAAAAGTTGAAAATGGCGGCCATTTTGTAAGTAAGCATATTATTAATTCCTTGCACGCTTGTTGCAAAGGTTTTTCAATTTTTTAAGAATTGTGGTAGTTGACGTTTATGGTGTTGATATTTCGCGCGTAAGTTCTTATAACTAAAGGAATAATTTATGAGTAAATCGAAATTTTGACGTTAGTTCCATTTTTGGCCACCGGGCAAGAAAAGTTTGTGGCAGAATACCTTCCCGTCAGGTGAAGTCGATCATCCAGTCAACAACCTATATTTGAATAGAAATACCTACTCATACGACAAAAACAAATAAAAATAATATCAGTGAAACTCCAAAAAAATACTTTTACCATTTTAATTCTGCTTCGCGCTTACCGGTGCGGAGGCGCGGCGGTGCCGCTAGCGCGTTAAATACCTATAGTTGACTTCGATCTTCACCTATCATATAAGTGAGAAACAGATTAAAAGGCAATACAAAGTTTGCAAGGTCACTCAGGTGTTACAGTGTTAGTAACAAAATGGCTCCTGCACGGCTTTTCCCGATTTTTATGAAATTGTTTGTGTGAGTATTCGGTAGGTCCGAGAATAGAATTCAAACTATTTTTATACCCCTAAGTGAGAAATAATGTATATATGACAAAGCAACGTTTGTCGGGTCAGCTTAGTTTAGTTCGTCTACTTGCTCGAAAAAAATACAAATAATATAATTTTGGCAGCAGCCACGCTGGCACTGACGACCCACCCAGTTTTGGATAGAGTGAGACACACAATTTCAATCGCGAGCGACGCGAAAACGAAGCGCTTCTTCAAACAGACGTGGATTCGCCTTGAAAACTGAGACAGCACTGAATTTTTCATGCCGCGGACTCTCTAATATAAAGCGATTTCTGGAGACCATTTTTTCATAGTAAAATGTATGGCGTTTTTCGCATAAAAAGATGATTGATTTGGAGGTCATATTATTTGCTCTGTGGTTTGAATTAGAAATAACTTTGACGGTAAATGCATTATCTATACTTTCGTCCTATGTTTTAACCAAAAATATTTTCAATTATAATAACGAAATGGCTTGCAGAGTTAAAATAGAAAAGGTTGTTTTAGATGTTTTTGCCTAAGTGACGCATTTTTTTTCTCAAAAATCAAGAATTATTTTATAAATGTTTTGCGGTGTTTGTGTAGACTCGTTTACTATCCATCTGAGTTTTTTTTTTGATGTCATATAATGAAGCGAGTGGTTCAATAAAGTTAAATCCGTAACTCCCTTTTTCACGTTTTCCGCAGTCGCGCCCCTTAACTACATTAGGTAATCCTCGTTTATTTCACCAAAATAACTTAAAACATTATAAGATAAGAGTAGTGACTTTCAAAGCCATGTTATAATCATTGGAAATACTTAGATTTAGAGATTATACCCCTATATATTTTTTGTTTATCTGTAATAATTAACCAAATGACTAAAATTTATAAATATTAACCAGATAAACAAAAATTTCAATTTACTACATCGAATTAAAAATCGGAGTTTAGATGCTAAATACGAGTATAATACAGAATCTAACCAACTTTATGAAGTTCGTAAAAAATACTAGGACAACACAACCTAAAGTAGTTACCATTGTAATCAACGAAAATATGTTTAGGGCATAGAATGAGTAAAATGTACACTACGAGTCAAGGCTCCAGCACAAAGCGAGCGAAGACAATGGCGCTCGTGAGAATCTCATTGTTGTGTGACATAATTTGCGGTAATGCTCTAATGAGATATCATTTTATATGTGGTGC
Source organism: Coenonympha glycerion (assembly GCA_963855885.1). Taxonomy (NCBI): domain Eukaryota; kingdom Metazoa; phylum Arthropoda; class Insecta; order Lepidoptera; family Nymphalidae; genus Coenonympha; species Coenonympha glycerion. The sequence goes on from OY979636.1 coordinate 1,238,476, forward strand.
AAGGCCGATTTGGAGGCTACTTGAATGTCAACTCGCAAATCATCGTGCCTTCGTTGCTCTTTGGTATTTCTGTAGGAAAACTTTTGGTAGAGTCACGGAATGAAAAGACTCGTAGATTTTCAAATTGATTCATTCGAAGTATCGCGAGCACAAATTATTTTTGGAAACTATGTTACATATTATATTGTTATGTTGGCATAATGAACTCCGAAACCGATACTAAGGTGACGAAGCTTTTAATTCCGTGACTGTACATTCCTTACGGTTAAATTATTAAAGTGAAGCTCGTACCTAATATTATTATCTGTTTCACAAGAGAACATGATGAGAATCATGAGTAGGTATATAATGTAGACTACCACATGTTTCAATGGTGCAATAAATAATTTATTGGTTTATTTATTTAGTACCACAACATATATATATGTTACTTAAAAAATTAGAAAGATAGTTGTGTACAGTACGTTTACTATAATATTACTAGCAGATACCCGCGGCTTCGCTCGCGTAAATTTTAGTTTTAACTATTATACGGGAACCATCCATTTTCCGGAATAAAAAGTACCCTTTGTGTTAATTTACATGAAATCTATATTCATTTCAACTTTAAACCAAGAATTTTCAGTAGTTGTGCGTGAAGGAATAAATTTTCTCCCGCATGAATATCTGTTTTTCCCTATTATCACGAAAACAATGGATTTTTCCGAGAAAAAAGTAGTTGATTCTAGGATATAATCTATCTCCATTCTAAATTTCAGCCCTATCAGTTCAGAAGTGACGGCACGATGCCGTCACTAAAAAATTAAACTAAATTTTCCGAGATGAAAAGTAGCCTACGTATTCAATCCAGGATAAAATCTATCTTTTTCTGATTTTCAGTCATATCAGTTCAGTAATTACTGCGTGAAGCAGTATTTTAACCGCGTGAATATCAGTTTTTCAGTTTTCCATCGGACACCATAGATTTTTTCCGGGATGAAAAGTAGCTTTTGTATTAATCCAGGATATAATCTATCTCGATACCAAATTTCAGCCAAATCAGTTCAGTAATTACAGCATGAAGGAATATTTATTCGTGGATTTCTATTTTTCACTATTATCATAGAAACCATGGAATTTTCCGGGATGAAAAGTAGGCTTTGTAATAATCCGGGATGAAATCCATCTCCTCTCCGAATTTCAGTAATATCAGTTCAGTAATTACAGCGTATATTAGTATTTTTCGCGGGTGAACATCAATGTTTCAGGTTTCCCGCGAAAACCATGGATTTTCCCGGGATGAAAAGTAGCCTTCGTATTAATCCAGGATATAATTTACTTTGTTCCGAAATTGAGCCATATCAGTTCAGTAATTACGGCGTGAAGTAGTATTTGTCGCGTATGAATATCTGTTTTTCCTTTTTTCTGCAAAAACCATGGATTTTTCCGGGATGAAAAGTAGCCTATTTATTAACCCAGGATATAATCTATCTCCGTTCTTAATTCCAGCCAAATCGGTTGTGCACTTGCGGCATGAAGATTTTTTTTCCGCGTTAATTTCGGTTTTTTACTAATCCCACGGGAACCATGAATTTTTGCGCGATGAAAAGTAGCCTTCGTATCAATCCAATATATAATCTATATTTATTCATAATTTCAGCCATATCAGTTCATTAATTACGGCGGGAAGTAGTATTTTTCCCGCGTGAATATCAGTTTTTCCGTTCTTCTGCAAAACCCATGGATTTTTCCGGCATAAAAAGTACCCTATTAATTAACCCAGGATATAATCTATCTCCGTTCCAAATTTCATCCGAATCGGTTGTGTAATTGCGGCGTGAGATTTTTTTTTCCGCGTGAATTTCGTTTTTTAACTTATCCCACGGGAACCATGAATTTTTTCGGGATGAAAAGTAGTCTATGTGGTAATCCAAGATACAATCTACCTCTATTCCAAATTTTAGCTAAATCTGTTCAGTAGTTGCGGCGTGATGACGTATTTTAACTTGATGAAATCCAAACTTCGGACCCCCATTTCACCCCCTTAGAGGATGAATTTTGAAAAATCCTTTCTTAGTGCACCCCTAGACCTCCCAAGGAACATGTGTGCCAAATTTGGAGTCTCTAGACCCAGCGGTTTAGGCTGTGCGTTGATATGTCAGTCAGTCAGTCAGTTTCTTCTTTTATATATTTAGATTACGTGGGCCGTCATGGGGCTCATACAACTTTTCACCGCATAATACGAAAAGGATTTTATATATCTTTTACATTATTGTTACTACAAACAATAAAGTAGAGAAAATACTACACTTTACAATGACAAACTAGAATTTTCAGAATAAAGAAGAAAGCTGTAAATGCAAACTGTTAGTTTGTATTTAACTTTTATTTTAACCGTCTTATTTAGATTTTTTAGGCTACACTTAAATTCATGGAGTATGTATGACGTATGACATAGAGTACATAAAATTAAATCAAAAATTTTGTATCTAAATAATGTTGAATAATTTAAACCAATTAAAATCAAAATCTTGAAAGGACAAAAAGTTTGCATTTGAAATTATGTGGTCTTTTTATGCAACCGACGAGTTTATAGGCTTTGATACACTTCAAATAACACAAAAATACACATTTATACGAGCACATGCATACTATAGGAGCCTTACTGCTTGAAAGCATTGTAGTTTTGACCGCTTAATAAATATCTCAAAAAAGTACAAGGAAAATTAGTAAAAAATAATTTATTTCAACCTTTCGATCATATTATATTGTTAGTAATACATATAAACACTAGCCTAATGTTAGTAAACTTAAAACTATCTTAATATAAACCTTATATTTTAGACATTCTTGATTTGTCAGCACGTGAACCATGTCACAATGGTTGACAACCCATATCTGTGTTGACAACAATTCAGACAATCAAGTCTATCGGGCCCTCGGGATGCCACTGGAACTACTACCCTGCGCGTCAGGGAAGTGCGCCACTTGCGCATATCCACATCTATGGCATGATCGAATGAAAACAATCAACATGCGTATCGGCAAACATACCCGACGCACTATATACAGTATCGAGGCAGTCCCATTATAAATAGCACCATGAAAGCATAATTTTACTGTTGTTATGAATATTCGGGTTGCAAATTATTTTGCTATTAAGTATACGCTCGTTTGTGTAAAGGATTCGTTGCCCGCGCGGAGGCCTAAATTCGAATAAGGGCCCATCTCTCAGACTATAAATAAACCTAAAAAAGGTGATCGAATAAACAAAACCATGAATTTAAAACTCGACTAATTACATACAATTTTGACTAATTAATCCAATAAAATTTACATGTTTCTCGAAATCCCACGTCTCAGTAACAAAAGGATACGAACAATCCGACCATTGCTAAGACCTTGCTCAAATTAACATAAAATTAATACTACAAAAAATAAACCCTTTATTCGAATTTCTGAATCATATAAAGTATAATTTTTATTATTATAAGTCCAAATGAGGTTAAGATGTGCAGATAAAATATTATTAATTTGAACATGACACAAAAAATAATGCTTTATTTATTTATACGGGTTCACACCGAAGCTAAAGATTCGAATTTAGCAAAAAAAGGTTATAGATATAAGTTACGGTAAGTGTACGAGTATATTATTTTTATGCTGCAACATGGTCGCATACAATTGTATTAACATCTATTAGGGCTTCCAAAAAAATAAAATATACTTTCAAGTTTGTGTGTTTGTCAGCCCATTTCTCAAAAACTAGTTTTTCTGTCTTTTAACAACAGGAATCTGTGTTATTTCTTCAAAAAGATACTATGATTACAATTAATATTTTTGTTAGTGTGTTTCACACACGAGGTATTATTATAAATTATTAGTGTATCAAAAATATCGCTGCCAACGGCACTTGAACCCGCATCCCCCAGCTATCGAGGCTGGGTGATCTGCCAATTGAACTATGGGAGCAAATACCGCTGACATGATAGTTTCGGTACACATTGTTTTCAGTTATTGGCAGCGGAGCCAACTATAGGGAAACTACGGTTTCTCAATCCAATTTCAAAGGCCCATATTTTGATTGTCAGAGCCGCAATAGCTGGGTAATGCGGGTTCAAGTCCTGTTGGTAGCGATAATATTGATACACTAATAATTTATACTCTGATTATACCATAGATAACCTAAAATAGAAGAACGTTCTACGTTTGTCATAGGTTAGTTCCGTTTGGCAGATTACAATGACCTTGCACCGAATCTGTGCATCTATAAATCTTATCCTCGTTTTTGCGCGTTCTGTTTCGTACCGACCGATCATAATCTGCAGCGCGAATGCATCCGGCCTTTGTACTTTGAAGGATTTAATTATGTTCTTTATAATTTTAATTACAACAAAGCTTTAATTCTTTTTTTTATGTGCTTTAAATTAATTTTAAAAATGTAATTGGAATCAGAGAGAGCATTGTACGAATATTGCTGATATGTATAGCCACTTATGTTTTAATGTAATAATCGTGATTTTTTTAAATCAACATATTGTGAAATAATTAAATCAAATAAGGGGTTTTTATACCTAATTTGCGAACCTTTTTTCATATAAGAAAATGGACATGTATCACTTAAGTAATACATATGACAAGATAAATATCGTTATCTGATATTAGGCGATACTTGCAGGCACACAGTCATGTACCCATTACAGATGTAGTGAGACTCAGAACCTTCCAGTGCTGTGTCATCAAATATCAGGAGAAGAAGTTAAGTTTATATAATTTTGCCGGCTACAGTAACAACAGACGTTGTTAAGGCAAATATTTATTGTTAAGGTATCTATAAATTCGGGGGACTCTACAAAAAATTCTACCATGTTAAAATTTACGTTAAGTTAGGGGGTTATTTATATTAGAGAATTTCGGAAATTAAATACACCTGTTTTAATGTTAATTTCCTAGCAGGTAAAACTGGAAATTGAGTCAGCAGGTACATGACCGTTGTATAAACAAATATAACGGTTACATTGCGATCGTGTGCCACAAAACAATCAATCCCGCACAAATAAGGCGGTCATTTATCAAAACATCCTATTTGTGCGCGGCAGCACACACGCCTATCCCACAATTAGGCCTAGCATGGGCCTAGCGCTTGCATGTCGCGCGACGTCGCGATACCGATCGCGTGATTTACCGCCGCGCCGCGATTTTATCGCCAACACGCCATCGTCCTTTTAGGTAATGAGCTGGAATTAAAGAGGTCGGGATTTTTTTGTCTAGCCGCTACATAAATTAAATTTTCCTTAGCGATATCGTTCGCAAGTATTTCGAACTTTGTATTAGAATGAGCTCGCAAAATTACATGAATTTTTGTGTGAATGTAATCAAATTAAATTGAAGAGGACTAACTTGTTGGTCATTACTTTGTCCGCTTGGATTTAAGTTTTTGCTAAATCCCGAAAACTATTTGTATTTCCGGGTTAAGATCTTTGGTTTCATCGTGTTTCGCCTGTATATGAAAAAAGTATGGCCCGCGACTTTGTTTGCGTCTTGCAAGACCTGTTTATTTTCTATGGTTTTCAAAACGTTTTCTATCATAGACATCTTAGAGATTTTTCCTATTATTGCGGCATCTGTTCTTCAAAAATGAAAACTTATGCTAAAAACTTGACAAGTAAGCTATGAAGTTGCGGTATTCATAGAAGGCTTGAAATATTTACAGAATATTTAGTTTTTTTTAATATGTTACAATAAAACTTATTATTAGCTTATTCTAATTACTATACAAATCTTGCCCGCGTGGAATGGTGCCAAGAATACTGCGCAAAAAATGAGCCAGCCCTTCTGTCACCAGTTGAGGCTATTAACCGCGGGGAAAGCTCTCGAAGGAATTTTTTGGCACTATGACTCCACGGCCCCAGGGTCTCCACGGCAAACGGGACAAATATGTAACTCTCTAAAAGAGAGGCAAGAGGTATTCATAGTAATTTTATTTTACTACGCTCACCGTATAGGGATGTGTACTATCCAAAGATACTCTTGTGGTTTAGGTATCGATTACTCAGCGTTATAATCGTCGCATGCTTTCTGTTTATCGATTTATCGATTTCTTTGTCTTACGCCAAACCACATCACGCTATCAGATCTTTGTTGTCTGGATCTGTACAGGCGATAAAAACTGTTGGATTTCCATTAATTCTTAGCAAAGTATTATGCTTCTTATATAAAGAACGTAAGGGGCCAAAGTTGTATGCAAGGTTTCGGTCAAATTGGTTGGCACTAACATCATATCGATAAGGTGACACATGTAAACCAATAAGTCAAAGGCAAGTGCTAAAACTGTGGTCTTTGGAATACAAATTGTATTTTTTTGATAAACACAGGTAATGCATTTGTCCAGAGCTATGCAAGAAAATATTGCAAAGAAAATATATGTCTCAAACTCTTTTAGTTATTTATCCACTTTTGGCTAAGTAAAGGAGACCCTCCTCTAAGAATGAGAAGAATTTGGTCATAGCCCAACCACGGAAGTCCAAGTCCGGTTCACATACCTATTTTCATGGTCTTTAAATTTATATCGTCATTAGTGGGTTACTTTTCATTGCCCAGCCCAAAACTTCACCTAAACCAGTTGTTCACAAAGGGTTTCTTAACTACATAGACAAGGAATAAGAAAAGATTTTGTTTTATTCCCATGTGATTATTCGGGCATAGAACGGATGTTTCATCTAGTTTATTTAAAATAGTTTCAAAACCTACTTATAGTCATCAGCTGTTAATAATAATAATAATAATATATATTTATTTGCAGAATTGTGGGTTACAGCAAGATGACAAAAAATACAATTTTCCTTCACAATCTACTGAATGACAGTGTGCAAATATTTAAATTGGATTCACTTAATTAATTTAATTATTATTGTAGAATACATCAGTCAAATTATTTAATTTATAATAAGAGTTATTATAATAATAAATGTCTGATAATCACATTAGTCAATAAAAAATAAAATTTAAGAACCAGCTACATGCCAATTATAATATGAAATTAAAAAGAAGAAAACCAGCTGTTGTCAGTGTATACAAAAATTCCCAACTTAAGTTCAGATACTGTTGTCCATTAGATAGTCATTTATTTTATAATACATTTTATTTAGCAGGAGATCATATAGTTTACGTTTAAAGGGAGGGGTGTTGACCATTGACCTCAAAAAAGTCATTCAAGACCAAGCATTAAGAGGACACCTAGGTACTAACTCGTCGCGATAGTAAACACACTGCCAGTGGTAGTAACCTTGACTTGCTGCCATTCGTCATCGCTCCTTTCTGTTGAGGTCAACACACAATGGCCACCATTCGCCCCATCCTGGCCTTAGGTTTACCGATCAGTGACTTGCACCCTACTTCTCAAAATCATAGGAAATTCAACTCTATTGAGTGTACAACATTAGGTTGGTTTTAGATTGTTGGTGTTAAAGTTAGTTGTGCTATTTGGATGGTGAAGATGGATTCTAATGTGGAATTTGGAGGTCGCGATTGTTCAGATTCACCCAACAATATTGGATTGGTTCCAACGGCGGTGCATCGACAATGCATCTTTGTTGGCAGCGCGCAAGGCCCTCGCCTTGGGAGCCCGTTGCTTCCGATCTGTTCGCAAATAGCTTTATTGTTTAATTGTAACTAATCGCTTCTAAGGCTGCTTGGCATCCTTTCGTGGTGCGGTCGTATTTATATTCAATGATTTTTATGTTTGTTTTATCATTCGATCATGTTGTATGTAATGATTTGCATGCACCAATAAAACCGTTTTATATTTTTTTATTATCATGTCATGCGATATTTTACCAACCCTACGTAATCAGGCCATAAGCCGTTCTACTATTCGTTCCTGCTCACTTTCCCAATCCATTATAAAGAAACGTTTTGCAATAATAATTTATAGCACTAAATTACTCTGGAAAATTCCTATCACTTCAAAATCCCGCAGCGTGAAAAGCATGAACTTTTCGGGGATAAAATGTAATTCACATGTTAATCCGGAGTAGGTGGTAATACCCAAGCTGTCAACATTCCATGGAAAAAAGAGTGGCTGCGTTAGAAAAATCCAAACACACAAATTAATATTCACGTAGTTAGAGAAAATGTTGTTGTTAGACGAATGAAAATGCAGATAATTTATTGAATAAAGTTTATAGTGAAGTAATTTTAGATTTTTGACAAAGTTGTTTCTTGTTTGAAGATCGTATGATAACATCGTGTGATCATTTATTTTCATTATCAGCCCTTCTATGTTCTTCTTTCCACATTCTTCTTATCTGATATAGTAACCAAAAAACTTTGGTTACCTACTATTAGATCTACGGAGACCTAGAAATCTTACCGCGAATTTGTAGAGAAATAAGTATCATAATATAGTAATTAGTAAGAAAAAGACAAGTCATAAAAAAAAAAACATCTAAAACGTATCATAACCCGAAACAAAAAAGAGTGTAACAAATTCCACGCATTCGGAGCCATAGCTATAAAGTATTGAATAAAACAAAGTTAAACTCCCGGAATGGTCTTCATACATCATCGGCAACAAATCGAAACAGACCATTACAAGGTATCGCAACAGGTGGATCCTTAAAAAAGGACGCGATCCGTATTGATCCCAATAAAAGGCGGTGACAGGCATTAAATACAATATGGTGCGGGTGGTTCGCCTTTGGACATCGAGGGTTCCGCATGCAATACTCGGTTCGGACTCAATATGGCTAAGCATATAATATGAAGTAATAGTGAAAATTAAGTAGTGATAGTCCATTGCTTTAGACCTCTACATCAGGTCTATGGTTAGTATATCGGGCACGCTATTCTGATTTTCTTGGAGTTATGCACATTTGTGGTAAGTAACTAAATTAGATTAGTGTTGAAAGAAAACATTGTTTGAAGATTTGCATATCTGAGAAATCACTACAATGTGTGTGAATGTCAATGGTGTGTGATGTTTGCCAATCCACACTTGGCCAATGGCTGGCCATTGATGATTGATGGGGTATAGTATGGCTAAACTGTTCATATCCTGGGACTCATGCTCGGTAAATGACTTAAAAGGAGTTGTGATCCTTTTAGCAATGATCTCAAAGGTTTCTTTTACAAAATGATTCCTACATCACCATTGTGAAAGGCTAATGGCTAGAATATGGATACTACCTTATTCCGAGAGAAGTTTTGTGCTCTGTATAGTCACTTAATGAAGCAAAACTTAGACCTAGTACTTCTAAGCGACCCAAAGTGGATCTTGGCCTCTGATATTATGATTCTCTTCCATAATCCCCAACGCTCCCCTTCCAAGTTAGTACGTTAACATCTTCGGCTGCATTATCACTTACCATCAGGTGAGATCGCAGTCAAGTACTAACTTGTATAGTGTAAAAAACACCTAACTTTGTTGCGTCGCTGCGCTCTTCCGAGGATTCGCAACTATATACTTCAGAAGCCAGTAAAAATTTGTGCCTGTACCCAACCAAAGTTAGCAAAATATGGTTTCTTTACAACTTTTTGGTACGGAACCCTATTGCAAGGCGGTGACGGGCATAAATACGATATGGCGCATCGCATCGGCGGTTCGCGCATGGGGCCCCGACAATAAGTAAATCGTTATCGTTGATCGACGCACGAGAGTAAATCAGCCTACCTTCGTGGCCTGTTCGCTCGACAAATGTGCAACATATTTCATTTAAAACTATTTAGGTGCTACTTTTTTATTTTTATTCTCGTTAAAAAGTTTATGATATCATACTTACTACAAAAAATATCTCTCCACTTTTGCTGACTATTTAATTGCAAGAGACAAGAACGTCTCTTGCAATTAAATACAGAGAGTGTAGAACCATTTAGGGTTTAAGACCAACGATTTAAATCGCAAGATGAGCCCTACAAACCTCCAAAAACCTCCACGTTTTTGTCTTGTGCAACATGTTGTCACTGTCTCTATCACAAGTGAAACTATAGAATGATGAGAGCCCTCACTCAACATGCTAGTGGACGTTTTGATTCACGCCATGTAGAGGCTTAGGGCCCATCTTGCGATTAAAATCTTTGTTTTAGACAGTAAAATTATCTCTATCATCTCATAAAATACAAATTAAAAAATTAACTTAATTATATTTCACGGCCATAATGAACATAGCCAACAAGTGCCACACTTCTCTGAATAGAAAAAAAGAAAATAAAAAATAGATCAGATAGGGTATCTAAGAAAATCAAAAAATAATTTACACAAAACTAGGGAGCTACTTTAATATTAATTCATCCCAATATACGATTTTTATAATAATTTAATCTCAATCCAATATGAAATTACATATAAGTAAATTACTAATAAATTATTAATACGACAATTTTATATAAACTCTAGCTTACGTGATATTCTTGAACTTTCAAAATATGCAGCTAATTCTGCGAATGGCATCAATTTATAAGTGAATTCGTCTATCAATACAGTTTATTAATGCACTAGTGACTAGACAACACGTTTCGATCATGATACCAATGATCATTTCACGAACTGGATCAAATAAATAAAATCGAATAGTATTTAATTACTGGAATTAAAACAATTTCAACCTCACATCCAAACTGTAGCCTTTCTCCCATTGGCTTTATATTTATTATCACTTTCGGTAACATCGTATATTAAACTTGTTGAGTACTACGACTTTGCATGAAAATTTATCGAAACAGAATATTCTATGGATTTTTTCATGGAATTTTTCAGTACAGAATGGTCCTACTTTTTCCGACATGCAAATGAAATCACTTTCATTCAAGAAGTTAGTAAATTTGAGACATTTTGATAACAATAAATAATTAATAGTAGATAAACAAATAAATCTTTTTTCATGTTATTCTTCTTTCACTTAACATCTACTGAAAGTAAAAGCCTGTGGTTAAAATCAAAACAATCAGGGGTCTGATTGGGTAAGAAAAACGTATTCATCTTAATCGTAATCGTTAGCGAATTCTGCCCCGCGATTGGCTGACGCAAACCAGGAACCCAATCATCGGGCTGAACTAGTAAATGATCACTGTAATGATGAATACGTTTTTATTAGACAATCTAGGGGCTAATTATGAAACAAATATACATACAGAAAATTCAACCAATATTTATATGACGTGTTGATTTCCAATGACCATTGGATTCGCCTTTTATCAGATCTTGTTGGAAAGCATAGATGGCCGTCCATCTTAAACACCTATAAAAATTAATTCAATCCATTGCGATTCGGCACAAACAGTAATTTAGTTACACGTAATAAATAACCGATCATACTCTGACCTCGCGCGTTTTAAACTAGTACGCATTTAACTGTATCACTATCAATTAAAGTTAAATACATACTTCTCGCCTTTTGATGGGCAGAGCGATTGGGTAAGATTAAGAGGAGTTAGTTCCTACTGCCTCGAATAAGCTTTGTTACAAGTGCAGGAACTTATTTTGATTTCACAGATTTTGGTAGGTAATTCATCTTTATGAATACGTGTGTATTATTTGTACAGTTGTAAATCTTAAAAGACCTTAGACTGTCTGCTTAATTTAATAAGAAGAGTAAGTAAGTTTTTGCATTTGCAGCATTTGTTCCTATCTTCTTCAGGAGATTTCTTTAATCCCTTGTTAGATGCAGGCCTGCTCAAAACACGCCATTTTTTGAGTTGTTGGACTACTCGCGTCCACGATTTCCCCAAGACTTTAGCAATATCGTCAGACGAACATGTTGGTTGCCTGATGACGTTCATGCGACCGATGCGTGGTTTACAGTAAAGTAGCAAACGGGTTGGTAGGTACCAGGTGGTAAAATTGGTTGTAAGTTTTTTTTAAGAGTCTAAAACTGGGCATCCTGAACAAGGTTAAGCGGTGCTATACGCCCGAACAGCTTTTGACACTGTATGAAGCTCAGGTTCGTTCGGGCATGGAGTACTGTAGTCACCTCTAGGATGGATCTGCGAAATATCAGCTCGATGCATTGGACTCGGTTGATCGCCGCGCACGCAGAATAATCGGCAAGGAATCGCTAACACGGGCAAAATTGCTCAGTTTAGAACACCGACGCAAGGTTGCCTGTTTAGCGGTTTTTTACAGGATATACTTTGGACAGTGTGCTCATGAACTCCACAATCTAGTACCTCCTTCACCTTTCTACCATAGAACCGCAAGACGCCGGGAGAAGTGGCATCCTTATGTGGTTGATGTCCAGCAAGCTCGAACGAAACGATTTTCTTCCACGTTTCTGATACGTACCGCTAAGGTGTGGAACACCCTTCCAGCTTCTCTGTGTTCCCAGCCAAGTACAACCTGGGTGCCTTCAAGAGAAGAGTGAATAGGCATTTTCTAGGCAAGCGCGCTCCATCCTAGAACTCATCATTTCTGTCCATCAGATATGATTGTAGTCAAGCCTATCTATAATAAAAAAAAAGTCTTTTAAGATGGACACCATTGCAGTGCCAGATACTTTGAAATGGTGCAGTAATTGAATAACTTTTTAATTTTTAGGGGCACTGTACCAACAATAGGACTTGAGACTTAGAATTTAACCATTCATGATGAGCACTGGGCTGGGCACATGGGCAGGCGTATCACTTAACTTTAGGCGAACGTTTTGCTCATCTCGTCATCTTATGTTTACAATTTCTTAGGAAGTATGACGCTATCGGTTCTTTATAGTTTCTACTATACAATAACCCACTTCGCATGTAGATGAAGCTTGTAATCATTTTTTTTTCTAGTAGCTTTTGCCCGCTGTTCCCGTCCACGTTAAATCCGACCTTTACTAAATTCCGTGGCAACCTTTGGCAGGCCAGGTGCACTTATCAAGTAATCGAATAAACTACAGATAGCTTGGTATTTCACGCACTGCGTGCGCCCGATTGCGAGACAACCTTAGTACGTCGAATGAGATAAAGTTACGCGATGGAAAGAGACCACAACCTTGCGTTTGTACGAACTGAATTGTACTTTTTGTGTCTACGCTAGAGTCGCTATTTCTCTAAATCATCTTGCGAAGTGAGCCTTCTGTACCGTTAGTTACTATTATGTATCCCGTGCCTTAAGTTAACCCAGGATATCTTTTATCTCGTTATAGGATAGGATACATTTTATCTCGTTTCAGTAGGCAACGAAAGAGTATTCAAAACATTTACAAACTTTCATCTTTATAATACAGGTTATATTATATCGGTCGCACCGTATGTTAGTGAGGGACGTCGATCGGGACGCGATAGGCAGCTACATGGCGCGTCCCGTCCCGTCCCGCAGGGCGCGGCGTGCATGGAGGTGCTGCTAATCGATTTTATCTACGCAGACTCGCAGAGGAAAAACGTCAATACGGTGCTGTGCTCACCGAATACATTAAAATCGTTTTGTAAATAAATGTAATTTGAGTGATTGATTTTATGAACTTATTGTCTCTAACTCACTTAGTAAATAAATATATGAACTAACTGCTTATTTTTTTTATTACCTAAGTGTCGTATTGGACGGTACAGCGGGGAGGGTACGAGGCGAAAAAAATTAAATTTTTCCGTCATTAAAATCTCCGTATGAAGAAATTAGAAAATCCTCGAAAATCTTCGCGTGCTAATTAAACTTTTAAGTCTCGTTTATTTATATTGTGTCTGCATACAGAAAGTATCCGCGGGTGCAAGCATGCAATCAGCTATACGATTTGGTATGAGAAACTCGTAAGCGCGATATAACTAGATGCAGCGCCATCTATCGAGCGGTGGATGAACTTCGTTTCAACCGAGTGTTTCACGACACTCTTATTCTTTTTTTTCTTTAGTGCTAGACTTCTCACAATCAGAAGGGTTTAGCTCAACGTGCTAACCAAGTACGGATTGGCAGACTTCACACGCCTTTGAGAACATTGTGGTGAACTCTCAGACATACAGGTTTCTTTGATGTTTCCCTTCGATCGCTGAGAAAGTGATAAGTATTTAATTTCCGAACACGTAAATAATTTTGAATATCAGCAGTTGGTCGGGACGAGAACCCCAGACAACCTGATATAATTTACGACTGAAGCAATGAGCTGCAATTGCTGTTTTTTATTTCCTTTATTTTTAACTTTTTAAATATCTACAAAAGAATTGGTTTAACACTAGATACTATACTCACAATTTTTTTTTAATCTTCTTCGGTTATATCTCGAGATATTTAAAGCTCTCTTTTGTTATGCTAACAGATAAAAAAGAGAAACAAAATTTGAGCCGATAAAAATTTATGGGTCTTATTTATTATTAGAAATTTAACAACTCTATCAAAACTCGTAGGAAGTGCTAAAATAAACATGTTCACAAAAACATGATTAAATCAAGTTATGGGGTTATAGGTTATCTTGAACTGTTGCAAAAGTGAGAAATCACCTCCAAATGTGTGTTTTAAGATAATAATAAGAAGATAGGTAGGTATAATTTATAAATTGTTAAAACATTTGTTAACATAACTTAAGTTTGAGGGCATCACCTTTCTGATACTGTATTAAAATTAACATGTCAAGCTTTTAACCTTTATCAACTTTTTGAACCTTGGCATTCCTAATTTTAATTTATTGTTGAACAATATGAATTTTAATAATGAGAATGTAGTTATGGAATCGTATGTCATTGATATGGCTTAAAATTACCGTAACAAAGAAGAATCAAAAATATGTTATTTAGATTATATAATTTAAAACAAGTAAATTAATACAATAAATAAACAAAATATAATATGATTCGCATTCAATAGGTTTACTAGAAACTCTCAATTAGTAATCTACGAGTAAGAACAAAAATGAATATCCAATTAAGTAAGTGTATACGCTTATTTGGCTGGATAGGCAATCGTGAGCAAAATCATTTTAAAATCTAATTTAAAAAAAAACGCATACATCCTGTTTACAATTTAGATTTTCGTTACAAGAGGATAATTTTATTAATGGTACACTAATAATTTATTAAAATACACCTGTTGTTTTTAAATTAAAAACTCATAACAAATTACCCGGGACGCAGACCATTATCGCAAAATCTCGGGGCACAGTAGCGCGGGATAACGTATCTAACGCGACATCACTAAAATAAATTTAGCGCTGCACTGTCCCGACCTCCGTCCCGGGTTAACTGCGCTAACAGGTCCCGCACTATTTCGCGCCGATTTTGAGATAGCGATTTAGTTTTTTACGTTCCGTACCCAAGGGGTAAAACGGAACTTTATCACTAAGACTCTACTGACCGTCTCTCACCCGGCACCGTGTCTTTTGAACCGTGATAATTAGACATTTGAAATTTTCATAGTTGATGTATTCTTGTTGCCACTATATCAACAAATGCTAAAAATGGAGGTAAAAAAAAATTTAAACGGGGCTCCCATAAAACATTCCGTGATTTTTTGCACGTTTTGAATTTGGTGAAAAGAGGTACCTATTTTGATTGGAATTGGTCTCGATAGTGCGGAACCTTCAGTGCGCAAACCCGCCTCTTACTTGACCGAGTATTATCGATAGTAAATACAGTGCGACAAGGCTATTTTGGCGCGTGGGCAAAGTCTGAACTAACAACACATCTGTGTCACTGTTTGATAGTTCGCTCTGTCGGTATATTACTATTGTATGTTATGTTGTTTTTGCTTACTATTAACTATTTTAAACTAAAATTAAAGTAGAATTGAGGAGATTTTATTTTATGGCTGCCTTTATTTTGCAACAGCGCCCTCCTTCAAGTGCCAAGAGAGCCTTGTCGGACTGTAGCTTTCCGAACTTCTTAAAAAACCGTGTACTAATCTGGCATTTCTTAAGTGTAATTCACCTACCTGTAATTCAGGCCTATGTAAAATACTAGAAGTTATGATTTTGACATACATACATTCGCCTTTCTAAATCTTTCTAATATTATTAGGATGTGATTAAATACCAACAGGACACAAGATAATAAGAGTGTAGAAAGTTAACCAAGAATGTAACCTAATTAGAAAAGTTGTAAGGCAATGTAAGGCTTATCTTACAACGCTGAGTAGAGCTTACACGCGGATGCTTTTCAGAAAACGTCGGATATTTAGTTCAGCTGCGGCTAAGTATGGGCAATACGCGTCCATTGATAAAACGTACAAGACACACCGTATCTCAGTGTAGCTCGGGATGATATTATTATGTCCTGTTATATTAATAAAGTAGCTAATGTTTTACTCTATAGGACACAACCTGTTGGTTGCCTGAATTTCGGTTTTAAATATCCCGTTATAATGAGTCAACCTTAAAAGATACATAATTTTAAAGGAGAATGCGTAACTTTAACCGTTTGAGCAGAACACGCAACGGAAGCTATCATAAAGGAGAAATATTTTTGCCCGTTTTCCTCCGCTCCTTTTTGTCATAGCTTGATGTTTATCTAGTCTTCGATAAATGCAAACAAAACGCAAAAATAATATTTTTTTAATTCGGACCAGTAGTTGCTAAGATTAGCGCTTTTACAAACAAACAAACTCTTCAGCTTTATAATTAGCATGAAAGTATTAATATAAAGTATAGGTTACATATAGTATGAAAAATAGCTTATGAATATATCTCAGACTTACCGAATGTAGACAAAAAAAAAACATAAAAATTTTCAACCGGTTTCGGACGAGTTTAGTACAAATACAAACAGCACGAGAATTTAGTTATTAAAATTTCCATTACCACCTTAAATTAGATCTTGATTAATATTCTACTATAATGATAATGCAATATTTTATTATAGAACGTAAATCGTCCATGTTTAGATGTACTCCATTTTAGATAGACTGTATACCATTTCTGTACACTTTAATGATACAAACTACCAAATACTTATCAAGTCAATAAACTTGTTCCGTGCAACATTTCATCATGAGTGCATTAAGTATCCAGTACAGGAGACAAATAAGTTAGCAGTTCAGAAAGAATGTCGTCATTTGCGTGATGGGGAATGCATCCATATCCATGGAAAAAATCTGAAAAAAAAAATACCTACTGTCCCACAAATCACATAAATGGCGGATTGGACACAAACATAATTACACAGCTATTTGTCGTTGCGGGTCGCTAATAAACAACCAAATGGTAGTGCTCCTGGCCTCTGCGTCGATGGTCGTGGGTTCGATTCCTACTGCTGAAAAATATTTGTGTACACCTAAGTATTTTCTGTATATTATATTTATGTATATTAAATATTACCATTAATCTAGTAGGTACCTATAACACAAACTATCGCTTAGGTACTTTGGGGGCAGATTGCGATGTGTGTAATGTCCTTATTTTTTATTTATAGTCCTATCCAAAACAGAGAGGAAATATTCACCATACTTGTGTTCACTAGTACGCGTTTTCTAGCTGTTATGACTGCCAGTTTTATACATTTTAGCGTGGAAGGAGGTGATTAATTTCCTCTCCTGTTAACGGAGTAGTAGTATAGTAGTAAGTAAATCAGCAGGAGTTGTGTGTGATAGCACCCGCTGGTTGGAGGTATGTCGGGGATGGCGAGCGGCGCCGCGGGAATAAACAATGCGATATCGCGGAATTATAGCACCACGTACTGAGACGACACCACACGACACGTCGCTGAGGACGGCGGTATGCAACGTTGCAGCAGTTAGTGTCTTCGCACAAGGGCCACTAGCCATAACCACAAAACTCCGCCACCGGCATATTACGTGTTGCCGCACACGGTGACCCTGTGTTGGCCGCAAATCGCCACTGCTCACTTCTTGTGGCTCGCATCAGCCACTAAACGCCGGAAAAAAAACGCCATTCATCAGCGATCTGTCCACGCGACGTCCGACATCCGACAACCGATTACTCATGTCGGACGGCGATGGAAAATGTGGCTGTGGGGTTAGTAAAAGTTTTGGATCGATTCGAATCTCAGTTCAGCTTTCCTCATACCATCTACAAGCGGGGAGTAATCGAAAACGTATAAGGATATCGAATTCGGCACTATCGTATCTTGTAGGCCTTTTTTTTTTTTTTTTTGTTGAGCGCACAACACTAGCGTAGAGACGTCGAACACCTTCCTGAGGGCGGGCGCAATGCACGGTCTACTACCTAATTTGGGAAATTAGGTAGTAGACCGTGCATTGCGCCCGCCACTTTCTCTATTCGGGGTACCAAGCGTGCAAAGTGTTCCTCGAAACCCCAGCGGCTATCTAAGCACAGACCCAGATATTTGACGTATTTTCCCACTTTAATGTATACGTCTCCCACTCGAATGTAAGAAGTGGGTGGATCTTTTGTCCTAGGAAGCTTATGAAACCATATATGCTTCCGTTTTGTGGTATGCTACTTCTAGTCCCAAATCGTTAATTTTAGCAATTACATATGCCACGCCAGCCTCACCGAGCCTTAAAGTCTCCTCGAAAGTATTTCCACTAGCTACTAACATGGTGTCATCCGCATAGCAAACTAGATTGACTCCCGAGGGGAGGCAAACACGAAGAACTGCATCATAGGCTATGTTCCAAAGAAGTGGTCCTAAAACGGAACCTTGTGGTACGCCGCAGCTCATCGCTCTTGAATGTGTAGCGCCGTCTCGACCTGAATATTGGATTGTTCTATCACATAAGTACGCTTCGATTATTTTCCGCAGGTATGTAGGTACTTCGTGATAAACTAACCCTTCCCTGATAGCTGTCCATGGCAGAGAATTAAAGGCGTTAATAATGTCTAGGCTAACTGATAGAGCTACTCCACCTCCGCTAATTGTCCGTTCTGTTAAAGTACGAACACAAAGGATCGCATCGACTGTTGATCTGCCTTTACGGAATCCGAACTGACAATTAGATAAGTCAGGTCCTGGACCTGTTGACAAATGTTCATTAATGCGATAACACGCTCAAAAAGCTTACCCACTTCATCCAGTAGGCATATAGGTCTATAAGCAGTTGGAGAATCTGCGGGCCTCCCTTCTTTTTTTAATAGTATTAGTTTTTTTATATTTTTTTTTTTTGCCCTTGAGGCCTTGAGGCCTAGGTTAAAGCGGCTGTTTACCAGTTGTCTGAGAAAAGGGATCTTTCCCTCAGGATGGAAAGAAGCCAAACTTATACTATCTTGTAGGCCTACTGAATCCATCATAAATCGATATTGCATTTTTTTCACTCGTTCAGTGTTCCTAGCGGATTTATATTCGTAACAAACACCACACCTGACCTGCTTGCGAAGCTGTGGGCATATTCAAGGAATAGAATAATGGTAAAATTTAATAACATTTTGATTTCTATTAATACAACCTGGATGGCTAGCAATCCACGACCACCCGGTATGCCAGATCCTTCTTTCAACGTACATGCAAACTATGGAACCAGCTACCAGTGTTCCCTGAACACTTTAACATGGGGTTATTTAAGGGGCGGACCAACAAATTTCTTAAGAGCCTTTGCAGTTTATCTGGTGTTGCAAATGTCCAAATATTCAATAATCTTTGTCCATGGGCGGCGGTGATCGCTTACCATCAGATGACCAGCCCGCTCGTTTGTTCACGTTGATTAATTATTAAAGAAAATAAAATTGCCCAACGGGTTAGATATTGTGGAATAGTTCGCGGTTGCAGCATTGGATCCCGGGCAATAGCGGCGACCACCCGGGTCGTGACACGCGCCTAACCGTTCGATTTACGGGCAGCGAGCGGTCGCATCGCACTGGCTTCTAGATAAACGCTTCATGCCAGGAATACTATCTGCCAATACATCATCTACCTACAAATACAATCTTGATGACCTCCCTGGCGCAGTGGCACGCGCTCCGATTTGAGGGGGAGGTCGCGGGTTCGATTGCCGCTACGGCCCACTTTGAAATTTTAAAAATTCTAAATTGGCTCAGGTCTGGTTTGGTGGGAGGCTTCGACCGTGGCTAGTTACCACCGCTAGCAAAGACGCACTGCCAAGCGATTTAGTGTTCCGGTGCGATGCTGTGTAGAAACCGTTGGGATGAGTTTACTTACCCCTTCCACGTAAGTACGATAACATCTGCATCATCACTTACTATCAGGTGAGATCGCACTCAGTACTTGACTGCGAACTTGTATAATGTAAAAATAAAAACATACCTATAAAACTGCCTCGTTGGTCTATTCATATTGGAACATGCTCGACTGCAGAACACTAGGTCCTAGGTTCGATCCCCGGGTCATCGGGCCAATAAAAGTGCTGCGATTTATTAACTAGCAAAAAGGTTATTTAAGTGATTTTTAGTGACCTGCAGGTCCATAAAGACGGTTAAACAACTAAATTCGCTCAGAGCCAGAAACACGATTAGAAGAAATTTTCTCAAAAGCTGCTTCAATATCTTCTAATTTTTCTAATTTTATAGAAAACTACAATGGATATGTAATATGTATATCATGTATTTTTTGCTTGCATGCTGCCTGTTGAACCAAGATAAACTAAAAACCGTATCTTTTTAAATTGAAAGCGTCTTTTTTTGTAAAATCTATATGTTGCACAAATTTTACTCCGGAAATTTTAACGAAAAATCAGACTTCAAAACGAACAAACAAAAAGTCTATCGCCTTAAACTTACACCTTATACATACTACTGTAACATACAAAGACATTGGAGGATGAGATCACTCGAACAGAACCTACTATAAACTAAACTCTATGGTCACCCCAATAAAAAGCTCGCTCGATCTATAAACTTGAGTATTGTCCACTTGATTCATAGCTCTTATCAAGTTGATTGCCGAGTGATTCAACGCTATCGTGAGAGCCGCGTGTGTGGCCTTTGTCTTTCATACGAGCACCACTGTTTTCTCGGGCATTTGTATGTAAATATTAATATAAAGGGCGTTGATAAACCTGCGATACAGGGTTGCTTTATTAATGGTCTTGGATACGGTTACCTTTGTGATTTGTTTGGTTGTTGTAAATGTTAACGTTGTCTGCAAGGAAAACTCAAATTTTATTTAGTTACATTAAATTGTAAGCTAATAACACAAGGTAGGCTTATATCAGTAAAATGGCAGTTATTATCTGACAAATGCGATCATAACGTTTATGCATCTATACCATATGTTTTACATAGCAACTTTGGTCAACATTACTCATTTACTTCGTCTTGGTCAGTTCATCCAAATCTGGGAAAATGTAGAAAGTAATCATTCGGAACCATTCAGAATATGGGGTGAATAGAAATATCTATATAAGCACATACCATACGTTTTGTTAGCTTATGTGAAAAACAATATTATGAATTGATTAAAAGTTTTAAAGCACCTAGGTGCTATGATTTTTGTAATTAGAAATTGAGGCTTGTGTTTATTAACTAAGATAAATTATGCAATTTACGACCGAAATTCCCGAAGTTAAAAATTAAACTTTTATGCGCCAGTAATAGTTCAAAATGGGTGCGCACTAAAAGTGTCCGGTTTATTTATGGTTCAAATCGAAATAAATCTGGGTTTATTGTCCACCGACCGATCTAGGATGAGTGGCCGACATTGATGGCTGACTCTCTGAAATACGATGCGCCTTTTGATCCCATTTTTTTACATCGTTATTTATTTGGTCGTAAATTTGAGTGTGACGCTACCATGAAGTGTACGTTTATGATTAGTTAATATTTAGATTAGATGAGCTGATTTAGTTTAACCATCATCAGTTTTATAATGCGACCACGCTTTCTGGTCTATGAGGACTGTTTGCGTAAAATAAAATCTATCACAAAAAAAATTACGTCGGTATTACGTAGTTTGCGTGCTCATTGCGTGACATTAGAAAGAAGATTCTTAAGGAGGTCGAATTTGACCACTGATCATGAGCACTAGTTATGTACAGCAGAGAGGATGCGTGAATATATTTAAAAGAGAACCTGGTATTTTTTTATGAAACAAAAAAGGTACCCGTACGTGATAATATGTGACATGGACCCTTAGTCACTACTGAGCACCTGAAAAACATCCTTCTTCTACCTAGCGGATAAAGCATTTAGTACAAAATGTGTTAGAGTTGCATTTTGCATTCAATTCACTATGTTTCATCCACCGATTGATGAATATACCGATCAGTTGAATCAGCACATGCAGTTTATCTTCCTACATTCCTACATCTTCCTTGCGGTTTGTAAGACAGTGTGCGACCAACTACAATATGACCTTACCGTACACCTGGAATACAAACGAAGAGAATGTCCCGAGGGCGCCTCTCGTGAGGCCGATCTTTGATTCACCGACAGATGAATATCGAATTCGAATAATCAGAATAATATCGAATAATCGGAATAATATCGAATAATCGGGAATATTTTATGATTATTCCAAAACAATCTGGTTTACAGAGATCTTTGCGCCTCATATTTCCAATTCATGAGACAAGCTGTCATTTGTATGACATATACATAAATCAGATTAGCCGTCGCTGGCGCGCCACTGGTTTACACCTATAGGCTGAGAGCTGGTGCTGTAAGACCGTAGATCCTTGCTACTTGAGTAGAGATCGTCTTATTTTAAAATGAGCACTACATTATTCTTTTAAAGTAAGCATAAACACGTGGACAACTCCACCTCTTTGAAAAATCCCTCAAAAAATTCTGCCAATTAAAATTCAGCCAAAGGGGAGACAATCCTTAACGATTATGCTAAAAAAATACGTGATTGTCAAAGAAAAATTGGTGATTTTCCATTTAGTTAGCTGAAAATTGTACCGGAGACCTCTTACTTTATCCCGGAAAGCTAAGATGCGTGCCACAAGGAAATTTTGTCGATACCTTTTCTCTTTATTATTATTATTCATTTATCTCAATTGTATGGATTAGAAACAGAAAATAATTTTACAAAATTTACTCGCTCCACGCATCTTAGCTTTGCTAGACTTTGTAATATAATATTCCAAGTCTGTTAAGTTAGGCTCAACCCTGATCTAGTGGAAGCCTTCAGCCGTGGCTAGTTACACTACCTACCATCAAAGACGCGCCGTGCCAAGCGATGAAGCGTTCCGGCAGAATACTGTGTAAAAACTGTTAGGGCTGAATTACTTACCCCATTTAAGTAGTCCATCTACATCCGCGATATCATTTTGGGCTGCATTTTCACTAAAACACAAGTGAAATCACAGTCAAGTTTTAACATGTAGAGGATTACATAAGGTACAGAAGTCCTTTGTAGGGTTGAGTGTACGTTTCTACAATATGATCCCGAAGTCTGTCTTGGACTTACCTTTGCACCGGATTAAAGATACTGTCAAAAAACATCTAATAAATCAGGGTTACTACACCATTGAAGAATTTTTAAATAACAAAGATTCTTGGAACGATAGTAATATGCTTCCATCTCCTCACGAGATATCTTAAAAATATTGTTTCATACTAAGTACTAAAAATTGTATATTGAGACATTTTTTTGAAAAGTGCAAGTACCGAGTTTCTTGCCAGTTCTTCTCGGTGCAAACCTGCTTTCTGAACCTGGCGGTAGAGTCTCGACATTTCATGAGAGCTTATATCTCTATGCCTATGTGAAATAAATAATTTCATTTCATTTCATTAAAAAAGTTGATGTTAAAAGACACAAGGAAAACATGAACCCTCTCTTGGACTCGAGATAAAATTGTTGTCGAGTCCCACATACCTTATGTTTTGAAATAGATCATGGTTTGCCTAGTTCTGATTATTGTCTTACTAGGCTGGACTGCTGTTTGCATATAGCCTTGATGGCCTCTGTTCTGTGTTCTACATAGATAACACTGTAAGTAGGCTTTACGATTTTCCTAACGCAGTTGTTAGTTCGACTCCCGAAACAACTTGACCTTTTTTACTCGTATCATTCAGTTAGGAGAATAGGACATAAAATATTTCTCATACCTCTAATTGAGAAATAATTTATATGGCAAAGCAACATTTGCTGGGTCAGCTAGTTACATAAATATAAGTCTCGAAGCATCGTGGGTAAAAAAAACTGGTATTTAATTTATGCTTTAATTTAAGTGGTTCCCAAACTCTATTTCAGTTGTTATATTGTATCAAAGGATTTTTCTAACTCTATACAAGTTAGCACTTGACTGCTGTCTCACCTGATGGTTAGTGATGATGCAGTCGAAGATGTTAACGTACTAACTTGGAAGGTGTAAGTTAAATCACAACAACGGTTTCTACACAGCATCGCACCGGAACGCTAAATCGCTTGGCGATACATCTTAAAGTCTTGTATCAAAGAATTTTATAAATAAACATACATAACGATAAAGTTATTAATTTAAGATTCATAGAGAGAGATAGAGATTAAATAGATTAATTTAAGATTCATAGAGATTAAATAGATAGAGATTAAATCAATAAGGAAGTAGCAATAATAAATTTATCAATTTAATTCAATGTCTCATCATCGCTTAGCTCTTGGTCGCAGAAAGCTGAAATTATGCAAAGGAGACCTTTTTATGATTTAGACAAAGAATATAAGGAAGTATTTTTTATTTTTCGTCGTATCACCTCAGCAAAACAATGGTGACTGCCGAGTGGATATTGTAAGATTAAAAGAGTGAGTATCCTATCCTAATCCTAATAATATTATAAAGGCGAAAGTTTGTGTGTGTGTTTGTTACTCCTTCACGGCTCAACTACTGAACCGATTTAGCTGAAATTTCGAACATAGGTAGCTTATAATCCGGATTAAAACATAGGCTACTTTTTATCCCGGAAAAATCCGTAGTTCCCGTGGGATACTCAAAATACCAAATTTTCTAGAGCAATCTATAGCTACATCTATAGATAGATTGTTCAAGCGAACTTGCTTGAAAGCATGTTTAAAGGTTGGAATAGGGAACGATAACGGGAAAATGACGTTTCCCTTAGGATTATTATTCCCTTAGGCTATGGGATATGGTATAGTAATTAGTAATGCTGTAAATGTGGAAATGGGTACCTATCCATAAAGGTTCTGAAAGTACAATTGTTTAGCTATTTATAATGTGTGTTTTGGTTAAGCAATGGGATACTGGTTAATAATGCTAAAAAGGTGTTCCTGTATAGTTTCTGATATTAGAACTGTTTCGCTATTAAAAATATGTGTTTTAGTTTAACAATAGAATATGTGATAGTAATTATGCTATAAATGCGAAAATATAAGGTAAAGGTTCTGAAATTATTTCCGTATACGTTGATTTTATTTTTATCCTTCACACTCGTTGGTGGGTTAGGTTAGGTTAGGTAAGTATCCCCCCCGATGGATTCCAATCTTGTCGCGATGGGGGGGCTCAGTAGCCGTGGTTGGGCCCCACGGTGAAGCCAAAAGGAATGCAGGAGGGGACGCTCGGAGTGGGCCTGGAGATGGGCCCGCTCTGGATGCGTCCAAGAGGGGTGTGGGGGACAGAGTTTTCTGTCTCCTGCAGCCAGGAGGGGTCGTGGGAGGAGAGGCGTGTCGGTGTGTCGTTGCCGCTCGCCCTATCTCCCGCGACCAAACGGTGGCGCACCGTTAGATGCGTCGGCGGCGGGGCCGCAGGGGAAGAGGAGTGTCGGTGTGTCGTTACCGTTCTCCCTGTCCTCTGCGGCCGTTTGGTGGTTTGCGGCGGAGCCAAAGATCAGATCCGCCGCGGGGTATGGGAGGTCGATGCCTGCGAAGTGCAGGAGCAAGCTTCGCAGGTATCGGCTTACCCGTGCCCACGGCCCCTGGGTGGCGGTCCCGGGGGGGTCCGTCGCCTTACGGATGGGCGCCGAGGAGGTAAGGCCAGCTTAGGTGTTTCTGGCCGGCCTTGCTGTTGGAGGGGAGCTCCATGCTCCACCTCGTGGAGGGGCTGCGCAAGCGGCCGGGCACCGGCAGGTTCGCGGAGGTTTGCGCAAGCGTTCCCGTGTTCCCGTCATACGGTGCGAGGAGGAAACACCGTGGGGTTTAGCCGGTAAGAGTCCGGCATAACCCAGCCGCTCCCCCGGGCGACTGGGTATCCATGAGGATTCCCCACGATAAAAAAAAAAAAAAGGTTAGGTAAGTATGCAGCGTTGCGGAAGAATATAACAGAAAACGTTGTTTTACCTAATTACTTCAAAAACTAAGCCAGTTATTTAAATGTCGTTCTGAGCGTTTTTGGGAATTATTTTTTACCGATAAATTAAAACAAAAATTACAATTATATCCATCGTAGTTTTCGATGGAAATTAGAAAAATGGAGATTTTGGAGCAATTTTTGGGAGAACTTTTTGTCGAGAAATTTTTATCCAATCGTGTTTCTGAAGTAAGGTTAACACATATGCTGTTTTTTTCCTCCCTCGGGACTCCCACGGGATTTGTAAAACCCCGAAATTCACGCGGGCGAAGCCGCGGGCAAAAGCTAGTATGAAATAAAGAATTTCATTTCATTTAATTTAATTGCCGTTTGGGAACCACTGTCCAACACAACACCTATGATCTCTTCATCGCTTCATTTGCACATGGATCGAGATCATTCCGCTCTGATATAATCCACGCCCGCGTTTTTGTTCGTCTCCGATGATCGGGAATTACCATATTGTTTCCTCACGCAGACCTCAATTACAGCTTAGAACAATACACATGTGGCATTACAAGCGATGCGCGTGGGCAGATGTTGTAATAGTTAAATGTATTAATTATAGTTTTGATAGTTGTGTAACACAATTCAGAGTATAATTCACCTCCCTGGTGGAATGACACGTACTCGGATTCGAGAGGGAGGTCGCGGGTTCGATTCCCGCAACGGGCCACTTTGGAATTTTACAATTTCTACTTTGGCTCAGTTCTGGTCTGGTGGGTGGCTTCAGCCGTAGCTAGTTACCGCCCTACCAGCAGAGACGCACCGCCATCGTTAAGCGTTCCGGACTCCGGTGCGATGCTATGTAGAAACCGGCGACTTTACTTTACCCTGTACTTACACCTTTTATTTATTTTTTATTTGTTTTTATTTGACGACCTCTTTGGTTGAGTGGTTAGCGTGCCGGTTTTCAAGACGCCGCCATCTCTGAGGTTCCGGGTTTGATCCCCGGCAATGTAGAAAAATAAGTTTTCTACATTGTCTCGGGTCTGGGTGTTGTGGTACCTTCGTTGTTTCTGATTTCCTTAACACAAGTGCATAAGCTACTTACTAAGGGATCGGAGCAGTGTATGTGATGTTGTCCTCTATTTATATATTTATTAATTTATTTTATTTATTGTAGATAGGCTTGCTTAATCATGCCTGATGAAAAGCAATGATAAAGTCTAGGTTGGAGTGCGCTTGCGTAGAAAATGCCTATTCACACTTGAAGGCACCCAAATTGTAGTTGGCTGCGAAGTGGGAACGAATCGTAGGAGGTATTTATTGTCTTTACGATAGCTAGTCGTAGCGTATTGATATTTCAATCAACGAAGATGCGCCCCATTCTGTCAAAATTGCTTAGGTTTTATTCGATTCGTGCGGAGTTTGACAGAGTGGAGCGAGTCATCGCGGATTGAAATATCTATACTGGCGTAAAACACAGGCGTGAAAAGTAATATTTTCATTACTTTCTTTAAAACACCTGAATTTAATTTTTTTTTAAGCTATTGCATAGCTTCTATCGCGGGCTTTGACGGTGCAGACCGAATCCAGAAATTTCGTAACGAAAATAACCTGGCACTCCTTAAGTAGAGCTTTTGGTACTAGGCTAGCATGAAAGCAAGGAGCGCAACTCCACAACTTTTTAGTTTTTAGTTTGAAGTCAAAGACTTCCATGTATAGACGCGCTGTGTGGTACTAAATAATTGCTCACTGAGTTGCGGTGCATGTCCCGCAATTCGTTTAGTCCACTGCGAGCTAGCGAGGAGATCAATGCACTGTTATGTGAGCCGTGAACGTGGTTTTTACAGGGAGTGACCAATAAAACAGTGAATATTATTTATGTAAGTAGTTTTTCTACGTATTTTGAAGTTAAGTCAGTATAATTTATTTCGTTTTTGTCTAAAAACAAATATTATCGTAAATAAATACACAACTCACATCATGATTATCCATCACGCTTACTCGTTAGTAGAAATACGCGAGAGCGAACGGTACTACCGACACGTTGACAAAGATTATGAGAATTATTTGAACAGATATGTTAAGTGACAAAGGGTATATACCAGTAGGAAAATAATTTCGATTGGTATATAATTAAGTACTTAATTATATTTTTTGTGTTTTAGATACATATTGGATGGACTTAAGAAAATTCCGAATTGCATACTAAGGTATTGCAAAAATTCTTCCAGAAAACTTATAAAATCTGACGGCGTAACTTTTCATCAGTAAGTTTATATTACTTATATATTTTTTATTATAATATAATTTTTCATAAGTATATTATAATTTTTTTATTATATAATTAATTTTATTATAATATAATTTGTACGTAGCCTTATTTGAGACTTTATTGCACTGCCTTTTTATCCGATTGCGGCGAAATCCAAAAGGAAAGTTATTATATGCTATTAATTACAAGTTGTTTTAAGGTTCATACACACGCTGTGGCCTGTGACATATCGGCGTATAAGCGGGCATTAAGTGATTTTGTGAGTTTGTTTTTAGGGTTCCGTACTCAAAGGCAAAAAAACGGGACCCTATTACTAAGACTGCGCTGTCCGTCCGTCCATCCGTCCGTCCGTCTGTCACCACGCTGTATCTCGCGAACCGTGATAGCTATAGACATGAAATTTTCACAGATGATGTATTTTTGTTTCCGTAATAACAAAAAATACTAAAAAATAAAATAAAATAACAATTTATGGGGGGCTCCCATTCAACAAACATGATTTTTCAGCTTGTTTTTGTTCGATGTTGATAACGGTAACAGGCAGACTTAAAAAAAATTCACAGCATATTTAGTTATATACGAATATAAATACGTTACGTTACGAATATAAATACGTTATAATATATGTTACGAATATAAATATATTATAACTTATGTGTGTTTTCTTTTAATTATGTATACATTACTACACTACACGCACTGTCAAAACCATATAGTTGTGTATATTTCTTACCAGACATGTTAAGATATTTGTATAAATATAAACAATCAATGCAAGATTATCTGCGTTTAATTTAATACTTCCTTTATAATTTAACACTTCCTTCATACACATTCATACAATATCAAATGTTTTTAAGGTTTTTTGCAAAGTTCATAATAACTATAACATTCACATAAAAAATTAAGCAAACTCGGAAAAGTTATTGTCTAAAAATCGTAAAGACGTCAGCTCAGAAATGAAACAGTTTTTAATTTATTATTCAAGTTTCATTATATCAAATATTAAAAACTATTTTAATTCTGGTAATTTATCCTTAAAATGTTATTTATCATAATTTAAAATATCAATGTTAAATGATGTGTAGGTATAAATTATTGCAAGCGACGGCCATATCTTTTGCAATTAATCTTTGACCATACGACCACTCATCGACGTGACGTCATACTTTTGCAAGCAAGTTCCCGCTTTCCAGACTAGATGGCGTTATCAGGTTTGGAGCACAGTTTTTGTTCAACATTGCTTGTCTAGTAGGGATACCTACATAGAAGTCTTTGTTTGAAGTCATTAAAAAGTTCTGCTATTTTTCGATAGATGGCAAACTAAAAACTAAAAAGTGTGAAGTTAGCCTGGTACCAAAAGTTCTACTTTTCGATTGATGGCAAAACTAAAAATAACTTAAAATTCTATGCAATAGCTTTACCGCGGCAGTCTCCGAGTGCCACACGCCTTTTTTTGTCTTTTAACTGAAAAAATAATTGAATTCATCAAACTGGTTGAAGACTACCCTTGTCTATATCATCTACGCGACAATTCATTTGCAACACTGCAGGTCTCGTACTTTACGCTTATGATACGACTACGATCCGTGTGCGAAGGGGCTAAAAAGCGGGTGTCGGCTTAGTATTAATCGTTGCGAACATTGAATTGGTTCAACTTCGCACCTTCAATCACAAAAAGTTGGCATTTATTTTGTCGTCCCATATCTTTATCTCTGTCAGTTATCTGTCACTTACTACTGTTCACACCTCGACCGGCATGCGTACAATCGACTTATGTGAAAATGAATCTTATAAATTTTGAAATAAAGTTCATTATTGAAGTTTCGGTGTTGTGTATACGGTGGCATAGATCCATCATCGATAAACGGTACGTTTAAAGTTGTCGTAGGATTTACGCTGAGGTTGATCGATGGCCAGCTATTACTTTGTGTTTTATACTTCCGGTGGCGGAGTACTCTATTAGATCACTGATATAATGAATGGGGATGTGATAGTTTATTGTGTAGGTTTTTAGTGAGTTTAGCGTACTATTGAGTGATTGATAGGAGCGGGCGATGCTTTGTTAATTATTATTTGACTCCAGACTCACACTAATATTATATAGGTGTTGCGTTCGATTTGTTATTTTGAGTTAGGGCTTACCAAATTAGGCCGATTTTCAGGAGAAAATTCTATCTATTCTCTTTCTAAAAGTCTTAGCAACTCCCTATTCTCTTTTTCTCTCCGTCTTCCTCAGTCAGTCCCTTCCATCCGCTTCAGTCCAACGAGCAGGAGGGTCTCCATGCCAGAACTTTTTGGTTCTACTGGATAAAGCTCATCTGAAGCCTCTAAAAAAAAAGACGTGTGGCACTCGGAGACTGCCGCGGTAAAGCTATTGCATAGCATTTAGGAATTTCTGGATTCGGTCTCCACGCTCAAGGCCCGCGATAGAAGCTATGCAATAGCTTAAAATTGATTTCTTTTCAAAACTTGCCACTACTCACCCATGTGGTTTTAAGAATAATGTGTATAAATATACACTCAAATTAGCCTATAAAGTTCACTAAAGTGTTATAATTTTATTCAAAAACATGTCCAACCTTTACAAAACCAATACCTAGTTTTATACATGAATGAAAGACAATTTAACATACAAAAGATTATCGTATATGACTTACATTACTATTTAAAACATGTAGGTAATCTTACAAATTTTGGATAAACATACATAGTCACAAAACTATTTAAAACTATGAGAAAAATGAACTTGTGACCCGTGCCTTTAGTTTTTCGAGATCGCGGCTTGGAATAGAAACCCGTTTCATATTTTTGACAGAGCAACGTTACTGCTAAGAGTCAGCGCACATTATGGTCGATAATATTTTTTTACTCATTTTTGTTTAACGCATATTTTTAACGCATATTGACTGACTGTCCATAGAATATGGCATTGGCTGTAAAGGAGAATGCCAGAAAATGGGCTAGATTTGCGTCACTCTGCGTCTGAAGCACGTATGCATGAAGAATCTTCTTTCAAATTTTAATATCGCATGTATTTATTTTAGTGAAATGCGAACAGGGGTTCAAAAGTATTATGAGAAAAATTAATTTAACGTTTCGAAACATGTGGAACCGCCATGTCACTTATAAAACTTAGAAAATTAACCACTTAGAAAATCAGATTATTACAAATTCACTGTTAATATCTTACTAATCTTTTTTTACATAATATTGAGAATATTTTTAATGTTTCACCGATGATGATTGGTTAAGACGCAAGGTATAGCCCAATTTTCATACAAGAATTGGCATTCTCCTTTATGGAGCAAAATTCGATTCCTTTGTATTATGATACGAGTCGACTCAAAATTCGTAAAAAAATCTGTACTTACCACTCAGACGTAAAATGGTTCCCTTATTAGAAATGGTGTCATGTTAGTGTGACCCGTCTAGGGAATCGAACTCTGTATAAATTAAAAAAGAAAAAGTCAACTTAACTCTCAGTATGCATAGATCTTTAAATAACGAAGAAAAAACGGCGCCCGCCGTATGCGTCAAATATTGTTCAAAAGCGTCCAAAAGTGACATTGTTTGTGTGAAATTCAAAGACAAATTGACGAATGCCATTGTTTTATGAATATTCAATGGTGTGTGCTCGGAGCGAGGTGAGAGGCCAGGCTTGCGTGTGTTTAGTGACTGATTTCCTTTGTGAACGAAATTAGGTAATATCCATGACTGATTTTTATTTTGATACTGTTATTTTTAAATAACCATTTCAAATTTGAACCAAATTGGTTCAGTAGTTGTGGCGTGAAGGAGAAATGAATCAGTGTGGCTGTTTGCGATCGATCACTTACTGACGGTTAAGGAGGATAGGTACCATCCGGGAGCGAAAATTCAAATACTTAGTTTTCCGCTAATAAAATGGGCTAATTATTATACATAGTAGGCTTATGACAATGAGTTTTGCGGGCACACCATTTATGCACACAAAAACTCTGCTCAACAATACTCATTTACTTCATATTGGTTTCCGATAGATCGAAATCTAGGAAACTGCAAAAAATTATCTTTCGGGAACCAATATGAGGTGAATGGGAATGTTCGTGCAAAGTTTCTATTGAAAACATGCATAAATAAATATGATGCCCGCGAAATTCATTGCCATAACCCTGCAATGAGTAGTAAGCCTAATATAAGAGAAAAACTAAAAAAAAAAAATAGAATTTCGTGGGCTGGTAGGGCCGAAACACCTTAAGTGCTAAATATGACGATAAACACGAAATGCCTAAATATGACGATAAAAAGGTAAATTTGCATTCCAGCCATCACAACAATGACACATATCATGAAACATATCATGAGCGCAAAGAATGAGCATGAAGCGAAAGTCTATATCAAGAGATATACAAATAATTCATACCAAATTGTAGCGGTCGGAGTTTCAAGAAGGGTCACATTGCTTGATACGGTGTACCTCACTTGCCTGATAAAAATATTTGTGGAATTTTATTCCATAAATTTATTTCAAAACGTGACTTTACACCTGAACCAAGTCGTGCTCCGGTCGCCAAAGATTTCAGTCGCATTTAATTCGCGACGCTTACTGCAAAGATGCGCCACAAGTGTTTGAGTTATAAATAAACGAGAATGTGAAGGTAAAGATCTAAATTATTATATGCTTGTCTATTTTTATGTGTTCATACATTCCAACATTCACACTTGCCCCTAGACTAAGTAAGAAAACGTATTAATCGTTCGAATCCTGCCCCGCGATTGGCTGACGCAAATCAGGAACCCAATGAGTAGGCAGAATTTGCAACCGATTACGATAACGATAAAAGCTTTTTTACAACGCAATCAGACCCCTGGTTAAGTGAGAGTTCAAAAGACCGAGTTTATTTCTCTAAAGAGGTTTGCCACTAATCCGAGTTGAGTTAGAAGGGCAAAATAGCGGGACCTGGCAAAAACTCTCTCTAATAGAGTTTTCTCGCTTATCCCGTTTTCAATTTACTCAGGTTCGGCTGTATATAAATAGGCGGTGCGTTGAATTATTATTCCAACGCAATCTGCCACATAAATTTATTCATCCGCAAATATTCATTCAGAAGTATTCATCCCACATACATTTTATTCTTTGTAAGTAAAAAAAAATTCCATAGCAATTTAAGTAACTAAGCAGTCTAATGTCAAAGTTAAAGTCAACAGGCCCTAATAGTGCAATAAAAACCTGTGGTATTTAACTATAGTGAAAAATTAACAAAAGCGGCAGAGAGAAAAAGTACCACTTCCTTTACTTTCCTTTTACAACGATATCTTTGCAACCTTACTCTTGTTAACGAATCTTAATCTTAATCTATGGGATATATTATTATGGGATAGTAACATTTTCTAGACGTAAGTAGGTAGGTACTATAATTATTTAGGATCTCTGACCGAATTGCTGCCGTTCTGTGATCAATTTATGTATTGTACCTACTAGTACCTACATAATAGAACGAAACGTGTATAAAAGCAAAGGTATAAAGTAAAAGCAAAACAAAGTGGCTTATTCATTTTGAGCCTATTTACTCGATTGCGTCGAGAAGTATTAGCGGGCGCATATTGCACGGGCATTGTATGCAAATATCGCGACGTGTTCGATCCGGTGGAGAAAAAAAAAACGAAAATGCTACACTACCGAAACGCTCCTCGGGTGGAATTTTATTTTATATTATCACAAAGCATAACACGGACAGATCGGCCCCAGGCTCCGTCTGATTTATGCTTTGAGCTTAGAATACGGAGTATACTCAACTCGGTAAAATAAAGTCTTGGAAGCAAATATCGTAGGACGATCATTATGCTAGTAGCAATAAAATTAGGATTCAGACCGCCAGATGCGCTCTCTGTCACACTTATGAGCTTTACGGCAAGCCTGTCGGTTGATAGCTCTTATTTTATTGCGCCGCCGGCAGCGAGATATTATACAAGCAATACATAAATAATATAATATTATGCAAGCTACCCTAAATACCTAAAAGAAACATATCTACTCAAAAAAAGCATTCCTTTATTTAAAAAAAAACCGGCCAAGTAGACAGACGGACGGACGGACGGAGAAAGTCTCACCATAAGGGTTTCATTATTACCATTTTGGTATGGAACCCTAAAAATAATTTATTTCTATTTCCTTTCTTACTTTCTGAGGCCGTGATATGTAAACTTTAGAATTGCTAGCGCCAGTTCTACTGTGTCTTTATAAAAGTAGCACAGACGGGCGTTTTTAAATAACCTTGTTTTGAAGAAATGCGAATCAACAATAAAATTTGAATTTCGCGGACTAGTAGGGTCGAAACACCTCAACCCGGACGATCCAAGTACAATGAAGGTGTGGTCTACAGACTTGCTGTTTTATCGCAATCCTAGTAAAAGATGCACTGTGAAAAAAAAATAGATAACGCCCGTGTCAATGGTCGGTCGTTCGGGAAAAAATTGCGGAAAATTTTCATGGAACTTGTTCCAGGATATATATATATGCATCATAAATTTAAATATGCATCAAAATTTCACTCGCGGTGGGACTCGAACCCACGTCCCCTAGCTATCGCGGCTAGGTGCACTTCCTCTGAGCTACGCGAGACTGTCTCACCACGACGAAATTCGGATGCATATTGTTTTTCGTTCTTAGGCAGAACTAACGCCATCTATCTGAAAACATTACAGTTATTCAAATATGCCGAAGTCCCATTAATACCAATGGAGCTAACTTCGAACGAGTAATGACGCCTTGCCGTTACTTACTACTTATATTTTTATATTATAGTGTTTTCACACACTTAGGAAATTATTCATATAAATTTAAATATGCATCAAATTTTCAATTTTTGTTTCTATAAAAAACCCAAATATAGTTGTTTAACTGCCATAATCGCGTACGAGCGTTTGTATGGAAAATTTACCGGGAAGGCTGCTTTTGAAAGAACCATGCGTCACACCATCGCCCGATTGCGTTTACACAATATGTAATATCGAACTATCGTCAAAGTGTCATCGAATATGTGGGATGGCACCGTGCAGTGGTATTGGTAGCGTGGGCGTGTGTTGATACTAGAGATTCACTTATCACTGCGATATAAGACCGATTGAGTGTGAGAGAAAGCACCTCGGTTTTTAGCTTGTTAGACTTTCGCCTACACACGTCTACTACGTTTATTTACTTTTAGTATAAAACCAGAACATCTGCTAATGTAGATTTTCACACAAAAGTTTTAAGCTATTGCATCGCTTCTATCGCGGGCTTTGACGGTGCAGACCGAATCCAGAAATTCTTTAAAGAAAATAACCTGGCACTCCTAAAGTAGAGCTTTTGGTACTAGGCTACCATGAAAGCAGAGAGCGCAACTCCACAAACTTTTTAGTTTTTAGTTTGCCGTCTATCGAAAAATAGCAGAACTTTTTAATGACTTTTTGAAATATCACGTTTTTAACTGTGTTTAACGCCATCAAGGCTTTTCAAAAATCCTTTTCTTATTACACTCTACAAGTTAGTGCTTACTTATTAATCGAAGATGTGATAGTACTAACTTGGAAGGGGTAATTAACGTAACGGATGCTACACCGCGTCGCACCGGAGCGGTAAATCCCTTGGTGGTGCATCGTTGCGTACGGTGATATTCAACTTCCTACCAGATTATACCTGAGCCAATTTAGAAATAACAGCGAATTTATAATATTATACTTCCAAAATGGCCCTTCTGATCCTCCCAGCAACCCAACAGTTAGTGAAGAAGAGAGCTAAGAACATCGGCAGTCCCCCGGTTTATAGAGGCTTTGTAATCAAAGATGATAAAAGAACTCAATTACTAAAACACTCGCTATAAAAGCTATCCCTTACGCACTAATATGTACTTAAGGAACATTGGAACATTTTACGCCAAGTTTCTTCATACAAAAAAGTAGCGCCATTTGACAATATTTCCGCTCAAACGCCGCACCATGGCAGAAATCATCCCTGTGGAAACTTACGCGCGGAAAAATAACAAGATCTGTGGCGTAGACTGCGATCCATAGACAATACTGAAATCGGCTTACAGCTGTTGGTGTTAAAACAAACATTTTTGACACCAGTAAACTGGCGAAATATTTCGCGCGGTCCGCCGGGTCCTTTGTATACGTATATTCCTTTATTGCTTTTGAAACTTGCAATATAGTAGGCAACCTACATTGTTCTAGCCTGAAGGAGGTATGCGTACAGATACGCTGAAATAATAACACGACTCTAAAGCGTAACAATAGGTCGTACACGCAGGTACCTCAGTTAAGGACATAGGCAATATAAAGTAAAATGCGTAGTTGATACAAAATGCAAAAGTTCTGGTCCGTCCGTCCGTTTACGAGCAGTAAATATTACGGGTATGTAAAGCGGCGTTTTACGGCCTCACGCGACACGTGTGTGCGTCGAATAGTGATGTTATGTAGAATACCTATGACCTATAATTACTCGGGAATCTCATCGGTTTCGGAAATCCTAAAAGTTGTCATCAGCGGGGTTAGTATAGGTTTTTATACGAATTTCGAGTCGACTCGCATCGGACAACCGAATCGACATCCTCCATACATTTACAGCCAACGCTATCTATGGACAGTCACTGACATGCGGCTGTCAATAGATGGCGCTGGCTGTAAATGTATGGAGGCATTCGATTTGTTTGTGCTATGTGATCATACGAATAAAGCAACGTGCTATGTAACGTTTTTGGATGCACTGCATTTTACTTGGTATTGTTTGTTACCTTAGGCAAAAATCTTACTTTTCGCGTCATTCTTAGCCATATGAACATTATTAGCAAAGTATCATTTTGGTCTGTCTTTTTGTTGCACAATGCACATGACGAACAAACAAACATGATTTTGCATTTATGATGATAATAATAATACATAACACCTTCATTACCTAATTACCTGTAGTAAAAAACTTGAGTGGGCATTATTTTACTATCACGGATTTTCTCGTCCTGTTTTATTTTATCGTAGCTGCACATCAC
Source organism: Coenonympha glycerion (assembly GCA_963855885.1). Classification (NCBI taxonomy): domain Eukaryota; kingdom Metazoa; phylum Arthropoda; class Insecta; order Lepidoptera; family Nymphalidae; genus Coenonympha; species Coenonympha glycerion. Next base: position 1,275,671 of record OY979636.1, read on the forward strand.
TAGACTGGCATAGTTCAAAAGGTCGCGTAAAACAGTGATAAATTTTAAAGATTGAAGTGCATTAAGTCTTGGTCACTTATTGATTGTAAATTTACTATCTATTAGCGAAACAAGGGATACGATACGCTTTAAATAATCTTTATCTACTCCAGCATCGAACACTTCCAAGTGATTTAACGTTCCTTCGCGATGCTGTGTAGAAACCATTAGGAGTGAGATTACTAACCTCTTCCAAGTTAGCACGATAACATCTTTAGCTGCATCATCACTAGCCAGCTGGTGAGGTTAGAGTCAAGTAGATACATGTAGAAATAAAAATATGAATTTGACAACAAAATTAATTCGTCGTACCTACTAGAGATCCTACTACTACTAGAGATACTACTCTATATAATATAATATCTAATACTTTACCGGTAAAGGTATGACTTGACCGTCAATGTATACAAATCTAAATATTTCACTGACCGCAAACACAAAAAAGTCAAACATTATTAAACGGTATCAGTAAATAAAGAAATGGTACAGAACCACTATTGTTCCCACACGTTCATCGCAAATAAGATAAAGGTGTGTATACACACAAATGGCTTATATTATCAACTCTACGACTACAAGAAAATTTCTTATTATATTACCGTGCATAAATACATATCGCATATCAGTTGTAGGCTTATTTCTATCGCTCTTAACCTGATACGTACGAGCAACAGACATCTCAGTTAAAATGTGCCTTGGATGGTCTATAGAACTTTTTTTCAGTGTTGCCCTAGTAACTAGGGCAAACCAAACTAGGGCCTAGTTCCTCCTCTCAAAATAAGAGAAGTTTGGCTATAACCCTACCACGCTGGCCATTGGCCAAGTTCAAGAAAAAAGTAGAAGCTGAGGGCTTTGCTCACCTTTCAGAGCAATGTGGTGTGCTCTCATGTTTTCCACGGAATGTTTTTCATATACCTACCATTAAGCGCATAATATTTATTTTACCAAATAGATCTGAAAAGTCCCATCTTGTTAGAGGTAGAGATTATGGTGGTGGTGGCAGCTGGACTCTGCATCAATAGGCTATACCTTGTCAATGCTCTAGAGTTGACCGTTACACCATTTTTTACACGACTGCCCAAAAAAGCTGTGTAATATGATTTCAGGGTTCATGAATGTATGTATGTATGTATGTGGGTTTCTTTATTCCACCATAACTTCTGAACGACTTAAGGAATTGGGATGATGATATGGGAATCCTTATATCATTTCGCGTAACATAGTCTAAATTTTTTTTAGAAAGAGTTGTTTTTACACAGGTCAGTCTAACTATAATTCTATGATGAGTCCGTAAGCACAAGTGTACCATCCGCTTCAGCAAGAGCAATTTCCGCCACAAATTTGTCAAAGCGCTTAAATATTGAAGTAAGCCCGCTAACTCTGTTTGGCGTTAGTAAAAGCCGTAACGCCAGGTCGCGCAGCGAGTGTCGGAGTCCGGAGACCAGATTAAGTCGCCAGTCGGTATTGGCTGAGGGAATACCGTACCATAACCGGTCAAAACGCGACCTTGTTTAGGGTGTACATACTTACACTGTTTTTTGGAAATAAATAATAGACGTATTCAGTATACATAGGATCTTTACTGGTGTCAAAATTGTCACTTTTGACACCAACAGCGTCAGTTGTAAGACGACTGCAGTATTGTATACTTGATATACTTGTAATTAGTCCGCACCCGAGTTTCCGCAGCGACAATTTCCGCCATGTTGCGGCGTATCAGCAGAAATTTTGAGAAATAGCACTACTTTTTTCATGTATGAAAAGGTTGACGTAAAATGCTCTGGCGGGCTCATCCTGAGGTTCATATCGGCGAACTAATTCCTTTTTTTATTACAATTCCAGGAAAGTGTCGCGAAAACGCTAATAGCAAGTACTGAAAATGTGATGTATTTATTAAATGTTATCTGTGTAATATCATAGTTTTAACTCTGTGTAATATAATAAAGGTGGTGGGTAGAATTTTAAATCTTTCTAAAACTGTCAACTTCTTCTGTCATTGTCATGTCTCACTCTCTTTGCTCAGTGTCAGGAAAATATAGCCAAAAAGTTAAACGTGTTTCTTATTGAGCTCCAAATATCATAGAAACCACCTGAACTTCTCGCTCTATATACCACGATTTGACAGTCGCATAGTTTTGTCACAGGAGGTTCTATGTTAAACTCAAGAAATACCATGTCAATACTTTACGCCTGATATGGGATTATATTAAAACATTTGGTATAGTTTTATTCAATTAAATAATTTTATCGATACGATCGATTGCATTAAATCGATAATATACCCCGCATTTATCCCATCACTTTTCACTCTCTTCTCAAATTAAAACTTGTCAATACTCATTACTGTAGCCTGAGACCCAGTAATACAAAATAGTCCCTTAAATCAATCAAATTAAAGTTTACAATTCATTGCTAAGGTTCGTGATGTAAATACAGGTAAAACAGATAACTTATTTAAGAGAAATTAAGTTTCATTATCTAGGAAATAGAAGTGAAAATTGTAAGAACGCATTAAAGTGGCAGTGGTAAGCTGTCGATTGTCAATAAAGTCGGTAGCAATACGAAGTCAATACGGAGTTGTTTCTTTGCCGATATTATGAAGTGTGTCTGTTAGTTCGTGACTCATAACTCCTTGACTACTGTTTTAAGACCTCTGCTAGTGTGGGTGCTTTCCCGTGGAGCTAAGCCGTAAATATGTGCGCAGTGTATCAGAGAAATGTTTAATAGAACCTAGGTATATTTAAGTCTTAGGCATCTAAGATGTTCTATCTCAACTTGATTCTTGTTCTATCTTGTATTGTGTTCAAAACAAAATCTCTTATGTTTCATTCGATTCGTATGGAGTTTGTCAGAGTGGGGCGCGCCATCGTGGATTGAAATACCTATAGCTATAATGTATATAGGTAGGTATAGTATATACAGTACATGTGCTTATAATATGCAACTGACCATTGCGTACAGTACCTATGTGACTCTTAGAAAATAACTGCTCATTCTACAAAATGACCCCTTATTTTAGAAATCGACCCATCTTTGAAGAAATAAAACCCTTATTTTAGAAAAAAGTTTGTATATAAAATACTACCACAAACTTATAACTAATAGCTTCATTCGTTTTTAGGGTTCCGTATTAAAAACCATTGTGTAAAATATCGTAGGTTTTAAATGCGGGCGCATTGAAACCATTTCTGTACGACAAACCATTTTATCAGGTACTCGTATCACCAACATATATACATCAAATAAAAAAATATTTATTTGATTTGACTGAATAAACAAAGCACTGCAGGCCATAGAAATCTCTTCGGAATATCAAAAGCAATCCCACATGCGCGTTGTACCTGTTAACTCAAATTAAAACTGCCCGGCTCGCGAGGGCGGAGCCGCGGCTGATAGGGCTAAACAAATATCATCGGCCCCGAATATAATGTAATAAATATAATTTACAATGTTTATACCCGCCGTATCGGCTGCTACGATCTCAGACGCCCGCGATCTGTACGAGTATGTACGGTGCTTACACAGTGTACTCTAAACACAGAGATAAAGCTTTGAAATAGTACTTTTTAATACAAGCGCGTAAAGTATGTAATTTCTTCACGAGTCCCAATTTGTTAACCGAAGCCAAACGAACTTTCTACGCGCTAAACACACACGTAAATGTGTACTTGCAGTATACTATTTATTCGCCGTAACGTGAAAATATAAATAGGTAATACTTAATTAAATATGTAATTTTAATCCATTATTATGACCATCATAATGATGCGACTATAGGTAGGTACAGGGTTTTATATACGACTAGGTATAAACTGTCTAGTTGTTAGTTCAGGAACACGAAATCATTTCATATCACTACAGCTGAGAAATCACTACTGAGTACTGAGAGTCTTATTATAATGAGAGCGATAATACACTTGTTTTATTGCTTAAACTTTAGCTTGGCGCCCGGATTTACATTTTAATCTAAGACTACAATATGTTTAGGGACAAACTCGTAACAAGAAACTAAATATCACTTCCCACTTCCTCATCAGTCTTCACCGATATTATTTGTAGTCACAGATACGAGTAGTTTATGAAATCAAAGCACCCTCTGAACATTCAGAACCTGTGCGAATTATAAAAGAAATAAAATCGTTAGCGTTACATATGACCTGGGCAGTACCAGTCAGGTTGTTCAAATATATCTTATCTTGTACTTAAAGAAATTAATAATTAAATGCGCTAATTTATGGCCGGGGGATGGCGCGCCGCCCTCGGAGGCTGCGGTCAGCTTGCTCGACTAATACACATATTTCAATAAATATTATCATCGGATAAAGTTTCTCGGAAACGCAGCACCTATTAAAGTACAACATTTTATTAATAACTTCATACGGTGAACGATTGCATCGGACAGTATGGTTACTGATTTTATTTGGCATGCTATGAGGAAATACCTGTGTTACTGATCAAGCGAAGCGAGGTGTACCTACTCAAATTCATTTTTGAGTGAATTTGTTCTAGTCCGTATGTCTGTTAGTCTGTTCGTTAGTCAGAGCTAGCTTTAAATTTTTAGTTAATTAACACAGTTACTTCAACTTCGACAACATAATGAAAAACAATGTCTTTAGGCATATTAATGTTTCGCGAGGGCACTTATAGAAGAAACTAGCTTTTGCCCGCGGCTTCGCCGGCGTGAATTTCGAGATCTTTAAAAATCCTTTTTAGTGGATGATATGTCATCAGAGCTATCTATCTTTAGGCTACATTTCCGCGCCGCGGTTTCAAAAAATGATGATGGTGATGGAAAATTGTAATAATGATGGTAGTAAGTATTTTTTTTTGCGCAGTCATAAATGCCTCTTCCCCGTCCCGCCCGCAGTCGCCCGGCCGCGCCGGAACGCCTAGTATCGGGCACGCGACGTTCACTATTTTGGCGATAATGGCTTACACATAAGAGTTGGATATATGCTGTCGCGGGCTTTTTTGTAGAACTATTTAAGATAAACATTTCCATCATACGTTATATACGTGTAACTCCAACGGTTTTCGCGGCGTACGTCAGTAAAGGTCGCAGATTGCAATTTTTTCCTATTTACGTGACACTTATCGTTATATATTTTGGATAATTCACACTATATCTTTATAAATAATAGCCTATGTGTTATTCTGATGTGTAAGCTGTATTGTTGTAAAGTTTCATCAAAATCCATTCAGTAGTTTTTTCGTGAAAGAGTAACAAACATACATCCACACATTATTACAAACTTTCGCGTTTATAATATTAGTAGGAAGTAGGATAGTAGGATAGTAGGATAGTAGGATTAGTAGGATTAGTAGGAAGTAGGATAGGAAGTAGGATGGAAGGCCAACCATATTTTTTGAGTAGAGTTCTATAAGTAGATACTCAGTAGGTATGTCCCACATATAAATCTCGCAAAAACTTGGTCCATAGGTTTAGCTTCACATGCACATTGTACACACATACATAAAGTCAAAGTTAGAGTAAAAGAACTATAATTTTATGTGAACACTTTAATTAATAGGAAATCTTGCAATCACTTTTTCGAGTAAAAAAATGAACAGTAAATTCAATCCCGTCCCTTAAATAATGTTGTTTACGAACAATCCCAAATGCAGTGAAACGAGACATTAAGGTATGTTTTTACAAATTTTGCGATCGTTATCCGATTATTGCTTGTAATTGCGTACATTAAATCGATTTTTTATCCATTCATTTGTAGATCAAGTACGCACGGAGGAAAATCGGAATTAATTGCGCTTTTTATTTTACTCGTATTATGTTTCAACCAATGTCCTGACATCGCATAAATTGTAAAATGCAACTTCATCAATACGTGTCGAAGCCTGTGTATTTTATTTACTAAGCCAATTAATCTAATAATACTTTACTATAAAATGAAGATAACTTATACGAGTACACCCCCATAGACACTCACCCACACAAACACACACACACATACAAACACACACACACACACACACACACACACACACGCACACAAACACACACACACACACACACAAACACACACTTTAACTAAAACAGGGACCAGACTATTTACTTAGTAATCATGAATCCTAATTTGAAATGCTAAATAAATCTATATCATAAAAATTAATAAATAAATATGATAAAATAATAATAATGCATGCAAATAGTCGATACCAATTACTCCACGTAGTGTAAAACCGTATTGTTTTGTATGTGTCAAAATGTTCGGGAAAGGGCCTGGTGACTTGAAACACAGGTTTCTCACCTAGCTCAAGCACCAGTTCCCTCACTTTTTACTGTTTCAATATATAATATTAAAATGTAATGTAATTATATGTGATTGGGAAAATAAAATAAATTGATTGATTGATTGATTGATTGACCATAACATGAACATAACACAGAGGCTATATTTTACTCTAATTCTTCCTTATTTGTACAGAAACGAAATCCACGCAGTGAAACTTTAAGTACCGCAGCGGCCAGCAAAAGAAGCATTGATGGAAAAACGTGTAAATGTGGGCCGAGGCGGAGCCAAGGCACACATACGTGAGTGATGAGTCCATCAATGCTTAGTTGCGGCCAAGACTTTATAGTACTTTTCTCAGAAAATGCGCGGAAATTAAAGCTAAGTCGGCAGAAATAGAACCGCTAAGGTGTGGAATACCCTTCCAGCTTCCGTGTTCCCCGCCAAGTACAATCTGGGTGCCTTCAAGAGAAGAGTGAATAGACATTTTCTAGGCAAGCGCGCTCTATCCTAGACCTCATCATTTCTGCCCATCGGACATGATTGTGGTCAAGCGTAAGCCTATCAATCGTAAAAAAAAATATTTTCAATACCAAAATATATAGAGTCATCATTAAAGGGTTCATTTGATGTTTCATCATATTCGCTTTCTATTGCAAATAGAAATATAAATAAAACCTTTGTTAAGTTACCTCCTTGGTTGGCGTGTGTCAGATTGCAAGAACGTCACATATTTAAATTACACGACACAACATGAGTTTAGTATGTAAACTAACTACTTTGAAGAGTTTTGTGACCCCTAAAGGTTGCTACACTGAATTGCACTAGAATGCTCGCTAGGGTAAACCAACCACCCGCAGCCATAGTCTTTCACCAGCATCCCAATAGACACACGCCAATTATACAGGATACCAGGACAATATAGTGCCCGGATGTTTATTCTCTGATAATATATCAAGTTAAAGCAGGTTCGATTCCCAGGCTGGTCAGTGTCAGAGGTCAGAAGGCGGGTAAAAATGCCCACCATCTCATAGTGCATAATATAACATCTGCACGCGTTAGGAGCGACGCGTGCGGTCCTTAATGGATAGCATTACCCAGTAGTGAGAAAAAATCTACGAAGTATGCTGAGTTCTTCGTTTTTGGACAACCTGAAATAATATTGTAAGGTATCTTATAGTAAAAAACTCGCCACGTTGCAGACAAATTGAAATTAAGCTATTCATTTTCTGTCAAATACTCTTGCCATACAAATGTATCGTTCTCACATAGGTTAGCTATTTTCTTGGTCAGTTTAAAAGCCGGCTTCTTAAAGTTATCTCATAAAAATAAAGTTTTTACGCAAAACTTTTGTTTTACCAAATCCTCATGGACACCATAGCGGTACTCTGGGCAAGACCTTTATCAGCCCCTCGTCTCCAATGATGGACTCTCATTTAAATTTTCACGGGGTTCAGTCTTAAAGAAGAACTAAAACTTAATTTTCTTTTGTCCGAAAATACAGAAATTCGTGATTATCAACCGACTTCTAAAAAGGAAGAGGTTCTCAATTTGACTGTTTGTTTTTTTAATTGGAAAGGATGAGAGTTGAAGTTGGCTTTTTTATTAATTAATTAACGTATATACTTATAAGATGAATTTCTTAAAGTTGAAGTGGTTGAATCAAACAATGCGTTGTTCTGTGAAAAGAGATTTTATTTGTTAGTTACAATTCTTCAAGGTTACTTACCGAAAATTCACACAATAACAATACAAACACACGTAATAACAAATACCTGTGAAAAGAGAAACGACATTCGAAGTTGATTCGTTCCACTTTAAGATTTAATAAATAATTTTACAAAGAAATCTGTATTGTTTTTCTGTATGCACACTCCATCTTTATTACTCATACTGAATCCTTGCTAACTTCATACCATATCCAAACATCATTGTCCATTGACATTAACACAGAGTAGGTCTTCAGTTTACGAGTGAACGGGTAAACGCCTGTTACGGGTATTTTTCCTGTCTGAACATAGGGTATATACACCAAATAAAGAAATACATTTTCTTTACATACTTATTACTTTCTTGTGCAATTTCGACTTGTCAATGGTTATAAGCTCTTTTTCCAAATATGAGCCGGGTAAAAGATTGACAAAAACAATGATGATTTTGATGATATCATTACATTGACTTCATGGTTCCCCTCGGCACAACGCGTCCCAGGTGTAAAGGCGATATGCGCTAAGCGGGCGACAAATGCAACTCGCACACGCAATTTATCAGCGTACAACAGACATCCGCGCGTGAAGCTGCGTTCATACTGATATTGTCTGTTATAATTATAATATCTTTATTGCAAGGTATACCGTAATTTCGTAAAACTGCTATACATGATTTTTGTGTACCTTTAACCGTTTACGCAGCGCACACAACGAAAGATCAGGATCTACAAAAAGATCAATTTTTCCCGTTTTCCCAATAGGTGTTTTTCATCGATGCTCCGCTCCTATTGGTCATCGTGATGTTTTATATAGCCTGTATCTAGTCTTTCTCGATAAATGGACTATCCAACACAAACATATTTTTTTCAATTCGGACCTGTACTTTCAGAGAATAGCGCGTTCAAACAAACAAACAAACAAAGAAACAAACAAACAAACAAACAAAAACTCTTCAGCTTTATACTTTAGATTACAAGTGCAATGTGGTCGCGACTTAGCAGTTAAGCCGGCTCTACACTCGTACGTGAAGTCGCACTGTTATCTCAAACCGTGAATGTATGCCGCGATCCACGATTGAACTGTGTCCCTCCACACTCGCAAATCTTCACTGTCTTGTTCGTGACTATGGACGACGACGACGTGATACGCGCCGCAAACCCTTTAATCGCGAACCAAAAAACACTGATCCGGGAAAGGCGCGAATCCGAAGGCGTGAACAACATCTACACTTGTGATTCGCGGGTTGTTGTGGCTGTTTGTGCCGCGAGTGTAGAGCCTACTTTAGAATGCGATTCTCAACAGTGACATATTGGCGAGCGGCCCTGATAAATGGTATCAGTGTGTGATACCGGTCGGGGCCCGCAGATGAGCGATATGCTCAGATACTATTACTAACTAATTACATCTACTCGGAATGGAGTGGGAATATTTTTATTAATGAAACTTGTGGATAAAATAATCTTTTAGAAAAAGGCTCAGTAAATAATAATAATTGATAAGTCTTTAAATAAATATATGATTGAAAGAATTTTTGAAACCGCAGATTTTCAATCTGTTCATGATAAGTTTTCGTCTAAAAATCTTTCGTAGGTAAGACGTATCTGATAAAACAATTTCAGATGAGTTTAATTTTTGGCATAAGGTCTATACATATGTCAATTGTTTTATGTCAAATGTCCAGTAGAAATCGTGAATAAATATTACGATATTTATTCGGCCATTATAAATTAGATTTTTGTTCTGTATCTTAAAAGTTTGGGTACAGATTGGCTCGTTATTAATCGATGAATGAGCCTTGATACCGATGCGCGCGAGGCATCGTTAATATCAATTATTCAAAGAGGATCCCAATACAACGTTACTTAACTCGTTTTTAATATGTAATGATACATTACGACTGACAGCGAACAATAAGCGAAATGCCCTTCACCCGGTTATGTTAATGCGTTACTCATATATTGAAATGGATTTACTGCACAAATACGGCTTGGCTGCGGCGTGGCTGGCGTAGGTTAAAGTTGAATTATTGATTGCGCGTTATTTATTGCTAGGACGAAATAATACTGGGTACCTAACCACTATAATACTTGTATCCTACAACCTGGGTATCTTTCCAATAGATGAGAGAGAAGAGAGAGAAGCCCTATTCATGTAAGTTATAATATAGTTATAAATGTACACAAAATGGTTCATTAGTAATTAGTATATCATATGAGGACCCACGCTGGTGAAAATCCTTAGCTGTAATTAACAAATTACTTGATATTGTCATAACTAATACGAAGTAATTCTATCTCTAGTTCAAACAAATATTGATAAACCAGTAGATATCATCGTAGTCGGATGTCTGGCATTCGAACCTCAGACTTTTCTAAATTCTTGTAGTTACTAAATAAAACTGAGGATAATTTTTGTCGGCTAGCCTGCATACGCGAGTTCTAAATTATATGTATTCTCAAATGCATGAGAAACCTGACAACTCGCTCTAGTTTAGTAGAGAAAGATTCAGAAGATGTTATGCAGCTTTATAACTAATTGTGATATTCTATAGCAAAACAAGTTTTGTTGCTTAATTTTGTATCTATTATTTTAGATTTTAGTTTGTTAGTCTCTCTTTAAATTAGCAATCGTAGACTAATGGCGGTTCCCAATATTCGATCTATCCGGGGTTCGCCTTACTAGAGACAGAAATTTGACATAAGGTCCATAAAAGTAACGTCAAATTTCTATCTCTAGTAAGGCAAACCGTGGATAGATCGAATATTGGGAACCGCCATAAATCGGTTACTTCCATGCATGACGCTAATAATTTTTGAATCAATGTGTATAGTTCTTTGCAATAAATGTAATACAATTCAGTAGACTGACTGATGCAGTGTAATCGAGTAATTTTGCATAAACGAATAAATTGACAATTACGGCCAACACTCAATGGTTACCGATAGGTGATTGAAGCCAACACTTCGATATTGAATCATCTTAAACAGTTATGAATATCCATAAAGCCTACGTTGGATTCAATTCTAAATACTGACGGAAATTTTAGTAGGTCTAATACAATGACGAAATACGCTACGCTAAGAGGACCGGAAAGATGTGACGTATGTTGTAACCAAAAATTTCTCAAATATGGCGTCGTGCGTCGTACATTTCGGTATTTCTGACAGCAAACTACTACCATTTTACAGTTTTGACAATTAAAAAATACGGCTTCAGGGTGGACCCAAAATAGTATGCGTGACGTCAGTAAGTGGTAATCCTTTAATATGTTTAATCAATGGTCTAATACGACTTCTGAATTCTCTATTTTTGTTTACCATATTATTATTTTATTCGATATTTCGAACTATGTATGTTGTTTTTTGATAATAAATATTTTTAATTTTCATTTTTTTTCATTTTGTATTGTGCTTATTATGAACATTCACACAACATGGATATTCTAGAAATAAAATAATAAAAAAAAGATTGGCAATTTATTTCTTTTCATACGAATTATTGCAGGAGTGCATAAAATAAACTAGTCCACCATTTTGTATATTCTGCCATCTTGGATTTTAAATGACGTCACAGAGCTCACCATCGCACTCGATCGGTTACATTGGGATATTTCTGCTTCAAGATACTCTACTCTAACCATTGAGTTATAAACTAAGGAGTTAGGGTCAGCGCTAAAAAGTGTCCGAAGTGAATGACATACAAAACGCTAAAAGACATACAATCATACTTCAGTCTCGTGATTGAAAATTAGGCCGTATAGTAATGGTTTAAGACATAAATTACAATGTTTTAGTTTGCTTATAAAATACTCATGTACCCTCATTTATATATAGGTTTTCTCGGGACACTTTTTTCGTGAATTTTGTATAACACCCCTCCTCCATAGATTTATATACCTATGACTCTAACAAACATATTTGCAAGTGAAATAGAAGCTTGTAAGAAGAATATTATAGCGGAGGCTGAAAAAATAAACTAGGCAGGTATAGCATAACACGTTTTCACGGCATTGTATTCCTTTCGCTTTACAGCTTCATACGTCATAACCGTGATAAACTTCTGTCAGCGTGTAGGCTGGGATTGATGTACATACAAAATGAATTTTATTTTAGTGCATTGGATGCGATGCAGATGAACGGCGAGGTCACGGGATCTATTCTCGGTCGAGCTATCGTAAGCTCCATTAATATTAAAGGTCAAATCAAATTGCAATATTTCATGTAAAGTGGTTTGTTTTGATTAGGTATCTTCTCGTATGTATTTTGGCTTTATGCGTTTGTATTGTAATCTTGAAATACACCTTCTTACGTAGAAGTAAAATTCTTTATTTATGTGATAAGTTTATTATGTAGTTAAAAGTAAAAATTTCCAGACCAACTGAATAAGGCAGTCAATTTCTACCGTGTTTTTCCATCAGCTCAGGACATGTCCCAGTGCTTAACTTTTTGTTTTTAAAGTGAAACTTTCATTACATCGTCTCAAACTTTTTCGCATGTGTGTTGCATGTCGCGTGACGGTCGGCCGCTGAGTAGGGACAAAGTGAAAGGCGCTCGTCAGAGCAGCCAAGGCCACAAAAGTTTCACTTTTACCGTGGTTTCATAAAACCACACAATCCTTTTTTATAGATTTAATTAGGTTTTACGTCGTAAGTCACTATTTTTATCTCAGTTTGTAATAAAGAAATAAAAAAAATTGGAGTCAAATATCCAATTGATGACAAAAATAGTCTTGCGTATCTATAACTATGGCACTGCTATTCAACCTTTATTAATAAGGGAGGCAAGACGAAACAGCGTACCTATCTTATAGGGTTAGTAATCTATGGACGAGGGGTGTTATACAAAATTCACGAAAAAAGTGTCCCGACAAAACCTATATAAACGAGGGTACATGATTTATGTCTTACACCATTACTATACAGCCATATTTTTTTAACACGAGACTGAAGTGAGATTGTATGTCTTTTCGCGTTTTGTATGTCATTCGGTTCGGACACTTTTTAGCGCTGACCTGCAATCTTTAGTTTATAAATCAATGACCTATCTATAATTATTGCACCGCTTTTCAACCTTTATTAATAAGGGAGGCAATGTGTTTTCGAAAAGATCATCCAGTTAACGGCTCGCTCGTATTCCGCGAATGCACCGCGACCAGGTATACATTAGCATACGTATAACATAATTTTTCGAGGCTCAATATTGTCGCGCGAGTTTATTGCCAACATGCAGGGTTTCCCGTGCGGCCATCTGTATGTAGATGGCCGCCGATGCTCGTGCCATGATTGACAGCACAATATGTCAGATGCTAATGCGGAGGGCGCGACCGGCGCGGTTTATACTTATTTTACACGTGTTTTGAAACAAAACCAATATACTTAAAGAAGCAGTAGTATGTGTACTTCTATATATAAATAAATAAAAATATAAATAGTGGACAACATCACATACATTGCTCCGATCCCTTAGTAAGTAGCTTATGCACTTGTGTTAAGGAAATCAGAAACAACGAAGGTACCAACACCCAGACCCGAGACAATGTAGAAAACTAATTTTTCTACATTGCCCCGACCGGGGATCCAACCCGGAACCTCGGAGATGGCGGTGCCTTGAAAACCGGCACGCTAACCACTCAACCACGGAGGTCGTCAAATATTTATTTATTTATTTATTTATTTTTTACATTGCATCATGTGTACTAGTACATGCAATACAGCGCACATAGAACCCTGTCAGGGCATAGCAATACAAATTTTTGATCCCCTTTATTGATTTATCCATTATTATTATCTTCCGCATTTAAATATAATATGTGATAGGAAAGGGTGACTGACTGATATAACGAATAGAGTTGTAGCATACAGATAAGCAAAGATTTAAATCGCTAGATGAGTCGTTGAGAGTCCTGTGACCTACGATGTCTTCATACATTCGAAATACCAAAAAATCATTTGTAATCCGTGCATATTTCGATCATGTTGTGGTGTTATTCGGGTTCATTTACTAATAATCTATGCTCCTGGCCATATTTGGTTCGGAAATACTTCTCTAAAACGAAATATAAATGAATTTCGATGGATATGAAATCTTGCTCTCAGAGAATCAGAAAAAATAATTAGTTTGAAAAAAAAAGTTCTGAAATCTAAATCCCAGACGTTTAACCAATTAATACTCAAACAAGAACTTGAAAATGATCCGGTGAACGACGGCAATTTAATATTGTATTGTTGATATGTTACACAAAGATATATAGTTCATAACTATATTTAATCTAAATATTTGATGGAAGCAGGCGTTATTTTGCGGTATTCAATAATTAGCAGGACAGATTAATTTGATTCGCTATAACTCGGTACATGAAAAAAATCTGTATAGTCCAATACGCAGGAGCCCAAGTGAAACACCACACACAATTCTTCCAACATTTTCTTCGACGCACCTTTCTAGAGCGACAATGATTTCGCATTTTGAAGTCAAAATCTCCTGAGGATGTCACGGTGTCGGGACAAAACGTGCGTCGAAGAAAGTGTTGGAAGAATTGTGTAAGTTTACGTTAAATAAATAACCTCTCTTAATTTTCTTATTTTATTAAGACATATTTGAGTTTTTTAATTTCTAATAATGAATTCTAGATTAAAACGTGTCGTCTTTCTTGGTTTAGGTAGGTATATATCAATGGCCTGGCGTTGGAAATTTAATATACAGGTATTTGCCTCAAAAGTGGAACTTTACCAATGTTTGCACTGTAAGCCGAGAAGCAGTGCACTTTCCGAGCTAAAGGGGAAGACAAACAGACAAACAGACAAACAGTCGAACAGCCTGCTACTGGATGTTGGTACTAATCTCACCTCTGAGCCCTTTGTAAATAGACGTCTCTGCGTTCTAAATTTAGGATTTTGCTTTGTTCTTTAAAGGATTCTTGGTATTTCAAAAAAGTTTACAAATCTACGACCCTGCAATACGAGTTTCAGTATATGGATTCAGCTCTACAAAGTGTGGTGAGTGATTTATGCTGAGTTTGTTATACACTCTTCTCTAGTTTAGATTATGACATATTTATCAGCATCAATTTTGTCGTTTTGAGTCAGGCCAAGAGGATTTTGGTAATAGCCCACCATGCCAGCCAAGTGCGGATTAGCAGGCTTCCTACACTTTCCTCATACGCTTTCTTCCATCGTTTAGCTATTATAATTATAAAGCTAGAAGTGTCAATTCCGTTGCGCAAAAATCTCTTCAAATAGAATAATATGACAAGTGCACTGTTTTAAAACGCTTAACATTAGATTAGTTTAGAGGTTATGCACAACAGAATAAGCACCATTGTCACAAAATGAAGGATCCCAATGAGCTGTCCATTTATTGAACCCAATTTATTACAATAAAATTGTTTGTTATTCACATTCATTAATATAATTAATTCACAACACCTTACAAGTAACCACCTTGAGTTCACAATCCCATTGCGCCTATCACTCAAATCGTCTCTATGAGTCACTTGATTAATTTACTTTTGTTCGAACTAATCTCATTCAGACGCAATTAGTGCGTGGGCGCATTACGAAATGTGATCCCGACCTGAGATGAATCATTGCTTGGATCTGCGAGAATATTTTTACCCTTATTTAGTCTAACTTTGTAGGATAGTCCGGAGTACCTTTATGCAAGTATTTTTAATAACGATAACCAATAGAGAGATAATAAATAATAATCTGCCAAGTGCGAGTCGGACTCGAGCACGATGGGTTCCGTACCATTTATCTATACATATTATAACGCAGCGAGATGATGAT
Source organism: Coenonympha glycerion (assembly GCA_963855885.1). Lineage (NCBI taxonomy): Eukaryota > Metazoa > Arthropoda > Insecta > Lepidoptera > Nymphalidae > Coenonympha > Coenonympha glycerion. The sequence continues at coordinate 1,291,453 of OY979636.1, forward strand.
GCAGAAGCCAGAAGGCACAATCACCTGCTACTACTACTACTATAAAAGTAAAGTAGCATTGGATCTACTTGATCATCGAACAAAAACGAGCAAAAACATAACGTTTGTTGTTTGGGAGATTTTGCTTGTGCATAGAATATTAATATTATTGCAATCTGTGGCTGCAGTTACAGATGATATTAGTGTTTTGATACTGTTTTTATTACACACTGTTTGAATTTTTGCTTAAGTATGACGAATCCACAAAATCTCGTAGCCTGAATCTCAATAATAAATTATAAGTTTTGTATTTTTCAACTAACTTTTTTTTTTAGTTTTGTACAGTTTTCATTATGTTTAATGCCGATAAATTTACTAGGTAAGTATGAATATTTTTAAATCGCCCATCTGCTATTAATGAGCGATATTTAATCGCATTTGTCATAATATTTGTGTAATTTATAAATGTAGATAGAATACACTGGTATAGTTTTGTTTAATAGAGCTTCCACTTTTGCTGCGTTGCCATAATTTTGATACTTAAAAATAAAATTTTTGTAAGAAATTAAAACGATTCGCGCAGGTACCAACGCCTGTGTATCAATCAAGACAGGCTCCATAAAATGATGTTGTATCAACCGCATGTGAACTTAACCTTTGATCAATGAATCATTCACTAATTCAGCGCTCGCAGCCTTGGAACCGTGTGATAACAATGCCATCTGTGCCTCCTCCTTGCTGATCCCACGTTTAATCTGGTTGACTGTGGGATATCGCTCGCGTAAGTGAAACTCAAACTGATTTAATCAAAATCTGATTAAATCCTCTTAAACTTTAAGTAACTTTAAGTACCTGTGCGGTCTGTGAAGCCTCGGCGGATACTTGACTTTTCAGATTACCCCCTTCCCGATATAATACCGATTCCTGCTTCAAAGTAAGTTGGGGCAGACGTGTTCTGGAGTGGAGACCGCGTACCGGTAAGCGCAGCGTAGGACGACCTCCTGTCCGCTGGACCGACGACCTGAAAAAGGTCGCTTGTAGCTGGTGGATGAGGAAGGCGGAGGACCGTGTGTGGTGGCGCGCTCTCGATAAGGCCTATGTCCAGCGGTGAACGTCCATAGGCTGTCTACCATATAACCGCCATCGGCCATACCATACCGCTTCTATTATATACCGCTCTCAGTTCTTGCAGTGTGAGTCAGATGATGTGAGTAAACCTCAACACTGAAGTGCGTCGGCAATGCTTGCGGATGCTCGCGTGGGATATTTCTATGCTCATGACATCTATAGATCATGGTACCCAAAAAACCAATTCCGAATTTCTGTAAGTGGACACTTGGATTATCATTGATTAACGTATAGATGATACAAAACTTGTTATCTTTTTTGATGAAAACACAGCTTTAGAATGTCTTGATCTGGGCATATTTCGCAAACATACCGGACGTTAACTCGGGTACCGGTTGGAGAATATTTGTTGATCCATTACCGTGCTCCCATATCGATTGGTATTGTAGATGCGTGTAACTCGATATACACGGTCATATCTTTTTATAGGCCAAGAGCCACTAACTCTTCAGTTATTAATAACAAAATACCATTATCCAAATTCGGCATAAATGTTAAACAATATAATATTTATATTTAGCTGATAAAGAATATTTTTTTAGATCAGAAAATTAATTGAATTGAAATTAAAAGAAATTGAATTGAATAAAATAATGATTTATTACGATCCTGATTTCAATGGTATAAATCTGCACAATAATTTCTAATCTATTTAAATATGATGTTATTTTTGGTTTCTCGCTCTTAGTATATTCAAGTGAAATTGGGGTTAATCGACTTAGTCTGTGGTAATTAGAATGTGGGTTTAAGACTTTTATGGCTGCATCGAATCCTACTTACCCACGACTTGCTATATCAGACGATATGAGATTGAAATGGCGATCGCTAATAGTGCTAAATGGACCATTTTTATGGGTGGGTTAAAAATTGATAGGTATAGAGTATACTATGAGCGTAGGAATTTGAGTGGGAGTGGTATTCCCGGCATCTCTGGATGAAGGTTTTAACGAAAATATGCAAACTTACTTTCTCTCACGAATAAAGATGTATCAGATGAAACTTATTTAGAGACTCTTGACCCACTGCAATTTATAATGCATATTTCAGTTTTTAATAAGTCAAGCTTCTTTGTTGTAACTTTTTTCCCACACGTTTTTATTTGTATCTTTAGTTCGTGGCGTCACCCTGTCAAGGGCTCCAACTGAAAATCAGCGCTGTGTGCTCTCATGCTTGCATGGGGCGCGCAGCACTATGCTGAGTTGTGCCATTTCTGGGTTGTGCCACACTTAACAGGCGGTGTCTGGTGCTTCTGTCACTTGGGCAACAGTCTAGTATTTGTTGCCCAGGTGGTGGAAGCTTCAGACAACGTTTTTAGTACATAAGCGTGTACTTTGTTTTACGTGAGGCATAATGTTACGAAATAAACATATTTTCTTTCTTTATTCCTTTTTTCTAATTATTAACGTTGGTCTATATCGCAGATAATAATATAAATAAATGACCTTATTTGTCAAGTTAAGGATAAGCGGTCAATGCAATCGGCGCTGCAGCTGTCATTTGTCACCGATGCATCATCGCAATCAAGATGATCTTTCAACACTAACCATCCAGCGCCTTGTTTAGATCACATAAATTATTGTTATAAACAGTCTTCATTGGCGTTACACAATAATATTATCTCAATTTACGGTCTGGTAAGAATCAGTCTGGCTCTTTAGCGCAAATTATAAGATTCACTGAATAACGGACATGACTGCTGTAATCTGTAATTATACGTATATTATAGCGAAATAAGTGACTGACTGACCTATCAATGTTACAGTCCATTTTCGTAATACAAATCTTGACGTAAATATCTTGCAAAGAAAGGATTTATGAAAATTAAACCACTTACGAAAACCCGGGTTAGTTTGTTAACTCAGACTTAACATAAACATGTTAAGTTCAGAGTAAGTTGTCTAAATTGTCCAATGAACGACATTGACTCTAGGGTTAAAAATGTTAATATTTAACAGTTAACCCCCGTTTTGCGCACGTGGACCTAAGGGAAGAAAATTGACAACATGTGGGCTTCATAATTTTTCGAAAGACCGAACTACTTAATTATGCTCTTTTGTGCATCTAGTTAGCTTTATATTTCGACTATAAACATTCGACAGCTTAACACCAAGGTGATTATTCTTTTTGATTATTTATGGTTATCACTTTAAAGCTAGCCAAACTAGATAATGTAGTGGCACTAGTTCTGGTTATTACTCGTTATTTCACAAATTTACAGTAAAAGTATAAATTAGCAATTTAAGTTGTATTGTAAAATAAAATAAAAAAAAACTTATTCTGTAAATTTTACCACCTACTAACTAGGTGCTTGAACAAACAAATACCGAATCAATTTAAATATTGCGGCTCTAACAACACCCATTTAGTAAAATAAACAAGAAAATTCCTTGTAAAACAAAAGGACATCGGAGATAGTTGGACTGACAATGATAGTGGAGCGAGAAAAAATGATTATTGTGAATACGCCGCGATGAATACAAATCTACAGATTATGGCGGTAACAAAGCAATCTCTCGAATTAGAATAAAAATATTAAACGTTTAGTGCGATGACACCGACCACTGAATCAGTATTTAAATATATTTAGCACGCAGGAGCGACGCACGCGCCGGGTTAACTTTTTTTGCAGTCGTATATTAGGCCTCGTTTTCACGGATACAGTAGCTATCGGACAATAATAGACAAGACTATTAATTTAAGGGTTAAGTACCGATTTTCTTGTCAGTTCTTCTCGGTGTAAATCTGCTTTCCGAACTTTGTGGTAGAGTTTTGACTTTTGATAACAGCCTGTAAAATATGTCTATTTATGAGAAAAATAAAGATTTCCTTTTCATTTTCATGATTAAATACTTTTACCGCAGCCTTGACACAGTTCACACAAAACATTTTTTTTTCAGAGTCTGCTCCATCCGAGCAGATTCTCTCTTCAGTGTCAGATAATAAGTACCTATTGGCTTCAGTGTCAAATATTCTGACAAATGGCGGGAGTGGCAGTATCATTTTTACACGTTTGAATGAAAATCTTTGCTTAAAATGTCCACTCTAAAAAATTTATCCGAGTATCGAGTTTGAAGTAAGTCCTACCTAATCCGCAAATCTCGGACTATTTTTTTTAACTAGGTATACACTTTCATTAAAGATTTTTATATAAACGCGTGAAGATAATACTGGCATTTCCCTAATTTTACTGCCATAAGTTGGTCATTAGTCTATATTATAACTTATTAGCTTACAAATTGCGAAAATTTGAATTTCGCGGGCACAGGCACACCCGTCGCATGCATCTTAAGGTCATAGGATGAAAATAAATGATTATGGTTATCCGTAATATATGAACAATATTTTAAGATTCACGTATTACCCTGCAGATCAATCATTTTCACACACATTAGTTACATTTAGTTGCAAATGCTAGGTGTGTCAAATGCTGTGTAGGTACATTGAATCTACAGTGTACACCCAGCATAACACATATTTTACAACAAATCTTTACTGGGTTTGCAAATACGTGACAGGAAAGCATATACACGTGCGCGCACTAACTCGAAAACCCGGTGATACTTGCGTATTTTTCCATTATAGAGGGCATTGTACTCAGAGATATTGCCAAGTTTTCAAAAATCCTTAGAATCTTTCATCTATACTAATCTATACTTATAATTATACTTATTACTTTATATAGGTATATTATTAATATTGTAAAGAGGTAACGTAACGATGTTTGTGAGTTTGTGCGTTTGTGAGTTTGTGACGTTGTAAGGGGTAATCTCTGGATCTACTGAACCGATTTTCAAAATTCTTTTACCAATAGAAAGCTACGTTATAGGCTATAATAATTTCCAAAATTAATTACGCATCTTTACTTAAACTTGATAAATGTAATCCAAGTCGTAAAAAATTGTTTTCATCGCGTGCGAACATAGAACAAAACAATGTTCTACATTATTAAAGAACGTATCAAAATCTGTAAAAACGTCCGCGATGCCTATCTCCTACGGGTAGCTCACAATAACTGCTTTTACTGTGAAAATTGTGAATTAAAAATAAATAATCTTTGTGAATCTTATTTATAGCCCAAATGGTATTAAATTATGTCTTTGTAAATATTTTTTTAGAACCGAAACTATTAAATTTAAAACGATCAAACACCGGTGCTTGTGTAAGTGGACTTGGAGAAACAGCAGCTTCAATTTTAGGTAATGTAACCTGTCATATAGGAATTAATGATAAGGCTTTATTCACTTTGGAATTCCATATTCTACCGAAGATATGTGGCGAGCAACCAATCGCAAATATACAACAGGATGGTCATAATATATTAGGGAATTGAAATTAGCGGATCCTGGGTTTGATATTCCGGGTCCCAACGATCTTTTGTTCGCAGCTGACGTCTTTGCTGAATCACTCAATCAGAAAATTTAGGGAAACACCAATCAACCTACCGCTCTTAATGCCTTGTTCGGCTGGCTTCTGTTAGGTAAAACAAGTCTAATTTCGACTACTGTTGCAAGCACCGACACGGAGATTGAGTTAAATTCATTAGTTCAACGGTTTTGGGAACTAGAAACATTACCGAAGGCACGACTTTTAACACCTGAGGAATCGCTATGCGAGAAAAAAATTGTGACCGAGCATAGGAGTGACAAAAGCGGGTGATTTATCGTACAGTTACCGTTTAAAGAAGATTCAGAAGTCACTTTCGTTGGATCACGTGACGTTGCTTTACGAAGATTTCATGCGATAGAATGTAGATTATCTCGAAATCCATGTTTGCATAATCAATATGCAGAGTTCATGTCTGATTACATTACGTCTGATTACATTGAAACCGGACATAATTGTGTCGTTAGTACCCACCAAAGAAATGGGAAAAGGAAAATACTACATTCCTCATCACTGCGTCGTACGCCCTGATTCAGCAACCACACGCTTGCGTGTGGTGTTTGATGCCTCAGCTCGAGATTTCAATTCCCGGTCACAACAAAAATACACAACTCATTGGTCCAAAGTTGCAATCTAACATCGCTGAATTACTTCTGCAATTTCGTGAACACAAGATTGTTTTTATGGCTGATTTACCTGGTCACCTGAGCACCGTGACTATCAGCGTATATTTTGGAGAGCAAGATCTGACATCCAGCAGCCGGCGGCAAAAGTAGTCCTTTATTTTGTACTGCATCTTTCCTCAAATTCATCAGGTAAATCGGCAAGGAAGTGCAGTTATCTGCTGTTCATTCATTGCCCGATATACATTACGAATTAACTTTAACTTAAATAAGAAAATAAATGTAATATTTAGTGAAAAATATGCAAATCAACAAACCACGGGCTTTGTTAATCTGCATGACCAATCTAACGGAATAGTGGTCAAAAGTGAAAAGCCCAGAACTATCTGTAAAGGATGGTGGTGGATTTTATTACAAATATTCTTGCCGCGTGACTACCCGGAAAGCATCAGCAAAGATTATTCAATGCACCAAAAGTAGGATACTTGCCAAGGATTCTGTAGCTCCATAATGGGTATACTCGCGACGCAAGAAGTGTTGAGAGGAGTGGGCGTTGGGGAGGTTACTGCAACCCCATTAGCAGCCACAGTCACGTGGGTGTTCAAGGACGGCTGCGGTCACATTGCACAAATCATATTCGCTTACTGCAAAGGAAGTTACTTGGACGCATACATTAAAAAGTGGCGGCTATTTGCGGATATCTTAAATGATGCAGCCATGTTTATCGAAATTTTCTTGCCTTTTTTCACCAAAAACATTACGATGATGTTATGCATAAGCAGTGTATTGAAATCAATTGTGGGAGATGCAGGTGGCGCCACTAGGCTCGCCATGACTCGTCATCACGCGCAACGATCGAATATGGCCGACGTCGCGGCAAAGGGTAGCGCACAAGAAACAGCGGTCAACTTAGTCGCGTCACTAACCGCATTGATTATTATCATTTACTACTGCAGATTTGTGTTTTTTATTTTCTTTTTAATGATGGTACTACAAAGTGCTTGCAATTACAAGGCGGTGTCTTCAGTATGTCTTACAACTTTCAATGAGCCTCGTTTCCTTCTGGTTATCGACGATTACCTGGAGTATCAATCAGTTGCCAGGCCTAAAATTATTAATAAATTAGAGCCTATGCCTAGATGACTATCAGCGTATATTTTGGAGAGCAAGATGTGACATCCAGCAGCCGGCGGCAAAAGTAGTCCTTTATCTTGTACTGCATTATTCCTCAAATTCATCAAGTAAATCGGCAAGGAAGTGTAGTTATCTGTTGTTCATTCATTGCCCGATATACAGCACGAATTATCTACAACTTTCATATGAAAATGAATGTAATATTTAGTGAAAAATATGCAAATCAACAAACCACGAGCTTTGTTAATCTGCATGACCAATCTAACGGAATAGTGGTCACAAATGAAAAGCCCAGAACTATCTGTAATGGATGGTGGTGGATTTTATTACAAATATTCTTGCCGCGTGGTTACCCGGAAAGCGTCAGCAAAGATTATTCAATGCACCATAAGTGGGATACTTGCCAAGGGTGCTGTAGCTCCATAATGGGTATACTCGCGACGCAAGAAGTGTTGAGAGGAGTGGGCGTTGGGGAGGTTACTGCAACCCCATTAGCAGCCACAGTCACGTGGGTGTTCAAGGACGGTTGCGGTCACGTTGCACGAATCATATTCGCTTACTGCAAAGGAAGTTACTTGGACGCATACAGTAAAAAGTGGCGGCTATGTGCGGATATCTTAAATGATGCAGCCATGTGTATCGAAATTTTTTTGCCTTTATTCACCAAAAACATATCGATGATGTTATGCATAAGCAGTGTATTGAAATCGATTGTGGGAGTTGCGGGTGGCGCCACCAGGCTCGCCATTACTCGTCATCACGCGCAACTCATTTATACAAAGTGCAAATCGGCAAGGAAGTGTAGTTATCTGTTGTTCATTCACTGCTCGATAAACAGCTAACAGCACGAATTATCTACAACTTTTATAAGAAAATGAATGTAATATTTAGTGAAAAATATGCAAATAAACAAACCACGGGCTTTGTTAATCTGCACGACCAATCTAACGGAATAGTGGTCACAAATGAAAAGCCCAGAACTATCTGTAAAGGATGGTGGTGGATTTTTATTACAAATATTCTTGCCGCGTGGTTACCCGGAAAGCGTCAGCAAAGATTATTCAATGCACCATAAGTGGGATACTTGCCAAGGGTGCTGTAGCTCCATAATGGGTATACTCGCGACGCAAGAAGTGTTGAGAGGAGTCGGCGTTGGGGAGGTTACTGCAACTCCATTAGCAGCCACAGTCAAGTGGGTGTTCAAGGACGGCTGCGGTCACATTGCACGAATCATATTCGCTTACTGCAAAGGAAGTTACTTGGACGTATACATTAAAAAGTGGCGGCTATTTGCGGATATCTTAAATGATGCAGCCATGTTTATCGAAATTTTCTTGCCTTTTTTCACCAAAAACATTACAATGATGTTATGCATAAGCAGTGTATTGAAATCAATTGTGGGAGATGCGGGTGGCGCCACTAGGCTCGCCATGACTCGTCATCACGCGCAACGATCGAATATGGCCGACGTCGCGGCAAAGGATAGCGCACAAGAAACAGCGGTCAACTTAGTCGCGTCACTAACCGCATTGATTATTATCATTTACTACTGCAGATTTGTGTTTTTTATTTTCTTTTTAATGATGGTACTACAAAGTGCTTGCAATTACAAGGCGGTGTCTTCAGTATGTCTTACAACTTTCAATGAGCCTCGTTTCCTTCTGGTTATCGACGATTACCTGGAGTATCAATCAGTTGCCAGGCCTAAAATTATTAATAAATTAGAGCCTATGCCTAGATGACTATCAGCGTATATTTTGGAGAGCAAGATGTGACATCCAGCAGCCGGCGGCAAAAGTAGTCCTTTATCTTGTACTGCATTATTCCTCAAATTCATCAAGTAAATCGACAAGGAAGTGTAGTTATCTGTTGTTCATTCATTGCCCGATATACAGCACGAATTATCTACAACTTTCATATGAAAATGAATGTAATATTTAGTGAAAAATATGCAAATCAACAAACCACGAGCTTTGTTAATCTGCATGATCAATCTAACGGAATAGTGGTCACAAATGAAAAGCCCAGAACTATCTGTAATGGATGGTGGTGGATTTTATTACAAATATTCTTGCCGCGTGGTTACCCGGAAAGCGTCAGCAAAGATTATTCAATGCACCATAAGTGGGATACTTGCCAAGGGTGCTGTAGCTCCATAATGGGTATACTCGCGACGCAAGAAGTGTTGAGAGGAGTGGGCGTTGGGGAGGTTACCGCAACCCCATTAGCAGCCACAGTCACGTGGGTGTTCAAGGACGGTTGCGGTCACGTTACACGAATCATATTCGCTTACTGCAAAGGAAGTTACTTGGACGCATACAGTAAAAAGTGGCGGCTATATGCGGATATCTTAAATGATGCAGCCATGTGTATCGAAATTTTTTTGCCTTTATTCACCAAAAACATATCGATGATGTTATGCATAAGCAGTGTATTGAAATCGATTGTGGGAGTTGCGGGTGGCGCCACCAGGCTCGCCATTACTCGTCATCACGCGCAACTCATTTATACAAAGTGCAAATCGGCAAGGAAGTGTAGTTATCTGTTGTTCATTCACTGCTCGATAAACAGCTAACAGCACGAATTATCTACAACTTTTATAAGAAAATGAATGTAATATTTAGTGAAAAATATGCAAATAAACAAACCACGGGCTTTGTTAATCTGCACGACCAATCTAACGGAATAGTGGTCACAAATGAAAAGCCCAGAACTATCTGTAAAGGATGGTGGTGGATTTTTATTACAAATATTCTTGCCGCGTGGTTACCCGGAAAGCGTCAGCAAAGATTATTCAATGCACCATAAGTGGGATACTTGCCAAGGGTGCTGTAGCTCCATAATGGGTATACTCGCGACGCAAGAAGTGTTGAGAGGAGTCGGCGTTGGGGAGGTTACTGCAACTCCATTAGCAGCCACAGTCAAGTGGGTGTTCAAGGACGGCTGCGGTCACATTGCACGAATCATATTCGCTTACTGCAAAGGAAGTTACTTGGACGCATACATTAAAAAGTGGCGGCTATTTGCGGATATCTTAAATGATGCAGCCATGTTTATCGAAATTTTCTTGCCTTTTTTCACCAAAAACATTACAATGATGTTATGCATAAGCAGTGTATTGAAATCAATTGTGGGAGATGCGGGTGGCGCCACTAGGCTCGCCATGACTCGTCATCACGCGCAACGATCGAATATGGCCGACGTCGCGGCAAAGGATAGCGCACAAGAAACAGCGGTCAACTTAGTCGCGTCACTAACCGCATTGATTATTATCATTTACTACTGCAGATTTGTGTTTTTTATTTTCTTTTTAATGATGGTACTACAAAGTGCTTGCAATTACAAGGCGGTGTCTTCAGTATGTTTTACAACTTTCAATGAGCCTCGTTTCCTTCTGGTTATCGACGATTACCTGGAGTATCAATCAGTTGCCAGGCCTAAAATTATTAATAAATTAGAGCCCATCTTTTCATGTCCACGCTGGCTTAATTTTCGAGGACATAACTCACTAAATCCGTCAAATTTTAATCATAAGAATGCTCTGAATAATGTTAAACGACGTCACTCATTAAAGCAAATCGTGAAACACGTCCAAGATCAGGTGTTTTCAGAATTGATTTCAAGCTTAAAGGCTAACAAGATATTGCTTAAGCCGTATCGAAAACTCAACCTTTTTCTACACGACGATGATGTTCTCAGGGTGGGCGGTAGACTATCGAAGTCAGGATTAGGTTACCAGCAAAAGCATCCTGCGCTCTTACCTTCTGATCACCCTCTTACAACATTAATTATCAATTCTATTCATCGTAATTACCGTCATCCCGGCATTAACAGAACACATTTTCCGCCGCTACAGCAGTTTTTGGTTATTTCAGCAAAACGCACAATTCTTAGTTGTCTCTCAAAATGCGTAAAATGCTATCGAACTAACCCTCAGCCTTTGAAACTGTTTATGAGCGATCTGCCATCCTACCACGTCAATCAAGCGAAAGCGTTCTCTGAAGTCGGTGTTGACTTTGGAGGACCATTCCGCATTAGTCCCCACAAAAGAAATGGGAAAAGGAAAATACTACATTCCTCATCACTGCGTCGTACGCCCTGATTCAGTAACCACACGCTTGCGTGTGGTGTTTGATGCCTCAGCTCGAGATTTCAATTCCCAGTCACTTAACAATACACAACTAATTGGTCCAAAGTTGCAATCTAACATCGCTGAATAACTTCTGCAATTTCATGAACACAAGATTGTTTTTATGGCTGATGTACGGCAGATGTACCGTCAGAATTTAATCTCACCTGAGCACCGTGACTATCAGCGTATATTTTGGAGAGCAAGATGTGACATCCAGCAGCCGGCGGCAAAAGTAGTCCTTTATCTTGTACTGCATCATTCCTCAAATTCATCAAGTGAATCGGCAAGGAAGTGTAGTTATCTGTTGTTCATTCATTGCCCGATATGCAGCACGAATTATCTACAACTTTCATATGAAAATGAATGTAATATTTAGTGAAAAATATGCAAATCAACAAACCACGGGCTTTGTTAATCTGCATGACCAATCTAACGGAATAGTGGTCACAAATGAAAAGCCCAGAACTATCTGTAAAGGCTGGTGGTGGATTTTATTACAAATATTCTTGCCGCGTGGTTACCCGGAAAGCGTCAGCAAAGATTATTCAATGCACCATAAGTGGGATACTTGCCAAGGGTGCTGTAGCTCCATAATGGGTATACTCGCGACGCAAGAAGTGTTGAGAGGAGTGGGCGTTGGGGAGGTTACTGCAACCCCATTAGCAGCCACAGTCACGTGGGTGTTCAAGGACGGCTGCGGTCACGTTGCACGAATCATATTCGCTTACTGCAAAGGAAGTTACTTGGACGCATACAGTAAAAAGTGGCGGCTATATGCGGATATCTTAAATGATGCAGCCATGTGTATCGAAATTTTTTTGCCTTTTTTCACCAAAAACATATCGATGATGTTATGCATAAGCAGTGTATTGAAATCGATTGTGGGAGTTGCGAGTGGCGCCACCAGGCTCGCCATGACTCGTCATCAGGCGCAACTCATTTATACAAAGTGCAAATCGGCAAGGAAGTGTAGTTATCTGTTGTTCATTCACTGCTCGATAAACAGCTAACAGCACGAATTATCTACAACTTTTATAAGAAAATGAATGTAATATTTAGTGAAAAATATGCAAATAAACAAACCACGGGCTTTGTTAATCTGCACGACCAATCTAACGGAATAGTGGTCAAAAGTGAAAAGCCCAGAACTATCTGTAAAGGATGGTGGTGGATTTTATTACAAATATTCTTGCCGCGTGGCTACCCGGAAAGCATCAGCAAAGATTATTCAATGCACCAAAAGTGGGATACTTGCCAAGGATTCTGTAGCTCCATAATGGGTATACTCGCGACGCAAGAAGTGTTGAGAGGAGTGGGCGTTGGGGAGGTTACTGCAACCCCATTAGCAGCCACAGTCACGTGGGTGTTCAAGGACGGCTGCGGTCGCATTGCACAAATCATATTCGCTTACTGCAAAGGAAGTTACTTGGACGCATACATTAAAAAGTGGCGGCTATTTGCGGATATCTTAAATGATGCAGCCATGTTTATCGAAATTTTCTTGCCTTTTTTCACCAAAAACATTACGATGATGTTATGCATAAGCAGTGTATTGAAATCAATTGTGGGAGATGCGGGTGGCGCCACTAGGCTCGCCATGACTCGTCATCACGCGCAACGATCGAATATGGCCGACGTCGCGGCAAAGGATAGCGCACAAGAAACAGCGGTCAACTTAGTCGCGTCACTAACCGCATTGATTATTATCATTTACTACTGCAGATTTGTGTTTTTTATTTTCTTTTTAATGATGGTACTACAAAGTGCTTGCAATTACAAGGCGGTGTCTTCAGTATGTCTTACAACTTTCAATGAGCCTCGTTTCCTTCTGGTTATCGACGATTACCTGGAGTATCAATCAGTTGCCAGGCCTAAAATTATTAATAAATTAGAGCCTATCTTTTCATGTCCACGCTGGCTTAATTTTCGAGGACATAACTCACGAAATCCGTCAAATTTTAATCATAAGAATGCTCTGAATAATGTTAAACGACGTCACTCATTAAAGCAAATCGTGAAACACGTCCAAGATCAGGTGTTTTCAGAATTGATTTCAAGCTTAAAGGCTAACAAGATATTGCTTAAGCCGTATCGAAAACTCAACCTTTTTCTACACGACGATGATGTTCTCAGGGTGGGCGGTAGACTATCGAAGTCAGGATTAGGTTACCAGCAAAAGCATCCTGCGCTCTTACCTTCTGATCACCCTCTTACAACATTAATTATCAATTCTATTCATCGTAATTACCGTCATCCCGGCATTAACAGAACACATTTTCCGCCGCTACAGCAGTTTTTGGTTATTTCAGCAAAACGCACAATTCTTAGTTGTCTCTCAAAATGCGTAAAATGCTATCGAACTAACCCTCAGCCTTTGAAACTGTTTATGAGCGATCTGCCATCCTACCACGTCAATCAAGCGAAAGCGTTCTCTGAAGTCGGTGTTGACTTTGGAGGACCATTCCGCATTAGTCCCCACAAAAGAAATGGGAAAAGGAAAATACTACATTCCTCATCACTGCGTCGTACGCCCTGATTCAGTAACCACACGCTTGCGTGTGGTGTTTGATGCCTCAGCTCGAGATTTCAATTCCCAGTCACTTAACAATACACAACTAATTGGTCCAAAGTTGCAATCTAACATCGCTGAATAACTTCTGCAATTTCATGAACACAAGATTGTTTTTATGGCTGATGTACGGCAGATGTACCGTCAGAATTTAATCTCACCTGAGCACCGTGACTATCAGCGTATATTTTGGAGAGCAAGATGTGACATCCAGCAGCCGGCGGCAAAAGTAGTCCTTTATCTTGTACTGCTTTATTCCTCAAATTCATCAAGTAAATTGGCAAGGAAGTGTAGTTATCTGTTGTTCATTCATTGCCAGATATACAGCACGAATTATCTACAACTTTCATATGAAAATGAATGTAATATTTAGTGAAAAATATGCAAATCAACAAACCACGAGCTTTGTTAATCTGCATGACCAATCTAACGGAATAGTGGTCACAAATGAAAATCCCAGAACTATCTGTAATGGATGGTGGTGGATTTTATTACAAATATTCTTGCCGCGTGGTTACCCGGAAAGCGTCAGCAAAGATTATTCAATGCACCATAAGTGGGATACTTGCCAAGGGTGCTGTAGCTCCATAATGGGTATACTCGCGACGCAAGAAGTGTTGAGAGGAGTGGGCGTTGGGGAGGTTACTGCAACCCCATTAGCAGCCACAGTCACGTGGGTGTTCAAGGACGGTTGCGGTCACGTTGCACGAATCATATTCGCTTACTGCAAAGGAAGTTACTTGGACGCATACAGTAAAAAGTGGCGGCTATATGCGGATATCTTAAATGATGCAGCCATGTGTATCGAAATTTTTTTGCCTTTATTCACCAAAAACATATCGATGATGTTATGCATAAGCAGTGTATTGAAATCGATTGTGGGAGTTGCGGGTGGCGCCACCAGGCTCGCCATTACTCGTCATCACGCGCAACTCATTTATACAAAGTGCAAATCGGCAAGGAAGTGTAGTTATCTGTTGTTCATTCACTGCTCGATAAACAGCTAACAGCACGAATTATCTACAACTTTTATAAGAAAATGAATGTAATATTTAGTGAAAAATATGCAAATAAACAAACCACGGGCTTTGTTAATCTGCACGACCAATCTAACGGAATAGTGGTCACAAATGAAAAGCCCAGAACTATCTGTAAAGGATGGTGGTGGATTTTTATTACAAATATTCTTGCCGCGTGGTTACCCGGAAAGCGTCAGCAAAGATTATTCAATGCACCATAAGTGGGATACTTGCCAAGGGTGCTGTAGCTCCATAATGGGTATACTCGCGACGCAAGAAGTGTTGAGAGGAGTCGGCGTTGGGGAGGTTACTGCAACTCCATTAGCAGCCACAGTCAAGTGGGTGTTCAAGGACGGCTGCGGTCGCGTTGCACGAATCATATTCGCTAACTGCAAAGGAAGTTACTTGGATACAAATACTAAAAAGTGGCGGCTATATGCGGATATCTTAAATGATGCAGCCATGTGTATCGGCCTTTTTTCACCAAAAACATTACGATGATGTTATGCATAAGCAGTGTATTGAAATCGATTGTGGGAGTTGCGAGTGGCGCCACCAGGCTCGCCATGACTCGTCATCACGCGCAACTCATTTCTACAAGGTGCAAATCGGCAAGAAAGTGTGGTTATCTATTGTTCATTTACTGCTCGATAAACAGCTAACAGCACGAATTATCTATTTATTTATTTATTTATTTTACATTGCATCATGTGTACTAGTACATGCAATACAGTGCACATAGAACCCTGTCAGGGCATAGCAATACAAATTTTGATCCCCTGTCTCTACATCACAATTTTATACATTTATTTCAAAACGTTATTGTCTATACATTACAAAAATAATAATAATAAAATATCTAATTTTCAAATAAAAATAAAATTAAATATTATTTAAATAATTTCTACAACTTTAATAAGAAAATGAATGTAATATTTAGTGAAAAATATGCAAATAAACAAACCACGGGCTTTGTTAATCTGCATGACCAATCTAAGGGAATAGTGGTCACAAATGTAAAGCCCAGAACTATGTGTAAAGGATGGTGGTGGATTTTATTACAAATATTCTTGCCACGTGGTTACCCGGAAAGCGTCAGAAAAGATTATTCAATGCACCAAAAGTGGGACACTTGCCAAGGTTTCTGTAGATCCATAATCGGTATACTCGCGACGCAAGAAGTGTTGAGAGGAGTGGGCGTTGGGGAGGTTACTGCAACCCCATTAGCAGCCACAGTCACGTGGGTGTTCTAGGACGGCTGTGGTCACGGTGCACGAATCATATTCGCTTACTGCAAAGGAAGTTACTTGGACGCATACAGTAAAAAGTGCCGGCTATATGCGGATATCTAAAATGATGCAGCCATGTGTATCAATTTTTTTTTTGCCTTTTTCCACCAAAATGTGGACGGAGTGGTTCGGATCGCAGAACTAAGAACGGCTACGAACAATCACATTCAACGGCCGCTAGTTAAATTGTGTCCTCTACCAATTGAGGAACAGTAAACATCGTCCTAATTCATTATCACAGCTTAGTCGTACCTTAGATTAACTTAGTTAAAGTTATACGTTATTCATTATTAAACGCGTTACTGTAGACCATACTTTTGCATACTGTGCTATTATCTTTTTCATCTCTTTCTTTTATCTCATGTTCTTATTTCTTAACCACAAAATACCATAGGCATTTTGGTGGGCGGTATATGTTCCGTTATGGCAAGGAAGGGAATTCAGATCAAAATTCCCGCCATCCATAAGCGATTTTTGACACTTGTATTATGCATAGACAACACGCAGCTAGGCCAGCTGTCATACATTCCGTACTATCAAAACCTCTTGTGGCACAACAAGTGTCAACGTCAACGATGACAAGAACATCAACCGTTACGAGCTCGCGCCTTGTGTGAAAAACTGTGCAAAACCAAAAAATCTTTTTAACCACTTTTAACCTTCTTCAACGATCAAAACAATAATTCCCTGCAGCATCGGGTCACAGGTGGAAGTCATCGTGTGCAAGCAGTTCAAGGTATGTACGAGTGCATTGTAATTGTCTTGCATTTTCAAGTGAGAAAATCGTTTTTACCGGTCATGTTCATCTGAATGTAGCATGAACCTCATATAGCTAGCTACAAATATATAACTTGCTGTCATGTTCTATGCCTTCTCAATTTAATTTTTGACATCCGTTCGACCCATATCCAAAACTGGTGGCTATGGTAATTGGATACCCGATGCTTGCATGGTAATTAGGCGTTTGACAAGGGTCTTCTGGTAAACGGTAGCACAAGTCACGCCTGTTTAAAAGGATAGTTTAAAAAGAACATTATGAATTAAAAGAAGAATTAATATTATTAGGAACTAGCTGATGCCCGCGACTCCGCCCGGGCCGCCATTTTCGGTTTTTTTTCTAGCCTTGGGATTTTAAGGGATGAATTGTAACCTATGACTGTGTTTATCCAGACTATAATCTACCACCATTCCAATTTTCTGCCAAATCGATTTAGTTGAGTTGTTGTTGTGAGTTGTAACAAACATACACACGTACAAACTTTGACCTTCATTATATTAGTGTGAGTTAAAATGAATTCTTCGCAACAAAGTAAAAATCGAAGTAGGACCGAAAGGTTTCTAAATCTGTGGTAATTTGGGTACCCAACTATAAGGTAGGAAGAGTAACTAAGAGAAATTGAGTGGATATATCATACACATAGTCAAGCCAAGTGCTATCAAATAGCTAGATGCCGATACAGAAAAACAAAATAACTCGTCTTTTAATACAAGAAATCTGTTTTGGCAACAAAGACCAAGTCACATCTGCATGCGGACGTCCACTGTTGGACATAGTACTTCCCAAGCGCGTACCACCACATCTTATCCAGCTGCTTCCCGCCACCCACTTTGTCCTCAGTCCAATGAGCTAGAGGGCGCCCCACTTTAGCTAGAGGGCTATGCTTGCTTGTATTTGGTCTCCTCTTTAGGACTTTTCTACGCATATTTCTACACTTATTTCTACGTAGAAATTTAGAGGGCGCCCCACTTTAGCTAGAGGGCTATGCTTGCTTGTATTTGGTCTCCTCTTCAGGACTTTTCTACGCATATTTCTACACTTATTTCTACGTAAAAATTTCTACTACAGGGTTTAAGCTTCTTGGCTTTACGTTTAGGTAGCAAATTTTCTTTGTAATTTTGAAAAAATACTTTTAGCATCTATGCAGCCGATTGGTTGATGCTTGCATCGGTGGAGTCGCGTAGGCAACTAACTGATCGGTTAATGTTTGCATCGATTATCCAGCCAAGGCGCCAATTGGCTGGTGAGAGATGCGCTACTATAATGGTTACCGACGTTGGTTGGCCGATGTACGATTTTATTTTCGAGAATCACACCCCTGTTTTATGCGACGAGTATGAACGCTAGTCTTACATCGATTTGGCAGTAACCTTTTTAAGCTATCAAAGCGACCATTAAAGTTATCCTGACTAATCCTCTGCCATGTTACCTTAATCCGATTTACATTCATATCAATGTCGCGGAGGGCGCGTGCGCGGTAGGCTGCGGTTTAGTAGTCCGCACGCGCGCGCTACGGCGGCCATGATTTTGAGTCATCAGAGGAATTTAACTGCACATGTTTTTAAACTTCTTTAGGCTTGTTTGGAATTTTTGAGATGGAAAATATCATTAACTCGTAACCGTAACTTAATCCACTTTACACTGTTACCGTAACCGTCTACTTCGTATGCCTGTATTTTTTAAGTTTTCTCTTTAGTCCAGTCATTACGTCGGAAAAATCGCGTCAGAAATGAAAATGAACCGAGAAAGCCAAATTTTGGATATTACGTGGGGGGCGACTTGAAAAGCTTAAGTTCAAATTGTTGACCAAAATTACCTTGTGCGGTTTCCGCCTCTCTGAAAAAAGGGTTAAATTCAGTTTTTTTTTTATCATAACTCGGTTCCCCGTTGAGATACGAAAATTTTTATGCATTATTTTTTATTGATCTTTATGCGATCTACAATTAAGGTCCTATACATTTTTTACGTATCGATCATCGTTATCGAGATATCAATCTAAAAAACTTGAAAATAAAAAATAAATGTTTTTCACTATTTCCTTTTTTCTCGTGAAAGATATCAAAAAATGTCTAGTATAAAACTTTTATAGCGTGTTCAGACCTACAAATTCGTTTTCGAGCAAGCGGACCGAAGCGGAGCTGAGGCACACATACGTGAGTCTTATAATATGAGTACTAATCAGGAAAATTAAAGATTGACAATTATAAAAAGGAACTTGAATTTCTGCTGTATTAATATAAACTGCGTCGCTGTCACTTAGGCCTAGCTCCAAAAAAAAGCATCAACGAGATGGTCGCATTAGTAGCGCGCATTCCGAATATTATAGTCCGCTTTATTCGGGATCACGTACGACGCATGCGCCTGCTCGCCGCTCGGCAATGCGCGGTTGTCGTAAGGGTGACGCTATGTACAAAATTACTCGCAGAAGTATAATTCCACGTTACGAATTACAGAGTCCACACCATAATTCAGACTATACTAACTATTTACTCGTACTCGTGGAAGCCACAGAAATAGCTTCTGTGGTTTCCACCGCGTTGGCATATCTATATTCTGTTTTAAAGCATGAATCACTACAGATTTTTTTTGGTTAGGGCTACAATATGTTGGGCTGTAACCGGCTACAATATTTTGAGGCGCATCCACAAGATAGATTAATTCAGGCAGGCGTCTTACTTAAGTATCTTCATGTCATATGTTTTTCTCCATTCACATAGGTACATTGATTAATTGCATTGCCAGATCTGCTCCTGAGCCAAGTGACAAATAGTATAACGTCGCGACGCATATAAATGGAGTAAAATTCGAAAAATGAATGCGAACTATCGCTATTTTGCTACTTGGTGATACTAGCTGAGCGTCACTGCAAGCCAAATCGTATATTTTTTTTTAAATTTGTTCCATTTCTATAGGTACGTTGTGAAGGTACGTCACTACCGTAAAACTATTTGGCACTTATCTCAAGGGGCAGTATGCACTTCGCTCATGATCCTGAGACGTCATGAAATAATAATCAATTTTGATCAAAATATTTAGAACTTTGATTGGGTTCCGTAATACCAAAAATTATGAATGAAAACCTGTATTTTCTTTATCAACTGGTGTTTTTCTTTAGCTGGACAATAAAAACTGTGCTCCTGAACTAATGCGACGTAAGATAGTGTTGTTTTTATTACAAAACAAATAAGCAGAAAACATGTCCTCTTTGTCATTAAAAAATGGGAAATGCTTTCCAAAAAACCAACTTCAAATGCCACTACAAAGAGTGAAATAATTTTTATTTAAATTTTAGGTACCTACACCAATTCGAAGTCGGGCAATGTTTCATACAATCCCTAACTTACTTGATGTGCGAAGAAATGACGAAGTCATCGGCAATCGCCCGACTTCGAATTGGTGTAGGTACCTAAAATTTAAATAAAAATTATTTCACTCTTTGTAGTGGCATTTGAAGTTGGTTTTTTGGAAAGCATTTCCCATTTTTATTTTATACTTTTTAGTGGAAAACAATAAAATGCAGAAGGCGTTGTAAAAATACCCAAATCGCTTGAGGTGTGTTCATAAATTCTGAAGA
The DNA here is from genome assembly GCA_963855885.1 of Coenonympha glycerion. Lineage (NCBI taxonomy): Eukaryota > Metazoa > Arthropoda > Insecta > Lepidoptera > Nymphalidae > Coenonympha > Coenonympha glycerion. The sequence continues at coordinate 1,312,061 of OY979636.1, forward strand.
GATACCTAAAATTCACCAAGATCCCTTCATCAGACCCTGACTTGATGACTTTAGTCATCAAATCAGTATCTGCTAGCAAATGCACCAGTAACTATAAAAAATACCCAACTCGCTTCAAGTATACTAGCAAAATTTGAAGAGTTCCCTCGATTTCACCAAAATCCCATCATCAGACCCTGACTTGATGACTTTAGTCATCAAATCAGTATCTACTAGCATATGCACCAGTAACTATAAAAAATACCCAACTCGCTTTAAGTATACTAGCAAAATTTGAAGAGTTCCCTCGATTTCACCATGATCCCATGATCAGATCCTGACTTGATGACCATAGGACAACTTGGATAATATTACTCTTTCTAATAATACTCAAATAGTTTCATGTTTCCATATAAAATTTGAAGAGTTCCCTCGATTTCTCCAGGATTCCATCATCAGATTCTGACCTGATTAAAATGGGACCACCTGGAAACAAAACCCTCTTAAACAAAAAAAGAATTTTTCAAATCGGTCCACGCGTCTTCGAGTAATCGGTGAACATACAAAGATAAAAAAAAAAAAAAAAAAAAAAAAGATTCCGACGAATTGAGAACCTCCTCCTTTTTTTGAAGTCGGTTAAAAATAAGCTAAATTCGTTTACAATTTCGTTCAACAAAAGTATTTCGAAACCAAATATGGCCAGGAGCATCAGGGGGCACGGCAGTGCCCCCGCCAAAGTCAAAGCGCGAAGCAAAACTGCCGTACCATCTTTACAGGAACCATTTCGCCGCATTTTCGGGCCTATTTGAGAACCTCTGGATAAGACCAGAACGCTGAAATTTTCGCTATCCAGTAAGCTATAATCAGATACTTAAAACCCAAAATTTCAAGTCTGTAGGTCATATAGTTCCGAAGTTATGCGAAAGCAAAATTTCGCATTTTCGACACTGACTGACTGACTGACTGACTGACTCATGATCATCAAAATAGAACTAGTACTTCCCATAAACTCAGAGAGCTGAAATTTGGTACAGAGTTAGGGTTTAATGGCCACATAAAGGGAAAACTATAAAAACTAGGATAATCGAAGATCTGGAGTACCTGGTGATCACTGCATTAATAACTTTGTAATTCCATATAAATTATATGAGATTACAAAGTTATTTATGCAGTTAATGTATCTAGAAAAACGGACAGAAATATTTTGTAATATTTTGAAGTTTCTACAAAAAGAAGTGAAATCCCACCAAAAACATTCTGTAAAAAACTAGCCAAAGTCAAAATGGAGCTGCTTGTTTATCTCTAAAAAGTACTGAAATCTAGACAAAGTCGTGCCAAGTCTAAGGTTCCTTACTGCGATTTCTTTATTATTATAGTTAACTAGCTGTTGCCCGCGGCTCCGCCCGCGTGTATTAATTTTATACCGTGGAATTCCTTGATTTTTCGCGGGATTCTGGTGTGATGTTATACAGAAACCTTTTGTTACTTCGCACGGGTTATCTTGTGGTGATTTTGAAAACTCCTTTTTCTTAATCATAATATAAAGTTTCATTAATACGTAGTTAAAAGATCAAGAGGACGATTTTAACTGTCGATATCTCGACCGTGGCACAGGTCGTAGTCACTACGTGACCACGACTTGTACCAATGTATCGAAATATCGACAGTTAAAATCGTCCTTTCCAATGTGATTTTTATTCTGAAACCACGAAATACCTCAAAAATCATTAAATCATGTGAAAATTTGTACTGGTGGTAGAGCTCTTCTTTCAGGGTTCGGCCGGGTATGTACCACTGGGATAAAATACTCTACTAACAATATTCCCCGGCCCAACATGACAGTTAATTATTATTAAAAAAATTCGGTAGTACGTACCTATCTCAGAGTTTAACATTCAAGTTCCACATAAATTGTAGAGATGGCGCTGTACGGTATAACGTAGCGAGTTTCATGATTTTTGTTCTCTCTAAAAGTGAAAATCTTAAACCATACAAAATCTTCTGCTAAGACTATTTATTTACGACTGTAAGGATAGTCCAGTCTAACTTTAGCTCTACGTCTTAGCCCTAGGTTCTTTATCCATTCCGAGTTTCAAGTCACCTACTTGAACTTATCGCTAAAGGTTCTGATGCCTGTAATTTCTGAACTACAAAAGTGATGATGATAAAATTTGTATGGAATAATCATTAAAGAACCTCCTTTCTAACAAAGAAAGAATGAATCAAATCAGACAACGCGTTAATGAATTATAAGTAAATACACATTTTGACTTTGATGCCGTCTTCCAGGGAAACCATGATGAATTTCGGGACAAAAAGTATCCTATGTCCTACCTCGGGGTATGAGCTATAATCATGTCAAGTTTCATTTAAATCCATCCAGCGGATTAGCCGTGATGCGCGGTCGTGAAACAGACAGACAGACAGACAGACAGACAGACAGACAGACAGACAGACAAAAATTAAAAAAATTACAGTTTTGGCTTCAGTATCGACTAAATAGTGTCCTCCAACAAAAATTTTTAAAATATCTTCAATGTACAGAATTCGACCCTTTACAGTTTTATTATAAGTATATAGATGTTGTGTGACTTGGCCGTTGAAGACCAAGAACCGCTACTCATTGACGATGAATTCTGGCGACAGATTGGTGCAATGGTGTCATGGAGCACCTGGTTTGAACCCTTGTGTACCCTTCAACGGCCAAGTCACGCAACATTAACTATAATAATAAAGAAATCGCAGTAAGGAACCTTAGACTTGGCACGACTTTGTCTAGATTTCAGTACTTTTTAGAGATAAACAAGCAGCTCCATTTTGACTTTGGCTAGTTTTTTACAGAATGTTTTTGGTGGGATAGATTATACCCGAATAACACCAGAACATGAACGAAATTTGCGAGAATTACAAATGATTTTGGTATTACGATTGTATGGGAGAAATCGTAGTTCACAGGACTCTTAAGACTCAAGTATACCTTATGTCACTGGCTACAGTTTAAAAATGCAACTCAATAATTTTTCACATTAATTCTGTGTGGTAATATATCTAACTCTACGGAGCCATCACACTCACTCGTCCGCAAAGAGTCCTACCTGTTTAGAGATCTTTTAAAGAGGTTAGTATTATTAGGTCTTTACAGTTCAATGGTCGAAACTAATGTCAGTGACGAAATATCTATGAACATAATATTATATCTACTATAACAATGTAACCTTATTGCATAATTCACATAATCGTAGATTGTAGAACCAGGTTGAATAATTGTTTTCGTTGTTAGCAGATTGATTGTTTGAGAGAATGCCAAGCATTGTGGCAGAGTAATGCCAGATCTAATCTACTTGTGATGCAGCTTTAATGGGGCATAAATATGTTAATTCAGGAATAACAATATAGTCCACTTTCCTGGAGGTCTGCTGGAATAACAAGTGTTTTGAACGCGTGGTATATTACACTCGTAAATATGTCCGCCTTTAAGATTGGTGAAGGAATAGGAGGTGACACAATTTGTAACTCTTGATCCCCATAAAATAAAAATAATTTAAGTTCTATTTGTTTTTTAGTTAGTTGGTTCGTTGATAATTCCGCAGAATGAGAGATTTTCGAGCTGGTCAAAGAACCTCGATTGGGTGAAGTTTTAGTCAACTCAAATAGTGAATCCGCAACAGTTTAAGTACAACAGTACCGTTAATTTCAATTATACATACATTAAGTTCTTTTACCTCCGTAGGACTTTGTACTAACTTCTTTATTTTGATCACAATCCTTTTGTCGAGAAAGACGTTAAGTTGTTTCGTTTCCTGTATATTTTGGTACTTTAAAAAGAATTATAATAATCAGTATACATTTTTGGTGAGACCACCGATCTCTGTTGGTGATACACTGTATCTTCCGATTATTTTTGATTATAAGGTTTCAAAATTGCCTCCTTCTATATAAAGCTACAGACGTCAAAAGAGTTTGCATGGAATTTTCAAAAAACCCACGAAACCTAAATTCGGTGTACTTAATTTGGTAGTCCGATTCAATATTGCAATGATTGCCCAATAGCAACGTAATTTCACCTTCACGTTCATTCATTAGTCCTCAAAAATGTATCATTGTATGCGCATTGGGCACCCGATCATGTCAAGGTAAATACTCGAACAACAATGTAAAATCATTCCTAAAATACTAAATCTGCTACCTCACTTTAGCAATGATGTCACACGTTTGAAAACATTCTTTAAATTCAAATTTCGTATCTGGGAGTGGCGTAAAGTAGACGCTAGAGCGGGTTGAAGATTTTGAAGAATAAAAGCTTGAACGCTTTTGGCTGCTGATCGAGTTTAATTTTTTAGTTCTTAATTTCTTCAATCAATTAGAGATTGAAAGATGAAGCTAAAATCGGCGGGATCATTATCGTAAATAAAATTTTATAGCCTAAATCTCGCCGTTAACTATAACATCAACAGCCAATCAGTGCCCTAGATGTTACTTAATCGAAGCTTAAATACACAGCAAAGCTGATATCTTTGCGGCTGTGTAGGTAGTAGGTACTGTATAGTTTTGTGGCAGAAAGGCCGACGTCCAAAGTTAGTAATCAATATTGTAACGAGGTCATGTAGCAGTCTCTTCAATGTCTGGCGATTTTTGTCACTATCATAATTTGAAACGCAAATTATTAACAGATCTGTTAAAGATGTAATAATTACAATATTCCTCTCATTTTGTGGTAGGATACCAGTGCTCAAAGGTGGACGTAAAAAAAGAAGTTGAGACACACAGTAGATTGTAACGCTTTAAACATAGAAGTCGCTTGTATCTTGGAGCTTGGGTCCCATAACGATAGACAGACTGACGGCCGACAAATCAACAGCACGTGCCAAGCCAATGACAGGACGACACATGGAATGTCGATCGAACATACAGACGTACGCGGAATATGTGCTGGCGATGATCCATAAAGCGCGACTAATAAATTGGTCTGTGCGAAGCTGCAACCGTTAGCTGTTCGGTCATAAAGACGTCTGCTGCTCTAGACGCGTACTGCAGACTTCAAATTCAATGGACAGGCTGCTCGTACAAAGTATTATACCTAGGAAGCATCCTGCATTCTAACTTTGTATCTAATTACTTATATACGCATAGCTTCTTTTAGGTAGGTAACAACCTATTCTATTTCTATTCATACAAGCCCGGTGTTGAAATTTTCTATTGTTTACGAACAACCTTCTTTTTTAAAATTAACACTGGGATATATCATATCCGGAACCATTTGAATTCTTGACTTAAAGAGGTTAAATTTTTTGCAACTAAGTCAATTTAATTAGAGCGTTGAAATAATTTGCATTCCTTACAGAGTGAAACGGAGAAATGCTTTGGAAAATTGTCTAAAATCTCACAAATTTTCATTAGGCTTATAGCTTGCACCCATACCTAACTTAAGACTAACTCAGTGATTCAGTGTTTGAGTTAAACACCTACTTCAGAAACTGTATTACACCGCCGTATCTTAACTTTGCTAATGTCAAGAATTTCTTCAGGCAAAAACTTCTACCCAACAATTTTAAGGCCTAACTCAAGGATTGAATCAAAAACCTGTGCGCAGTCGAGCCCACAACAGGACCAACGAGAGTAGTAACTATTTTACTAAGCTGTGCTGAAGGTTAGCATATTATCTCGCTGCCAGCGGGGCAATAAAATGGGAGAGAGGATGGCGCCTGGTATCCGGCAGTTCTATCGTAATACCCGGAAGTGCAAAAGAGAACACAATTGGACCTTTTCCCATTTTAAATAATGATATGCCACAAATATCACTTATTTATTTTATTATTTATTCACTCTAGAAGTAGGTACGTTTTGTACTCTATAAGTACAAAATGAAGGCTTTATGCCCTTAAGATTTGGGGGCGTGTCTGGGTATAAAACAATACATCATCATATTGTCATGTAGGTATAATGTGACTTTATTTCGCCCTTGGCCAACATTGTCTCAATTATTTTCGACCAACGTCCAATATTTGCGATGCAAATACCATCATCAGCGACCACTCATCTTACGCTGAGCGCCGTGTGTACTGAACACATACCTAATTGCTCCACCCGGGTTGAGTTACTGTCGGCCAGTGACCTGCTCAAAATATTGTCCATCAAACATCGATTAGCAAACATACGTGTATATTTTTACTCTGGTTTGGATTATTTGGACTTAAGGTCAATGATCCTTTTATGTCTTAATGTGAGTTGACATACCATCGTCATATCAATATTTTTTCGACATTTTGCCTAATAAATCAAATATTATCAGGCATAAAGAAAAAGTAACATGTTTTAGAATATACAACGGCCTTTCATATTCACTCGATACTGTCTATTTTGGAAATTTTGACTCCTCAATTTTTCCTCCCTTTTTTTACTATATATATAGCTACTCGTGCTGATTCACTGACTGACTGACTGATTATCACCTCTTCTGAACAATTTAGTAAGAATTTTTTTTTCACGGATGGGGTCTTATAGAAGAAAAGAAATCAATCCGAGGAAAAATACGGAGAGAGCTGATGATTGAGGATTTCGAAGACGGGTGCAGAGCACAGGGTGCTTAATTAAAGATAGGTGCTAGGTGCTCGACCAATCGTCATTCGAAATGTCATGCAATTGGCAGTGAGCTGAAAAAAAGTTCAAAATGGCGGATTCAAAATGGCCGCCATTCGAATTTCGTCGATATCTCAGAAAGTATAAAAGATGGAAGAATGGTTTCTTGACAAGAGTTGATCAAGACTCGAAGGTCTACGCGATGAATAGAAGATAATTCAAAATGGCGGAATTTATTTTTCCATAGAAAATGTATGGGAACTTTTGAAGGGATTTTTTATAGGCGGGAAGACAGCACGCGGGCCACATGTGGCCCGCGCCCCCACGCCCCCTACTAGTTTAAATATAAAAAAAAGATTTTACATTTTATATGATGGCAATGTCGTTGGGCCACTGTCACCTACAGCTATTCTAAATTTCAGACCGATAGATACTGATTACTAACTTCCCGATAGCCTTAATAAAGTTATTGAAATAGAGGACCAATAAAAAGTTGCTTCGTTGCCACAAGTTCGAAAGTAACTATTACTTCAACAGTACGTGTAAATAGTGTCATCAGGACAATCCTCCGTCGGTATATTTAAGGGCAGTACTTATCATTTCACTCGTACTTATCATTTCTCACTGCTCAATAAATAGCTAATACGTTTACACAAGCTCGAAAGTAACCATTACTTTAGCAGTACGTGTAAATAGTGTCATCAGGACAATAATCCATCGGTATATTTAAGGGCAGTGCTACTCTTACTTATTATTTCTCACTGTTCAATTAAAAGTTCATACGTTGACACATGCTCGAAAGTGACCATTACTTTAATAGTACGTGTAAATAGTGTCATGAACAGAATCCTCCGTCGCTATTCAAGGGAAGCGCTACTTATCATTTCTCACTGTTCAATAAAAAGTTCATACGTTGACATTAGCTCGAAAGTAACAATTACTTCAACAGTACGCGTAAATAGTGTAATGAGGAGAATCCTCCGTCGCTATTTAAGGGAAGCGCTACTTATCATTTCTCACTGTTCAATAAAAAGTTCATACGTTGACATAAGCTCGAAAGTAATGATTACTTCAACAGTACGTGTAAATAGTGTCATCAGGAGAAGCCTCCGTCGCTATTTAGTGGGAAGCGCTACTTATCATTTCTCACTGTTCAATAAAAAGTTCATACGTTGATACAAGCTCGAAAGTAACCATTACTTCAACAGTACGTGTAAATAGTGTCATCAGGAGAATCCTCCGTCGCTATTTAAGGGCAGCGGAGGACGCCTCGTGCTGATCGCAGATAGCGGCGTATCGCAGATCGCGCGCGATAGCGAGAGCGACATTCTCACGCTCGAATTGTTTGATCGCGAGATAACCGCCCGCAACTATAATGGCTGCACCGTTTACATTCCTTTACTTTTATTTTACACTAGCTAGCGCGGCGAACTTAGTTCTGCCCTTTCCAATTGATGATTTGTTATAGCTCCACGAAATTGTTAGCGTAAATTCGTTTTTACAAGGCCGACGATTTTCCGAGGATACAAGGTACCCCATGCCCTTATCTATGACGAGGACCTGAACTTAGCTAATTACGAGAACGTCAGTATCGTTTTAGTTGTAAAAGTTGTTGTGTAAGTTCTTGGGCTCCTCTACTATATACGCGTAGTTTGGATGTTACCCTTTATCACCATTTATTTTTATCCTAAAATAAAACTCCTCACGCCCAAAGTCGTGTTAAATAGCTTTGTAGTAAGTTATTACAAAGCTATTGAACATTAGTTATTACTAATAACTAATAAACCATGTCAAAAAAGCCCCAGTTAATAATACTTGATTCATAGCTGTATCACAGTCACAGGCGTAAAACACAATGTAGCGTAAATTGAAAGACATTACAACAGAACGCTCAAACAAGATGACTATCGCGCGAACCAAATTGCACTCGATACCAAACAAAGGGTTAAACTAATTACAAAATTGAGCGTTCCGGAGAGAGCACGACGAATCGACATAACGTTCGATCGATAACACAAAATCAATAAAATCTATTGACTCGATTGTAAAAATGACCGTTTGATGTGGCCGGCGCCGACACCGAGCTACACGTCTGCTAGATGACTTGGTCTGAGATTACTACTATATAAATCCGAATAACACCACAACATGATCGAAATATGCACGAATTACAAATGATTTGGTATTTTGAATACATCATGACAATACAAGACATCGTGGGTTAGTGGACTCTTAACATGACGTGATTTAACGCTCTCATATTATGTTTGTTTTTCTCAGCAATATTTCGACGAAGATGTCAGCACCGTAAATGCACTATGATATAATTTATTTAAGCTCTCAGAGTGAAATAAGAACCAAACATTTTGCTTTTTTCGGTTGATATCGCGGAAATTTCAGAACACTCTTCTATTTTTCTAGTCTAAGTTAAGAATGGAACGCTTGTACAAAAATTCTGCTTTCTTAGTCCAATATCTTAGTGCTGATAAGTTATTGAGTGAATAATAATTAGTAACGAAATAAGTACATTGGATATTTTTCATTATTTATGTAAATAGATTTTGGATTTCACGAAAAAGTAATGCAACCTTATTATAAATCAAAATATTGACCAAATGGACCAGTAAATTGATAGAGGAGACAGATGCACCCAATGTTACCTTCTTGCGAGGCAAGAAGCATCACTCCTCTAGGTGTCGGCGCGCTTTGAAGTCCTAATAATGCGACTAAATTAAGTCAAAAGCGCTAAGTGTGTGTCGAATTGAGTTATCAAAGTATTTCTTTGCGGGGATGACGGCTCGATTGCTTGCGAGATTTTATACAGGATGATTTGAAAATAAAAGATACTGTATTTGTTAATTCTTGCATCAGCACAAATTATTTAATGTAAGTTACAGACTCTAATGCTTTGAGCTCCTCTTTTGGGCTCAAGTAGTATAAGTTGTCAAGTAAGTTTTTGTAAGTTTTAATTTTAATTCTCTAGTTTCCTTATTTAGTAGTATTAAACAAAAATAATTAATAATAATAATCAGTCAAAGTAAAATATGTCTTAATTTTTTTTCATTTCCACAAAAATATTCTAAGCAAGCTAAAACTATTTTTAAACGATAGAGATTAGAACACTCTGTACCAAGTTAGGTATGATTTTCAAATATTTCGAAATAAATCAAGATTGGCATTTGGCAATAGTTGAAAGATTTTATAAGTGTCAAAGTTATCCAAGAATTCCGTTCCTAACAAGAAAGTTATCGGATGTACGAGTAAACGGTCAAACAGCACTTTAAAAACGCCACAAGATGATGATAATTACACACATTGCCTAAAAAATCTATAGAATACCTGAGAAATCTGTATAATATTGTATAATTTACCCACATTGTACGATACACAGATATTATGTACACAGATAAAGATCACGTAAGCAAAACAGATTTCCATTCCTTAATTACTAATGAAATTAATGGTGACCAAGCCGAGCTGTCAAATTAAAGTAAACACCTCCGTGACAGCTGACAGGTGGCTAGCCTGCAGCGAACACGCCTCTCGTTAGGTTGGTAATATTTTTGCTACTGGTTTTAGTATGAGATTCCAACCTTAGCTGGTATTGCCAGACCTACTTCATAGCTAGAGATATTTATGATAAATGGGCAAAATATATACCTATCCATATCTACTTACTGATTTGTATGATGGCTGTAAGATGTCTTAAAGTTACGGCTGCACGAGCTGCAGGATGTAACTTTAAGAGCTCTTAAGGACTTAACTTTGTGACTGTAATATTAGGTACTCTGTGGCGCACGTGAGCACGTATTATTACTGAAAATGCATGCATATGAAAAAAGTACTAACTGAACGGAGAATTAATTCCCAGCTACCCTCGAAATGAGTAGATATTTTTAATATCCTATTTATGGAAGGTGTTTTTACGTTTTCTTCTACCTAAAGCACCTTTTCAGTATCTACTCGAATATGTTTTTTTTAGTTTCGGTATAAACTCAGCTAGAATCATAAATATCTGTTCATAACGTTGTTCTGGCAGCTGTGGGATCTCCATCTATTTACGTAGTGGCGGTAATAGCGCGCCCGCAGCTATACAGTTTACGTGATGTTACAACTTAATGATAAGGTGGGTTTGTATTAATTACGAACATTATGGTACTTATTTTTAGCCCGCCGAGCCGCATTGGAGACGGGTAGAGGGCTTAAAATTGTAAGTAATTGCCTCAACTCTCTCCTATGAGAGAGAAAGCCTCTGCTTTGTCCATCTTTGGGTTTTTATCAGGTTGATGATGATGATACGAGATTGGAAAGATAATTATAATATAGATAGATCACAATAAAAAAATATTTAAATGTAAAACTACCGTGAGTATGAAATTCAATTGTTTTTTAAAATAAAACGTGATAATTTTTATTTTATTAACGAAAGTACTCATGAAAAGAAAAAATCTACAGCTACGTTTGGAAAGCCTATTTGTATCGGTAACAACCGGCAAGGAATTCACTTGCTATTTTCAAAAGATCGTTCTTTACAATATTTGTTTCATAAAAATAAAATAATCAATCTCTTGGGCTCGTACTGTAGATATATTTACATATAAGTAAAAGATTATTTCAGTTCTTTCTTCATTTGGTTAGTTAGGCTCTGTTGGTTAGGCCCTGACTGAACTCTGACTCTCTCTGTAGAAAAATCATCTCATCCGCTAATTTAACAAGTGAAATTAGAATTAACAAATTACACCTATATAAATTCTGCAGTTAATTTAAATTAAAAAAAACCGGCCAAGTGCGAGTCAGACTCGCGCACCGAGGGTTCTATACTATAAAAGATGTAAACATTGAAAGAATCACTTTTGTTCATGAATTTACGAGTATAATTTACATGTAGGTACTTTTGTTGGCGAACCGCAAACGTAACTTTGTTTTTGGTGGTTTATTGTTATTATCAAAAAAAGTATAATAGTTAGGGAGTTGATTTTATTTTTCCTGTAAAATATACATTAATGTCTATTAATCATAATTATTTCAGATTTTTCGATTGATAAACTTCGGAGATAAGGGGGGGGGGGGGGGGGGAACGGTATTTTTTTCCACAGTTTGCTCAATAAATCCAAAACTATCAGGCATAAAAATAAATAAAAATCGGTTTTAGAATACACAAGTAACACCCTTTCATATGATACCCCACTCAATATTGTTTACTCATTTTGAAAATTCGAAGTCCCGGTTTTCCCCCCTTTTTAAATATAAATAAAAACATTTTTCAATATTTTATGAGTGCAATGGCGTTGGGTCACTATTACCTAAAACTATTCCAAATTTCAAGTCGATAGCTTTGATAGTTACTGAAATAATCGAGTGTGACAGACGGACGGACGGACGGACGGACGGACGGACGGACGGACGGACGGAGAAAGTCTCACCATAAGGGTTCCACTTTTACCAAATTGGTATGGAACCCTAATAAGCCTTAAAGCTTCAAAGCCGTTAGCAACAAGCATAATATTGTGAATCAGAATGAGAAAGTGACTTGACAAATTCCGTTAATTTGTTAACTTAGGATTTTGTGTTGGTATCGTAATGAGAATTAATTACTTAGGTAATTGCTGCTAAAGTTTATCTGCGGTGGTCACGTTTGGAACTTGTACAGATAGCGATCTCTATCTTTACACGAAATCAAGTTGTAGAAAAGGTATTGCGTTTATTTATTTAAGCTGCTATCTACTGTGTGGCTCCATTCAAAACACATGGGGTCAATGTGGGTAAATGTAAACAGAGGTAAGGGGAAACGCGCGTAGTTTTAATAAATATCAGTTTTACAGTGTAACGAAATGCATAGTCTGCAGTCTATACAGACATTTTTGGACAATAGACTATAGATGCGTTTCGCTACACTCTGAAACTGATATTAATTAAAACTACGAAATTATTGAATGCGTTTCCATTTACCTCTATTTATATTTACCCACATTGACTATATAAAAGGTAGACATTGAATACAATTTTTCAGTTATAGATAAGGTTGTTTTACAAAATTTCTTAAATTGATGGGTCCTAATAGTGTCTGTTCCTTTCAACTTTTTTAAAAATGTAAAAGGAAACTCCTTTTAAAAAATATGAATTATTGTTAAATTATATTCGAATATAAAAGTTCAATTATTTTAATTTTATATTGGCAAGGAGTCACTGTAAACAAACTCTGTACGGCTTATGCAAAGGCTAAACAATAGCTATGTAACAACTTAACTTTTAATTTTGGATATTAAAATAGTCGATTGTGACAGACAGACAGACAGATAGACAGACAGACATACAGGCAGCCAGATGGATAGATAATTATAATCATTTTTGCTATGCTATGAAAAATTTGACTTATTTAACGTTAATTAAGCCAGAAGTTAAAATTAACGTTAAAATAATGTATGAAATCCCGTACCAAATTCAAATACAAACATTTCTTCTTTCAAAAATACTATTTGCAATACGTAGTAACAGAAATTTCAGTACAGCAACTACGTTAACATCAAGCGAGGGTACCTATAAATCTCCGAAGCAACAGAACGTCTGACACAATCTGCTACCCAGTCAGCGACAGATAAGACGGAGCAATAAATAATTACTGTCAGACACGCACCGCCCGTATTCGGACTCTTTGCTGCGATGTCAGAGTTCAATTGAACCTAACTGTTGGGACCTACACTGACGATGAAAGGACTGAACCTCTAGCCATAGGACATTCTGCGATGCGCAAATAACGGAAATAGAACAAATATCAAAAAATAAATGAAAATAATCGTTAAATTGGTAACTAGTCGCGCCCCATCAGAGCAGACCAACTCTGCTAGGGTTGTCGTCAACGATGCTTTGCTACAAAAAAGCATGTAAAAAAAAATCGAGGATCACTAAGAAAAGTGTTGACTGTTGAAAAAAATGTCGCCAGTTTACTGGTGTCAAAAGTATTGGTTTTGTATGCGACCGAGAGCGCTATGCCAGTCAACGGTACCGAAATGTACGACGCTCGTCGCCATATTTGAGTTTTTGGCTTCAACATACGTCACATCTTTCCCGTCCTCTTAGCGTAGCGTATTTCGTCATTCGTTTGACCTAATAACAAAATACAATCGTTAAACTACGTGTCAATCAGCTGGTGTCGGAAGTACATCAATGGTGTTAATATAAACTTTACAAATAGCAATTAAACACCTAAGCGATCTCAGTTACGACCTTATTATAACATACATTATATCATTAGAGATATATCAAGATTTAAATCATCTATGCGTGTGGTAGCATGAGAATTTCCTAAGCTTTCGTTGGTGTGGCATTCGTCATGAAAATCACACATACTTATTACTCACACATAATATTTTAGTTCGTTGAACATAGAATACATAGCTAAACGATTAAGTTTTTTCATGTTGACCTCAAGTGCTCAAGTTTTTATTGAAGCAAAACGGCTTTGATAGATTTAGATACGCGGAGCTTTTTATTTCCATAACAAAAGTGACGCCACAGTATAAAACATACAGGCAGTAATATCTACAAAAACGTTTCTTTTATCAGGTAAGCTCACCTACAAAGATGTACTTAATAATATATTCTGTGATTGGTCCAAACAAGAACTTAATCTATGAAAGATTCTATATTTTCTTTTGTGACTTGGGACTCAGGAATCGAACTGGAAGTACCAACTCTACCTATTGCCAATTTAAAGACAAACTGCTTTATGGAGTTTGATAAGTATAACAGCAATAAAACGGTGTTTCACACTACCGAAGCATCTACAGTTAAGGGGCTAAGAAGGCCGAATGACATTTTCTATGGGCGGCGGAGCAATCGCGTTCTTACTGATTTACTTAAATTTTGGGAAAATATTACTTTACACGAATGTTAGAAGGCCTAAAAATAAAACTCTCAACAAAAGATTTTGCAATTTTTATGTACTTTTTTTGTGTGCAAGAATTATTTAAAAAGCTTGTGCCTGAGATGAGACGAGAAAATATGGTTTATGGGAATTTTTTTCTGAAAGATGGTTTGACTAAATTCAATTTCTTGTCAACATAGATTGTTCATTAAACCCTTATTTTCCTTTGATGATCAGTTATTTAAACAATTTTACTCAAACATCATAATAAACAGTCAGTTTGCCACCTCTTCAAGCCTTAAGAAACAAACAAGATAACGCAAAGTATTATTTAATAAGTGCAATAAACAAAACATTATCGCACTTGTTTATTGCGGCCCTTACACGAAATTGGTACACAATTCAAAGTTATCTCTGCATTAGCAAATAAAGCCATTTATTACAGCTGATAACCTGACCTATGCAGATGTCTGATGGGTAGCAGATACGAATCTAATGAAGCATACGAGCTGCGACTGGGTTAATGGGGTGAATCGTTCAATACAGATTCGTGAGTGAGAGGCCGTTTGGGCCTGGTTTATTTGACAAAGTAATCTCGCTTGTGCTCTAGAGCCAAGAGTCTGGTCGACTGTTGAACTAGTGCAGTCGTAAAATGTTTCACTGGGAAAGGGGAAACCATCTAGACAGTACTGAATTACCACTATGTGAGCACAAAGTTCTTGGGTTCATATAACTAAAATCGTGTTATTTCTTTACCGCAAGGAACTAAGTTTCTTGTTACACTTTGCAATAACAATATGGACAATATTAAGAAAGCGAGTTGCACCTACATGAAACCTAATAATCTGTTCTTAGATGAAAAAATCTGTCTCGTAATGCTAATTCAAAAATTTCATTTAATAACTTAAAAACCAGTATTTTTGTGTTTATATTTCCGTGTCTATAATTTTCAAGTTCTTTGGCTATAAACTCCATCCGCCTGTCAGTATTGAAGGCACGAGTGATGTATGGAATATTTGGCATTTTTTCGACGCGATCATTGATCATAGATCATTAATAGAGCTGTTATATGCGCGCCTCGAAAGCGATCACTGTGTGTATTGTGCTAATTAACAGAGGAAAATCTACCTTTTTAAATAACCCGCGGTCAACAGTTAGTCGGATATTAGGGACGTACACTTTCTTCTAACCCGCCTGACGGATTTTCTTTATTTAAGTCAAAATTCACTCTGGTCACGGAATAACTAATATGGCTTGGTACATTTTCTTGAGCTAGAAATCAAATCCTTGGCTTCACTTGCGCAGTGTGCACATTTTTGCAAAGTCAGATAAATCCTATACCTTTAAACGAGCAATTCTTGTATATATATTTCTATATAATCTGGATCTCGGCAACGGCTCCAACGATTTTCATGAAATTTAGTATACAGGGGGTTTTGGGGGCGATAAATCGATCTAGCTAGGATTCATTTTTATAAAATGTCGAATTTACCAAAAAAATAATCTATACCTTTAAACGAGCAATTCTTGTATATATATTTCTATATAATCTGGATCTCGGCAACGGCTCCAACGATTTTCATGAAATTTAGTATACAGGGGGTTTTGGGGGCGATAAATCGATCTAGCTAGGATTCATTTTTATAAAATGTCGAATTTACCAAAAAAATAATAAAATATGATTTCTGCTGCCATCTATTAGCCAGTAGTTAAACTACCGAGTGAAGCACTCCTGCAGCTGCCATCTATTAGCCAGTAGTTAAGGGCGATGGGTACCATCTGGGCGCGAAAATTCAAATTTTATTTAATTTTTCGCTCATAGTGGGATAATTATACATTCAAGGCTAATGGCAATGTGTTTTGCGGGCACAACGTTTATGCATCTACATGTTTTTAACAAAAACTCTGCTCAACAATACTCATTTACTTCATATTGGTTCCCGATAGCTTGAAATCTTTGAAACTGCAAAAAATTATCTTTCGGGAACCAATATGAGATGAGTGGGAACTTTCGAGCAAAGTTTCTATTAAAAACATGTAGATGCATTAAAAGTAGGCATAAAAATGCATAGTCATAAATCTTCAATGTGTAGTTTGTCTAAGATTTGCGAAAAACTAAATAAAATTTGAATTTCGCGGGCTGGTAGGGCCGCAACACCTTAAACTACCGAGCGAAGCTCGGTCACCCAGATATTAACTAATTAAAGACTATTACGAATTTCAAATCACATCAATGCAAACTCTTACTTCACTCCACCGAACGTAACGATATCGAGCCGTATCTTCGAATTAATCTCGAAAGTGAGGTCTTTGACAGTATACTTTAGCCGACAAAGCGTTTGACTCGCACCTCTGACCCTCTTTAATCGATGCCTCTCATTAAGGGTTTATTAGAGAACGTGGCATAGTTCTCACGTTTGGTTTGCACTGCATTTGACTTTGTTAAATAAACAGATTGTATTTTGAATTGTTCTGTGTTTTTACTTACATTCCTATTATTTTAGCAATTACCGTTTTTTGTGAAATCCAATTGAATCTAGCTACGTGTAAATATGTCCATTATGTGAGAGTTAAATTATGTCTGTTCTAGTTAACTGGTGGCGTGAAGGTACATCAACTAGATGCATGCAACCCAGGTCCATGCAATGCCGAAACTTTCGATTTATTGAATATCTATAGGATGGAAAACCCTATGTTTAATCTACTACAATGAGCAATAATTAATGATCAAACGAACTTGCAAAGTGAAGTTCGATCATAATTATATGAATTCGCTTCATTTGAAGATAATTATCGACATGGTAGTACCTTCTATTGTACAGGCACTTTTCGCGCTTTTAGAATTAAGTCACTCAATTGATTTTTGTTTTCGTGTGGGTAGTCCCACCGATATTATATATTCTGTGGTCTCACCAGCCGTCGTCATTATTTTAGAGTAACACAAAATTTTCTGATTAGGGTTGGGAGGGAGGGTGTTTATATCTTCAAATGAAGCGAATTCATATAATTATGATCGAACTTCACTTTGCAAGTTCGTTTGATCATTAATTATATTTCATTTCGCTTCATTTTTCAGATAATTATCGACATGGTAGATGTTTAGAGACGAAAATTTTGTGAAGGTAAAAAACTGTAACTATGTTAGTGTGTTTATCATGGTAAATCAACGTTTATTTAAAGAATAAACCTTACACAACGTCTCTAAGGTACATAAGAAATAAGAATCTATTTCATTAATCAATTAATCATCAGTTCAGAAAATAACATTACCCTCTAATGTTTTATCAATCATACTCAGTTAACGGCTGCTAAATTAGTACACGTAGGACAATATTATTATGTTTGCGAACGTTTAGTCCAGTAAGCTGTTTTTCTAATAACATCTAACGATCAATATATCGGAGTCGTGTGCCGTAGATGTGGCGGTGGTGTGCCGCGTGCAGTGCGCGCTGAACGCCGACACATCCACTCCGCTTTCGCTCAACACTTGAGCGAAATCTACTGATGGTTTGAGGAGTTGCCGGTCTGGGCGGCTTTTATGCGTTAAAACTAGCGAATTGACGTTGATGGCCTAATTTGCTCCATGACAAATATGTAATCTTTTATGAAGATAGGATATTGATCTATTTTCTACAAAATAGGGTAAAGATATTTCTATTGTTGATACCTTAATTTCGTCATCATCATTACGCCTGAGGGGCCGTTTACTATTAAATTCTCTAGTTTTATACGTGAGAAAGTTTGCAAGTGTGCTGTAAAGAGCGCAAGTATTAAAATTAGTTAGTTATTTACTAACTAATTTTTTCCGTGATATTTTCTAACGTAAGGTCCCCATAGTCCTATTTGGCAAACAAATTTTATACGATCTCAAGTAAACAAATATTTTGGTTTTAATGGTTTTAACTTATAAGCGCTTTTAAGTAAGCGTTGTATTTGGTCGATACTAGATAGGTTATTCACTACCGAAAAACAGCGGTAACGCGGAGCGATGAGTATTTAATGATTCATACGCAGCTCCATTATTATACTGTTCTGTGAGAAAAATTACAATGGATGAAGCTGACAATTCATAAAGGCTATGGTTATTGATACGATAGAACTGTCACCATAATTATAATGTATTTTTGGACAAGGATGCCATAATAAAGCCTTATGTCATCCCTGGGGTTCCGCTTGTTGTGAATTTCAGGGTAAGATTCTTCTCGGGACGGTGAGGTCCCGGAAGAGGACGAACTAATATTGAAATTAGGGATAACAAATATAGTTTCGTTTTGAACGATCCTCATTAACAAGGGAAACCAAGGTTCTGATGGCCAATAGGGCAATGCTAAGATATCCTCGGCTTGATCCATTAAATTTTTTGTTAACATTTTAAAGCCACTGAAACTGGTGGAAATGCGTAAAAAACAATCATTGATTTATAACATAATTTAAATGCATCTCCTGTCAGAGAATTAGGATCTTGTCTCCGAGATGCGTAATTTTTACATTTCCCATTAGTGCAAGGAACGAAAAGGTCAATTGTTGCTTCTCCGAATGCTGACGTCACTAGCTGATAATGATAGTTACCATTATAATGTATTAGGATTTTCTCGATGAGATTCCTGGTCAGCTTTTACATTGTCTTTTGTTTTTATATATTACGATAAAAAAAAACCAAAATATATTTCGTTCCTCGCACCATTGCCGAATGGATCTTTTTAATTCACTAAGGTGAGGAAACTGAATTCCTCCCATCGTCAAAATTAAAAACTGCAAGGGTGTTTAATAAGGTAAGAGTGTCCGCCAACCACCACTGTAAGTTTGGAAGGATATCATTATTAGGTTTTTATTTTTTCGTCGTAATTTTGGTGTAAATTGAGAGCCAGAAATTTTTGCCTCTCCAGTGTTTTGGTACATAACCGACCATATCTTACAGCTGGGCAGGCCGGCGTAAGAGTACCTATTAAATGGGCATTAAAATGGCCTAGTCTCTAATAGTGCAAACTGGCAGGCGAGAAAACTTTTCTTTTAAATTAAAATATTGTAACGTTTTTCTGATGGAAGTGAAATCCTCACGTCCTTAGAATTGTAAATAAAACCCAAAAACTAATGACTCTGCAGGGATTCTCATATTTAGTAATGGAACCTAAACCATGACGCAAGTGGGTAGTATTTTTTACATTTCTAAGGCATCCCTCGAAGGTGTGCCCTATACGTAAACTATCATAATAGATTTAAAACCACCGTATCCTAATAAGTAAACTACTTATTTTATTACTTTCTTGAAAGTTCGCAGAGCTGAGCTCAACGCGTAGGGTTATTGCATTAAACTTGTACCGCGTACGTATCATTTTGTGAGCTTTTTGAAGTTCAGAATAAATCTATAATCGCCGTTTGGTTTTCGAGCTAAAAGATATTCGAAATAAATAATTCTTTACGATGTTTTATCGAGACAGTATTGTGAGGAGTAACATTTTTTACCACTAATTGGCGGGTGAACGGCATGCGTTAACCGTTACGAATCCCATGTCCCATGTCCCAGAACACCAGGGATTTTTGCCGTGCTAAGCCAACAGGAGTAATAGTGTTGTAGCCTATCGGCATGCTGTATTACTGCCGCGTTTGTTGGTGGTCGTCGTTTTCGAAGACGACCTGCGAATCGGTAGCGTTTACGCCGCTGTTCGTCAGTAGTGTGTGTAATGCACCCGATACGATCCAATCCGCCGCCCCCCCCCCCCCCTGCCTTACGACTGGAGCAAGGAGGGCCGGACCAATTTCCCCGGTAACGAGGGCGAGAGGTTTCAGTGGATCTGTCCCTTTTAAGACTTTGTATTACATCCAGAAAAGACTTGTCCAGTATCGGAGTGATAAGTTTCGTTCTTACTTCCATATAGGAAAGATCTGTGAGTAAGTGGCAGCCATCCGACAAGATTTTCATTGCTTGTACTTTGTCATACTGGTCGGTTGCCTAGTTATAGCTCTGTTTATAGCTGTGATTTCTAAACAAAGCTGCCGGGTCTAGAGCTCTTTATCATGAGCCCTTAGGGTATCCTCGATAGCAGCATATATTTCTGGATTAAATGCTGGAGCTTACATTTATCCGGGACAGCAAATTCCTTCAATAGCTTTTCCTTTGCTTTGTTTTGTAAACCTTTTTTATTTCGGTTTTTGTTCGGTACATACAATATGTTGTGACGGTGCCGGGTCTACGGGCACAGAAGTCGATGGCGGTGGCGTCTATTGCGGCCAGGATGAGCGCGATATCGAACGCAGTTTGTAATTTAATTATTGCGGCTCATTTTCTAATAAAAGGAAGCCATCGGGTTATCACCCAAAGGTTTTGATACCATAAAGAGGTCAATTGTGTAACGTTATACTAACCCATCGTGTTAACCCACAGTTAACTGCCAGGCAAGTATAAAAACACTAGGCCCGTGACATTATTCACAAGGGTTTTGTTCACTATTTTGATTATTAATTACTAAGCATCACTCAACGCCATCGTGTTAACCCGCAGTTAACCGCCAGGAACGTACAGAGATGCTAGGCCCGTGACAATATTAAATAATGTTTGTTCACTACTTTGATTACCAATTACTGAGCATCACCCAAATCCATTGTGTTAACCCGCAGTTAACCGCCAGGAAAGCATAAAGATGCTAGGCCCGCGACAATTTTCACAAATGTATGTTCACTACTTTGATTACTAAATACTATGCATCACGTAAATCCATCGTGTTAACCCGCAGTTAACCGCCAGGAATGCATTAAGATGCTGGGCCGTTGACAATATTCGCAGATTTTTGTTCACTTTTTTGATTATAATTACTATGCATCACGTAAATCCATCGTGTTAACCCGCAGTTAACCGCCAGGAAAGCATAAAGATGCTAGGCCCGTGACAATATTCACAAATGTATGTTCACTACTTTAATTACTAAATACTATGCATCACGTAAATCCATCGTGTTAACCCGCAGTTAACCGCCAGGAGTGCATTAAGATGCTGGGCCGTTGACAATATTCGCAGATTTTTGTTCACTATTTTGATTATTAATTACTATGCATCACGTAAATCCATCGTGTCAACCCGCAGTTAACCGCCAGGAATGCATAAAGATGCTAGGCCCGTGACAATATTCACAAATGTATGTTCACTACTTTGATTACTAAATACTATGCATCACGTAAATCCATCGTGTTAACCCGCAGTTAACCGCCAGGAATGCATTAAGATGCTGGGCCCGTGACAGTATTCGCAAATTTTTGTTCACTATTTTGATTACTAATTACTATGCATCACGTAAATCCATCGTGTTAACCCGCAGTTAACCGCCAGGAAAGTATAAAGACGCTAGGCCCGAGAAAATATACACAAGTCTTTGTTCACTATTTTGATTACTAATTGCTAAATATTACGCAATTCCAACGTGTTAACCCGCAGTTAACCGCGAGGAAAGCTTACTTTTGCTAGGTCCGTGAGTGTTTCAACTATATTATGTATTTTCACATCACATTTACTAAAAAGAGTTAATCCATCGTGGCAACCCGCAATTACCCGCTAGGAATTTGGTTAATTACAATATCACACTCACAGGGAACGTCACTATTACGTAAATAATAAAAATACATAGTAAGACTTACATGTATTCTCGTCCGATGAACACAACACTGTATTACGTCTATGCTTTACTAAGTTTTCTAATATTTTTATTTTCTTTACAATAATTTATTTTAATGGCAGCCGGAGCGTGCGCGCGGTGCCTCGCACAATAAAAGAAATGACGACGGCTGGTGAGACCACAGAATATATAATATCGGTGGGACTACCCACACGAAAACAAAAATCAATTGAGTGACTTAATTCTAAAAGCGCGAAAAGTGCCTGTACAATAGAAGGTACTACCATGTCGATAATTATCTGAAAAATGAAGCGAAATGAAATATAATAATAAGAGTTTGGTTGGTTTTCGAAAAATTTGCTTTTCTGAATTGAGATTGCCTAAAACAAACATCTCGTTATGAAAACGCTTTCATATCAGTATTTTTAACCGACTTCAAAAAAGGAGGAGGTTCTCAATTCGTCGGAATCTTATTTGTATTACCCGTTAGACACAGCATCTACGCACTGATAACGGGCCTTTTAAAACCTTGGATAGTATCTGCTCTTCTGGGTTTAAAATAAACCTAAATCACTCCCTAGGTTGTCACAGGACACATTTTAAAATCTGAGGTTAATCCATTGCTCCTTTCACAGTAAAGTCTGAGGCTAATCCATTGCTCCTTTCACATTTATGCATCCGGTCCTAGATTCGTGTTTCACATACCTAAGTACTGAGCCTTGCGAGAAATAAAGCGAATCTCGTGAGACATCTCAATGACAAGCAATAGCTACCCATTCTAGTGACAGATAATCTGATATTTACGACTCATTATGGGGGTTTTGTTCACAGCAGCATGGGGTGCGGTTTTTAAATTAGAATAGTCGATCTGTTGTCTGCTGTAATACAGGATGCTCCGAAAAAAATGTCATCAACTTCAATGAAAGTTATTATATTCATAGCCACCTATTAAGTCACACATTGATTGATTAATCAAAATTTTAAAGTACAGTACATCTAGAGCATAGGAACATATTTTTAACCACGTTTCTGGATCAATATTTATATGCATTTATTTTAACTGCATAACATAATTAGTGGTACATAATGTTTTAAATTCTACCTACACAGTAAAATAAAATCAGGATAGATTGTCTGTGAATTAAAAATCTGTGATAATGTAGGATAATATATATATTTCGCTGTCAGTTTAGATCATATGATTTAAATATGGTTTTGTTTTTAATCGCTAAAATGCCGCAGATACCTGAAACTTGTGATCAAGCTTTTTGTTTGGACGTATTTAAAGATCTGGAGTAGTCTTTTGTTACTGGAAAAATGAACAATTATAACCCGGTTACAATATCTGTGGACCTGGCGTCGATGACGTCACGTCGTGTCAGCGCTCTGATATGGTGCGCAAAACAATCAAGCCGGGGCGAGCGCGGGGAGGTGAAAGGAGAACGGGAAGGGGGTACGCATTCCAGCAAGGTCCACAGATATTGTAACCGGGTTATATAATACGGAAATTAATATAAGTCGAACGCCATTCAACTAATATCGAGCATCCTGTATAGTTACAACCTAAACCGTTAAATACAGGAACGAAACAATGAGGAATGTTCTCAGAAACAAAATGTTTTGACTTGACTCGACCACAGTCATTTTTTGTGACCACTTTGTGACAAACCAGCCCCCTTTGTTCCGGTGATAATGATGCCACAGAAAGGGTGGCTTTTGCTCCTTTGTTTATTTGTCCTTTTTTGTGACATTTAAATATAACATGACACTGTTTTGTTTGTGTTATGATTTGCGGAAGTCATTCAGATTAGGGTTTTCACAGTATAAAAATAATAGCGGACGCTAGATTTTTCTGTCATAAAAAATAATGTGCTAATCGGTTCAGTGATTTTGTCGTGATTGTTGAACTTTCACTTAAATATAAGTATTTTTTAAAATAAATTTATAACTTCTGTAGTTTTATAGAGTTGCTGAACTTAATGAACTTGACTACTAATAAAAACTATAAAACTATACCCTTAACCTAGGTTAAAGGCATTAGTACTTCTGTTAGAGATTTGATTAAAAATAGTCGCGTTATAGGCATAATGTCGAGGCATATGAAAGCTGAGTTACCGTTTAGCGACACCGCAGCGTTTATTTGTGTAACTAGTCTGCGGGGACACAACGATATTACATAGAAATGAATTATCATACTGTAGTGCGCATTGACACCTCTTGATATTTCATGCCGGAATCAGACTGCGTTATTTGTTATTCGTTATGCGGCTACGCTGTATTTGTCCAAATATGTGTTTATGTGAGCAAATAACAAACATGCTATCCACACTAATTGGTGCTATGTGCCAAATATTGCCAATACGTGTCCTTTGAAGTGTGCTAAGAACCGACAAGAGGACGGATACGCATATTTGCTATTCGTGCTTATGCGTTATTCGTGCAAATAAAGCAAATATAGACGAATGAACCGCCCTCACTTGGTTGTATGCGGCCGAATAAGGCGCATAACAAATAACAAAGTGTGGTGCCGCCATCATACTCGTAGTTCCCTGAGCCTGTAGACAAAGTGACAAATCTCTGTACGACATTGCATGCGTACCCATTCTGTTGATTAGTAAAATAAACTTTCATTCCAAATTCCCGAAGTTTCTCATAGATTTGTGACTTCGTGGCAGGGTTTTTGCTAACCAAAAAAAAAAAAAAACATTTTTTTTTGCCTAACCCCCTACGCGCTATCCGCTGTAAAGAAACTTTTTTCAATAATTTAATCTTTCTTGCTAATTATATAAAAGTATCAAAATCAACGAGCTATCTTTTCTTAGTCTTAATCTCATTGCGGGTTTGTCGCTAGCATGAGCCAGGAAGTGTAAAAATGTAATCTATTTTAAACATTTGTCGTGGCGCCCGCCGCTGCGCGCTCCTCGCTGCGGTTAACAGCACTTAACTGCAGCTTAGCAGAAGATCACGATGGCGTTATGCTTAAGAAAGTTGCAGACCTGATTTTATGATGTTTTCAGAGGTATACGAAACCCTAACCAACCGAATACCTTAGCCAAACCCCTCACATTCTAGAGTAGACTCGTACTCAGCGGTTTAGAGGTTCGCGATTTTCATGACTTTACTCATTTCGTGGGAACCATAGATTTATTAGGGATGACATATCATGTAGCCTAATAGGGTACACTCGATGTCCGATCCAAATTTTAGCCAAATCGATCCAGTAGTTACGGCGTAAAGGAGTAGCAAACTTACACCTATATTTACAAACTTTCACCCTTATAATCTTAGTATGACCACTTAGTATACCTATAACTACTTGAAAGCGATCTTACCTGATGGAGAATGATGCTTGGTAGTACCTCTTTGCTGGCAGGTCTGGACCATATAGTCTCCCACCAGGCCAGACCTGAGCCAATTCAGAAATAATAAAATCCCAAAATTGCCCACGTATGGAATTGAATCTGGGATCTTCCGCTTAAACCGGTCAGATCGTCTTTCAACGTATTCCCTGCATTTTTAAACAGATACGTCATCGTTTATTCCGATTGATATGACCACACACACTAGACTCCAAAGTATCAAAAGACAATCTCGAAGCATGTTATTTCACTCGTTCTTCTCACGGTGACCAGCGCTTTTAGAGACTTTACAGTGGATTTCCTCATCCCACATAGAAAAAAACAACAATTTTAACCTGACCCCCCATCATCTATACAATTTCAAATCGATCTATGGCGTATTTGGGGAGGATAGGTCATTGTAAAGTGGTTGTACGTGTGCTAACACAAGTTATATATGTCATTAATATGGTTAACACCATAGCTATGGGTTTCCCGTGTGAAGCTGTTGTACTCTAGTGTATTGTTGAGGAATCTCCACTTAGAGTGTTACAATAAAATTATTAAGAGCACCTCCAGATTTGGTCGTTTTTGTTTAGATTATACGGTGTTATTAGGTAATTTGATACGATTTTTAGCGATCTTTGGTTTTATATCAAAACTATGTAACGTTGATTTATTATAATAATATTGGTCTAGGATCCCGCTATACAACGACCTTCACCGAGCTGCTTATTGGATGAAAACTATTTTATATCCAATTAAATATGTCAATAAATATATATCGCAAGTGGGTTGCCTAAAAAATTTCAGTCCAGGATATGATTAATTAAGAATTTAAAAAAAATCCATTGTAACATGAACTCCTATTTGTTAGAGTTCCGTTGAGATCTTAGTTCAAATTAGATTGGATGAGCGATTCAGGTCGCAAATTGCAATTGTGCATAATTGTGCATAAAACCTACGATTTTATTATCCGTTAACTTTCTTTTGCCAAAAAATATAGAACAGAAATACTTTCCTCAGCCAGGAAAGTATTTCTGGCAAAAAGCACTATTTATAACATCCAATCTAATTTGAACTACGATGTCAACTAAACTGTAACAAATAGGAGTCCATGTTACAATGGTTTTTTTTTTTTAATTCTTAATTAATCATACCCTGGACTGAAATTTTTTAGGCAACCCACTTGCGATATATTTATTGACATATTTAATTGGATATAAAATAGTTTTCATCCAATAAGCAGCTCGGTGAAGGTCGTTGTATAGCGGGATCCTAGACTATATATTTTTACGTCTTAAAGAGGCAAAGATTTAAAGATCACATTATTGTAAAATGTTAACCATTAAAACAAGTACCTATCTGATTAAAAATAACAATATAATATTACAGCGTCTTACGCTCGTCTTAAATAAACTGTAATGGACTTTAATTCCCTATTTTCCATTCACTTTAGGTTCGATTAGATACCTATCAAAGTAAATTATAAAATGGCATTAAAATATAGTTATAAATTATTACGACCTAATCCCGACGGAAGCTGCTAAGAGCGATTTGATACAAAAAGACCTAAACCTAGCCCCCAATTATCTAAATTAGGGTTTATCTTAATAACTCGCAAAAAACTGAAGTCATCTAACCTATATCCTGATCTTGACATCATCAAATCAGACCCAAATTGCCAAAACGATTGAAACCCGAGGCACGATTTCCGAGCATTTTGGTCTAATTACAAAAAATTCGTGGAACAAAAAGGTGTGGATGGGCGCAGACAAAAGGCAAGACGAGATTGTTAAAGGTGGATCCGACAATTATGTATCCACTCTCAAAAAAAAAATACAAAACTAATACTACTAATCAAGGAATATTATATAAAGTAACTTGACTTGATTTTTAGGGTTCCATATCAAAATGGTAAAAATGGAACCCTTATAGTAAGACTTTCTCCGTCCGTCCGTCCGTCTGTCACACTCAATTAATTCAGTAACTACTCGTATTAAAGCTATCGACCTGAAATTTGGAATAATAGTAGGTAATTGCGGCGCGCCGTCATTGCAACCATAAAAAATTTAAAATCTTTTTTAATTTTATTTTAAAAGGGGGGAAAACCGGGTCGTCAAAATTTCAAAATGAGATTACAATATTGAATGGGGTATCATATGAAAGGCCGTTACTTGTGTATTCTAAAACCAATTTTTATTTATTTTTATTCCTGATAGTTTTTATTTATTGGGCAAACTGTCGAAAAAAATACCGTTCTCCCCCCTAATCTCCGAAGTTTACCAATCGAAAAATCTAAAATAATTTTGATCAATAGAAGTAGTTAGGTTTGCGGTTCGCCAACAAAAAAACAGACTTGTAAATTATATTCCTAAATTCAATGAACAAAAGTGATTCATTTAAAGTTTTACTTCTTTTATGGTATGGAACCCTCGGTGCGCGAGTCCGACTCGTACTTGGCCGGTTTTTTGTATTGGAATGAAATACACATAATAGCAGAAAACAACCAAGTTAATTTACTAAACTATATTATGCTGTGTGATTAAATAAATACTCACTACCTATGCTATAAGCTCAATTAGTGATGTTTAAAAATTAGAACTTGGTTCTGCATAAATGCACCAGCTTATTAGCTTAGGCTGTTAGCAAATGGCTCAAGTGTCATAGAGTAGATTAGATTGCATCACACTGTACACTTTAGAACGCTCAGAGCCTGTAGACAAAGCATGGATGTAACATAAAGGATGAGCCGTTGACGTGATGCATATATTTTTAGGCTCCGCCCTGAAGCCGGATTTTTAAGTTGTCAAATCTGAAAAATGACGCTAAAGTATGCGACCAACAGCGGTATGTGCTGTCAGCGGTACCAAAATGTATGACGTGCGACGCCATATTTGAGAAATTTTTGGTTTCAACATACGTCACATAGTTCCCGTCCTCTCAGCGTAGCGTATTTTGTCATTGAGGCAAAGTGAAATTCTATTAGCGATGTTGTGGATAGAAAAGTCCAAAATGTATGGGATTGACATGAGCTAACGCTGTGGCATTGCGTTAGCTAACGTCAATGCCGTACATTTTTGGCATTCTATATATCGCGATACATAATATATAGCGATATCGCTAATAGAATATTACTTTGTCTAGGCCACCTGGTGAGTGGTGTCTAGAGTCTGCGCTATCCTAAGCTACAAAGTACACGCAGTTTTTTACCAGACGCGGTTTGATGGAGCGAAAAAAAATCAATTATGCCCGCCTCGTGCCATTAAAAATGACGTTTTTTTGGTCTCAGCTTAATGAAAAATTAAGTTATACTCGCGATTGATGGTAGACATAACTTTTTAGCATCTTTTTAGAGTTCCTTGATATCATATTATGAAAAACAAAGTAGCTCTGTAATTGTTAATTTTTTAAATACATTTTTTGGTTCTATTAATAAAACTGGACTAAACTTCTCTATCCATCATTATACTTTTAGATGGTGTTTTAGATAAGGATATCATCGCTCATGACTACAACTTACTTCAGTAGGAACTGGCAGACAGACATGCAGGTAGGAAAGCTTAGTACGTGCATGACATGCTATTTTCAAAAATCCTTTCTTAGCGTATAGTAATCTCATAATATCAACTGTGTGCTTTTTAAACTAATTCGTCTAAATTCAGATTCAGATTAATTTATTTTTACATGCATCCAGCCATCTCTGGCGTACAAATTTTACCTAACAACTAACGAGTTATTACAATTTTATTAATTTTACAAACTGTACAAAACAAAATCACTAAGCCATACCTATTAACAAAAAAAGCATTATTTTTTGTGAGTAAGGAACTCTTTGACGGAGTAAAAGCCATGACTGAGGAGCCATTTTTGCAGTGATTTGAGCTGTGCATTGCAACTTGATAGATCGACTACGGTTAAGTACCTTTTTTGTATTCACTGTGCAATTTTGCATTGTATAGTCAATAAGCAACATCTCCTGAGGATGCTTTTTACTACATGTTGTAATCAAAATCTGTGGTTGTACTATAAAAAAAAACGATTACAAAATAATTTTAATATTTTCTTGCTATACATGATAATATTATGAATAAATCAATATTTGCGAATTTATTATTACCTTGGCTCGCTATTTGGGAATTTATTATTACCTTGATCGTAATAGAGTTGCTCACCGTTTTGATCTTCAAACGCAATTTATGCGCCATCAGTTAATTGTATGTTAGGATTTAGATTGTACCCATTTAGTATCTTAATGTACCTAAAAAGCAGTATCCCTAAATAGAAAAATAAAAGACTTAGCTACCTGTTTTAGTATTATATGCAAGCATTTTTTTTAATTTTTGACGAAATTATATTTGGTTCCGTTTTACAGTGAAAAAATAAACAAAAAAATTATCATCAAGGTACAAATGCTTACTATACGTACTTTTATCAGAATTGGGAAGTCTCTTTATAGAAATCTCGAATTATGTCACTATCTCCATTCTTAATAGATCAATATAATAACTAAGCAACGCTTTTTCTTATAATATTAGTTTAAACTTTAAAGTTTCATCGAGTCCACTATGTGTTATTTTTTTGGTACCTACGTTATACCGACTATATACTGATTGCTACGATTAAGTATATTATAACCAGACGTGCGTAATTAATAAAAATAAATAAAAAGCTATTGTATATGTAATAAATCCTCAGCAAGCAAGAGGTACACAAAAGATCAAGGAGTCAAAATAAAGATGGAGGCCAGATCGGGTCTTGCGCGTAACAATTTATGATTTAATTCGTTCACGCTTCCTACCAATTAACTACCTAATTATTATTATTATGGTAGTGCATACGTTTTTCAACTGCTATCGACTAATAATATGTTTACTGTATGTAATATGTTATATGTCTGTTATTATAGATCTGTTAGTTTAGAACTGTTCTTAAAATATTGAACAATTTGTTAGTCCAGAATTCGGGTGCCAGAATATTTTTTGTGAAAACTTCTGTGAAAGATTGTAGGCTGTCAGACATTTTGACAGAGTCCGTTAAACCAACCCGTAATGTCAAATATTCTGCCGTAAATATAATAAATCAATAAGTATATTATAGGTATGGTAACATAGTCACTATGGTATAAGGCTGTTCTTGCAAAGCATTATAATATGTCTTTGCTTTCTGTTATACAGTAGCAGTAAATAGCTCTCCTATGAGTTTTGAAAGAGATCTTGTACTGAACTATTGGACATTGATAGGCAGAGTAATAGTAATTTTTTTATCTTCTAAAATAATATTTACCAAACAGTGTTTTAAAAAAGAACCAACAACGGAAACAACCAATAAATAAAGTCACTCTAACACATCTATTAACAAAGACATTACCAAAAAAAACTAGACGCCATTCATATTATACCAATCCAAATTCGAAATTCGAAATCGTATCGCGTCCTGACGTTTCCTCTACGTGCCGTTTCCGCTCTGCGCGGGCGCACTACGAATCCCTAATCGCGCGCTTTTACATTATTTTTTTCTGGAGGATACATTTTTTTTCTATGGTTTCCAAGTAATGTGTATCCTGTTTTACCTGACTCGTTAGTAAAGTGGTTAGATAGTTTAGAGCTCCTAGTTTCAGATTTAGGGTCAACAAATATATTTATCAGTTCATGCTGGTCACACGTTTCTTTAACTATAAGCTTATAGACTGTTTTTTATTGGTTATATTATATCATAGATTCATTTTATTCATCCTGTTGTTTTTACGGAGATTACAGTTAAAAAATATCTGACATAGTTAGTTCATACGTATCTTCACGAAGTCGATAAATCTAAAGCGTGTTCTAAATACCTTGCTTCTCAATTTTCGAAGCTCATTGTAATAATATTATCTGTAATAGATGTCATGTATCTATCTAGTAAATAAATAATTACACTTTTTTAATTGTTAAAAATATTTTTATGGGATTGGTGGTGAGATATGTTTGTCGACTTCAAAAACATTTCGGTAAATCAAGAGACCATTATTATTACGTGTATCCTGCTCTGATGATTAATGAGAGAAGATAGGCCGACGTTGGCACCATGTCTGGTACCCACTCGATTAATAAGTGCGTTATATTCGAAATGCGTTGTACATTTAGTTCTTTTTTGGTTTCTTCCGCATTGATCTTTGACGCGATGTTGACGTAATTATTTGGGTTGAATGGAAATTGATGTAGATACATACCTAATATATTATCTATTTTGTATGAACTATTTGTAATGGCAGTAGGTTTTTTAATGATGTGTAAGTATGTTCTTTTGTGGTGATCCTAATAAAGTAAATTTATCAAATGGCGACTATAAACACATTTTACCTTATCTAAAAAGTTATTAGGGATCGTTAGCAATACAAATGTGCCCAACTTTTTTCTTTAAACGTGTTTTGCATAAACACGTGGCGGGATGTTTCATTTTTAGAATAGAAAAATATACCTACCTGTTAGGATTTCCTGTGCTTCTGGAGCTTCAGATTTTTCAGGCGGTTAATCATTCACCTAACGCTAGGTTCAACAGACCAGGCAGAGGTTCAAAACTTTGATATTGGTTGCTATAGACCTCATAAGACAGCTCAGAGTCTCACAGCAACCGATGAAATCAAGAGATCTATGTTCATATTTAGTTTAACTGAACGATCGTATCACAAACGCAGGTAAAAGAAATAATGCTCATTGCGAATTCCAAGTGGTCAGGGCACATCATTCACAAACATCCTACGGAAGTCATCATTCAAAAACACCCTTATATAGGATCGTCAATGGTTTGATGTTTAGAGATTATTTCAGGTGGCCTATAACTAGTATGTTTAACAATAGTCCTCCATCTGTTCATTAGCTCGCGATATCTTTTAAAAGGATTGATGATAATAGTGTTATGATAGACATAATTAACATTCAGTCAGCCGCGCCTATCGCTAGCGGCTGCCTGTTTAATATGTATCACGTTCGTGATTGACCGTTGACTGATGACTTCATTGCGTTACACCCGACGCCTTCATACGAGTATGTTCTTCTTGCGTGAAAACTGCTTTTTAGATAGAGACTGATATTTCATGATTGCCTGTGTCAAAGACTGATTGACGTAAAGATTAAAGCAGTGATAGCTCAGTGGTTCTGACCTCTGCCTCTCTTAAGGAGGTCGCTAGTTCGAATCCTGGGCACGCACCTCTGACTTTTCTGAGTTATGTGAGTTTTTAGGAAACTAATATCACTTGCTTAGCGGTGAAGGAAAACACGTGTGTGAGGAAACCTGCATATTTGAGAGCTCACAAAAATGTTCTCGAAGTTGTGTGAAGCCCGCCAACACTTGACCAGCGTGGTGGGCTATGGCCATAGGCTTATAAATCTAAGCTATGGCCAAACACCTCTCAGTCTGAGAGGAAACCCGTGCCCAGCAGTGGGTCATAAGAAGGGGATGAGATGATGACGCCCTAATCCTAAAATCAACGATTTTATATGTGCCTAGCTTTATTTATTCAAAACAAGCTTGATTAAATGAGATAGTTTTAGGCTGGTATGTAGGTGTCTGAAAGTGCTGTGTTTTTAGATTTTTCTTCCAAACTTTTATAGATACACTTTAATATTATCCGTTTTCTGATGTAGGTATAGATGAGGAAGATAGTTTATTATCATTATCAACTCCTTTTTATACCCTACTGTTGGGCACAAGTCTCAAGAACTAAGGAAGTCGTTGAGTCACCGAGAAAATCGAGCAAAATCTTAATACAAATAAATAAGTGATTTGTGTCCGTTTCGTTTGCAACATTTTATTTTGGTCTGCAGCCCAAAAGAAGAATTGGGCTGCGAATTAAGTGACCCATCGCATTGTCCCATCCAAAAAGCGAATACACACCAAAACCGTCAGTGGAACCGATTATAAAACTGCACCACATACTATATAAACTGGGCGTAAGTAATAAAATCTAATTCTAATGCCCCCACTTGCTCTGCTGGGCACGTCGCGCGCGCTGACGATAGAGCGCACGTTAAATACTGAACAATATAATGATCTATATACGAGTTGTACACGAGCTGGCGGCTGTCTATTGAATATTAATATTTCGTGTTCGGCGGACAAAGACTATAATGTTTTAATAGACATGGCATAAGAATATCTGATATTGGGACCTATCTTTGTATACCTTGAAAATCAATTCTGAGACCTTATTAACCTAGAGAAGGAATCTGTAGTCTTAATTCCTAAGTGGACGCAGAAATTTGAAAATTCTACCCCTATGTGAATATAAGTGTATAATAGTTCTGCTCAAATTATACTATGATAATAATCTGAATTATTTTAAACTAGTCGTACCTACTTCTAAACCCATTTGTCAAGATTTTTGCCCGTTCTTCTCGGTGAAAAATGCTTTCCGAACGTGTCGATATAGTCTAATATTTCATAAGTGTCTGTAAGCTAGGCCTATGTGAAAGAAGAAATATTTTACATTTGAGTTCATAAATTGTTCACTTTATAGTGTAGGAGAAAAGCCGCATCATTTTTACTAATATATAGGTTCAATTAATGTACACTTATATCACAGCTTGATTAGAAAATAATTAAAATCCTTAGGTTTAATAGTGGGCAACCCTAATAACCGTGTTCCATGTCTCTTCCGATCTGATAGAGCAAGATGGAGCCTGCTCTCCTATTCTGCTAAAATACGTAGCACGTTATACAACAGGGATTTACCGTAGATTGTGTAGAAAAACATTAGTAAACGATTACGATTACGATGAATGCGTTTTTCTTCTACAATCTAGGGTCTTTAACAAAACCCTCTCTGAGGACAATCAACCAACAATACATACGTCACATCTGCATTGCTTTTGTAATCTTTGCCAATAAATTCTGAAACTTATTCAAAACTGGCACCAACGGTTGTAAAGATAGCATCTTCGTATACGGGATTTCCGGTGCCTCCCCCCACGACTATAAATACGTCGCTAATTTCTCGGGAACTCTTAGATCACGCCATATATGCGTCTTCGGAATGCATTTTTTTCTTCTTTTCGTTCAATTGTTCGTGAAACTTGCGCTGCCTATTAATGAGGCTGCATCTAGTTCTGACGAGCCGAGACGTTCCAGTCGTGCGTATTTTAAACAGGTTTATGTGAATATTAAATGGTTTACTATAGCATTATTATCTTCACTTTTCCGGTTCACTACTAGGAATGCTACTAGGCATTTGTCATCTATATGTAGGTATGTACGAAGGTCTAGTTAAGCTTTAGTGTATATTACTAATCACTATTGATTGATTTTTTAATTCGAATTTTAAGCTATGAACGTAGATAAAAATATTACTTTATTTAATCACCTATTTATTTTTGACGACCTCCGTGGTTGAGTGGTTAGCGTGCCGGTTTTCAAGGCGCCGCCATCTCTGAGGTTCCGGGGCAATGTAGAAAAAGTATGTTTCATTACAAGTGCGGAAAGGCTGTTATTGCAAAGAGTTCCGACAAATGTCTACCCGAGCCGAGGCGCAGCCGAAAGCGAGGGTTGACAGTCGGAACAAGTTGCAATGACGGTTCCGCACGTGTACTGAACGATTATTTTTAATACAGTTGCGAAAAAATGAAGCAATTTAATAAAATAATAAAAACACAATAAACTCAACTAACTTAACATTTTCTGAAAAACTATTTGCTTTTTTCTCTTCTCTCCACGCAATAAATTCGTCGTATGTAGATATGTAGCGACTTTTTGACTTTTCCGGTAAAATGTTCTCTGAAGCATTTTGTGCAACAAACAACTAAACTCGCAAAGAAAATTTCTGAAAAATGGCGCCAACCAACAACCAATATAAGCAGTTTTTTTTTCTTCACCCATGATTTAAAAAAAAAAAAAATAAAAAAAATTGGCCATAGACTAAATAATATTCTGGTACGCAAAGGGAACTATGCCCATACAGCCAAGTCTTCAGTAGAATTTTTTTTTATTGATATGAAATGAAAATGAAATTTAATGAGATGAAATGAAACCTAACCAAACTCATTCAATCAAATCTGATATTGAAACAAATTAGTAGCTTCTTTTTAGAAATATACGTATTTGCATGAATCATAAAAACATCTATGAATTTTTTTAGTAAAAACTTCATGGTTGGTTTTTCTTTTTAATAGACATTATTTTGACAGTTGGGAAAGATAACGCACGAGTTCGGGAAAGGTAAAAAAAAAGCACGAGTGTGTAATAGCCCACATCCCGAACGCTATACGTCCCTGCAATACGCCATTTTTTGAGCAACTGTATTAAAAATAAGTTTTCTACATTGTCTCGGGTCTGGGTGTTGTGGTACCTTCGTTGTTTCTGATTTCCTTAACACAAGTGCATAAGCTACTTACTAAGGAATTGGAGCAATGTATGTGATGATGTCCACTATATATATATATATATATTTATTTATTATTTATTTCAAGAATAAGCTCTTGTTTGGTGTTACAGATAGAAGAGGTGTATAATATTGTGGGTTAATGCGCAACAAAAAAGAAAAAGAATCG
The DNA here is from genome assembly GCA_963855885.1 of Coenonympha glycerion. NCBI lineage: Eukaryota > Metazoa > Arthropoda > Insecta > Lepidoptera > Nymphalidae > Coenonympha > Coenonympha glycerion. Next base: position 1,347,945 of record OY979636.1, read on the forward strand.
ATTGTAACTGACGGACGGACGATACGGATGGACGGAGAAAGCTTCACCATAAGGGTTCCATTTTTACTAAAATGGTATGGAACCCTAAAAAGATGATTCTTAATAAATACCAAACATAGATCAGCACAAAAACAAGAGTTAATTAAACAAACGCTCGCAATACTTGCGTCCGACATGTTTAATGACGTCATACTAATCCCATGATACAATTGGATTAAGATCGATACAAATGCGCGCGCACGCCTCAATGGCGCCCACGCGCAGCGCGCTGACGATCCATAATACAATAATAGTTCAGCGATATGTAGACGTTACACGATTTTAAATAATAGTTTATACCCATAGACTTCATGCCTCTGAGAGGATCAAGAAGAATTTGGAACAGGATCATGTGTCGAGGATAAGTAACTACTTCAACGAATATACAAGCCCCACCAAAACCACTTTCATGTTAAATATTATCAAGACCAGAGAATAATATGGACTCGCACAGTAAAAAAAGTTATCGGATCTAGTCTTGGATACAAAGCCAAGCTTCTAACTCTACACGACTTAATTCTACAAGTCCTAACCTCTACACCTTAGTCAAAATATATGGCTATAAAATTCAAAACTGTTGCCTCTATGAGTTACTTTTTACAACTTTTAGGTACACGCAAAAGAAATGTTTGGTTACAAAATTTGTTTCATAGCTTTCATAGCGGAATGAGATTCTTTGAGCAATTCTTTAGTCTAAAAGAGCTTTAGGTATAAGATCAAATATGCCATTACGCATTGTTAAACTGTTTTAAAGGTTTATTTTTTTATTTTTCCGTGTATTTCTACAAAGTTGAATTGATAAAGCATCTATTTGTAGTTGTGCATGTTCCGTATACCTAACAGGAACCCTCTACATAAATTTAATCTTTGCTTCAATGTTCTACACTCATTGTTTAAACTGTGACTTCATGACACGTTTTCCAGAAGAGATCGCGGGCGATCCAAATCATGCGCATGAGCCTAGAGTTTGCTAGTGGTGGGCACAAAATAAAATTAGCTAACGATAAATATCCTTGCTATCTATTTTTTATTGGCTTAATTAGGGATTAATGGACTAATGTTTAGGCTAGAGAATTGGAGTGACAATGAGAAATAACAAATGCGATCGACAGATTGATCACGTAACTTATTAAAATCTACTATATAAAAATAAGTCGGGTTTTCCTTCCTGGCGCTATAACTCCAGAACGCACGAACCGATTTCCACGGTTTTGCATTCTTTGGATAGGTCTCGGGCTCCGTGAGGTTTATAGCAAAGAAAATTCAGGAAAAATTTCAACAGAAAAGCGAGAAAATCTTTTTTCACATACAGCGCCATCTCTGATACATAGCATGTACTACAAACCAATATTTTAAGAAGATGGCGCCGGTGCGTGATACATTGTTTGACAGCTACTCATTCGTAATTCACGCGGGCGGAGCTGCGGGCAACAGCTAGTACATTTATAGAATTGCTTTCTATAGTTATATACTTAGTTATGGAATGAACCAGGGTTCGGAGAGTGTTACAAACATGAGAATAATATATATGTATCAGATAGATCATGTTTTGGGGTTTGAGGGTTTGCTGATACCTGGAAACTATAATGGGGGTACGTGGGACCAAAAGTTTGTGAAAGCCAAGATTACAAAAAAGAAGTCGACATGAAAGAAACTGTTGACGCAAATGTAGGCTCATCCCTAGACGATACACGACGCGCGTCTTCAACACTGCGCGTGTAAGTCATGTTTAAAGTGTAACCTGATGAGATAGGCTTTTAGCGCTAATGAACGACTTAATGCATGCCTCCTAGACTTAATACAGCCTTTTAAGTCGCCCGTACATATGTATTGAGGACAGATCAGCGCCTGATTGCACGGAGGAATAATGCAGTTCCAGTTTGTTTACTTTATAGGTGGACGAGAAAGGAATAAAGTACGAGTGTTATTTTTACACTATTAACAATATTTAGTATGTGACCGACTGCGGTATATGCTGGCAGCGGTACCGAAATGTATGACGTGCGACGCCATATTTGAGAAAATTTTGGCTTCAACAAACGTCAAATAGTTCCCGTCCTCTTAGCGTAGCGTATTTCGTCATTTATTATTATGATTTTCCGTGGACCGCCTAGAACATAGACCTAGACAGCTAAATTCTGTCGAATAAGGATGTTGTCACGTCGTTTCATATCTACTGCTTGGCATAACCCGCCTAAAGGGATTTCCAATAAAAGCATAATAATAATAATTTATTATTATTATGCTTTTATTAATATTATTTTATGTTATATTATTATTTTTATTTATATATTTTTTTATTTATATTATTTTATTTTAAATAATTTATTGTTAATACACTAGCTGATTCGGCAAACTTTTTTTGCCCTTATTTAGTGATACAAGAAATAACTTACTTCATACTCTCAAACCTATCGAACGTACAGTCGTGTAATGAAAATGTTCGTCAATTTTCAAATTGATTCGTTTGTACTACTTAGTCGATTGTTTCGGTATGTTGACATTATGGTCTCTTGCAGTACTACTGCAAGCAAAAATCGACTCTAAGGTGACGAACCTTTTCATTCCGCGACTATACACAGAAAATTTCATAGCAATCAGTCATGCCGTTTTGGTAGAGTATGGTAACAAAAATTGGCACGAATATTCCAAAAAAAAAAGTATAGTGGGAAAAGTATGACGTTCTATACATAATAAACATTTGTATTACTGAGTAATTAATTTTTTAACTACATCACTGGTAGCAAACCTAACAGCAATGAGTAAACTAGAAGTAGTAAAAACTTGTTACAAGACGCTCTGAGGTTAGTTGAAACAGCAGTAATATAATTTGACAGGCTTTTCTAACGTTTGTAGAATGCATAAACGGTAAGCGGTAGAGGAGTAATCAAATTTCAAATTATTGAGTAAGCAATAACTAGTAAGTTTAAGTATTTATGGTTACATATTACTGGCTCCTTCGGTAGGCGAAACATATAAATTCGTCATATTATATGTCTATGAGTCTCTAAATCACTGCGAATATAAACGCGTGTAGTTACTAGTTACTCTCGCCTGGGTTAACGAAGTTATTTTCTTGCGGCATATAATTATTTCATTAACTTATCATCTTCCTTCTTAGGTAATTTTTATTAAGATTTCATAAGCTATACCCATTAATCATTTACGAAAAATATGATGAAGGCGGCAATTGTTGTTTCGTTTTTGAAAGCTGGTTTTAATAGAGCGACAATATTTTATTGGTCAGCAAAATTTTCACAAACCAGGTGAAAAGGAGAATGCCTGAAAATGGGCTAAATTTGCGTCACTCTGCGTCTCAAGCACGTATGTACGAAGAATCTGCACAAAGAATCTTCTTTCAAATTTTAATATTGCATATATATTTATGTTAGTGAAATGTGAAAAGGGGTTCAAAAGTATTATAAAAAAAAAGTAATTAAACGTTTCGAAACATGTGGAATCGCCATGCCAAAAACTTAAAAAAAATAGAAAATTAACCACTTAGAAAATCAGATTATTACAATTTCCCTGTTAATATCTCACTAATCTTTTTTTTACATAATATTGAGAATATTTCTTATGTTTTACCGATGATTTGGTTAAGACGCAAGTTATAGCCCAATTTTCATACAAGAATCGGCATTCTTTTTTAGGTTTTAACGAGTTCACAAATCTTCATAGATACTCTATAGTACTATAATAGCTTTAGAAATATTCATGCGTTTTTTTTAAATTGCTATTGCATTTCTTTCGACGAAATTCATAAAACGTATAAAATTGCTTGGAGGTCACGTGGTCACGCGATTAAAGCGATAATTCTCATACATGTATGAATTTCGATGCTTTTCAATCTTTAAGCATATCGCAAAAAGTCATATAGCTAAAGGTTCTGGTGTGTTCCAGCTCGTCTTAAATCATCATTCAGTTAGGAAACGTAATTTTATTTACGAAAGAACAAAATAACTATTGCGTATGCTTCATTTTAATCGAAAGCCTTCTGCTACTGAATAAGAGTACGCTCGAAATTAGATAAGCACTTGTGTGATAGTTATGAAAGGCAAAATAAACATCGGGTATATATTATTATATGACAACAGACGAATTTCTTGACGTCCCGTACGCTACTTCAAATTGGTGCTTGTTCAGACAAAAGACAAAGTAGTCGCAGTCGGGAAATCGTTTACTTCAACGACAGTCTTTTTTAAATGAAACTAAATAGAAAAATTAGTTTAATTAGTGTAATCAACATTGTAATAGCCCCTTTGCTAGGCTCAAGTAACTTCTCTCCTAAGCGGAAAGATACATAGAATAGAAATAAATCAATGGGAGTTATTGTTGCTGTTTTAAGTTAAGCAAAAATGATGTTAGTTAAACAAAACTTAATTTTCCAGAATTCGATTATGCTCAACGATTCAGCCTAGCTTTTTGGCACCATTAAACGCGGGCAGGAATTTTTTTATTCAGCAAAGCGAGAAGATAAACTGTTCTAGATACTAGAGGAGATAAATTTAAAAAAAAAGCTCTGTGTAGTTGGACATCATTATTCCTCTTTCCTCAGCTAAGTCATTTCAAAGCTTTTACAATTTTATCCGAATTAAAATACAACTTTAGAACCGGGTCATATTTGTACCAAAGTACTCTTTTAGGAACAAACTTCACTTCACTTCGCAGCGGAGCAAATGAACTAAGGCTAAAAGCTGGGTGTTTAGAAATAAACGCGACATTTTTCTGGCCAAAATAAAGTCTGATGTCTGCACTAAAGCTAATGCTAAGCTTTATTATAGATCAAATATTATCAATATAGTCTGAGATGGTTTTCATAGGAATAATGACTCCGGAGTGGCACTTATTATGTGGGGTTTATAATTCGGACTCTGGTATTACACGCAGCATTCCGGTCTGCTTTCTAACATAATATTGCCCACGCGCACCTTACTGGATTATTCGGAGACAGGACGTAAGAAACATTAAAATAAATAGATATGGGAAAATTTAGTCTTTAAAAGTGCTATTGAAAGTATTTCGTTCAAATTTTAAATGTTTTTTTTTAAACCTTTCAAATTTTTTTATTTCAATAATAATTAATTTTAATCTGTAGGAAAATAAATTGATGCGCATGAAAACTAATTAATTATTAACTCTCTAGCCAGTATATTTTTTATATTAACAATACACCTCAAAACAACCAAGTCAAGTTTGCGGTTCCACAATATAAGTGATTCTTTTATTTTACTTTTTTTGTAGTAGAATGGCACCATCGGTAGGTACGCGAGTCCAACTCGCACTTGGTCGGTTTTTTTTAAAGGGTTGAAAGATCGTTAGACATAGCTGATAAGGTAACTTATAGATAACTACTGTCTTACTCATTGAGTTGAGGCTCCTAGTTTCAATAGTTTAATCTTTAAGCTCCTGCATATTAATGAGCGACTCTAACTGTTTAAGCCGCATTTTCACTAGGCGACATGTCGCAGATACTTGTCGCTCGACATTCACGTAGTTGTCTCTGCAAAAGTTGTGGGACAGTGTCCCGCGACATACGACTCGTTCACATTGTCCAGTCGCGATCAGTATGTCGCCCGAGGAAGTAGTGTTGTTCAGTGCAGCTGTGCTATTCTACAAAATGAAATAGCTGCCAAACAGCTGCCAATCCGAATATGGCATGCAAAATTGTACTTCTATTACAACTGACAAATTCATAGATGCATAGTTGTACGCTCGTCACTGTTTTGCAGAATAGCACGTGCATAGATGTACGCTCGTCGCTGTTTTGCAGAATAGCACGGCAGCTTACCACACTACTGCCATTTTCGGAACACAACGCGACACACGTTCTCACTGTCCGGCGACTGTCGAGGGACACGAATGTCGCACGAGTGGACGCTCGCAGATCGTCGACTTGCGACATGTTGTGCGACCCGTAAATGTCCCGAGCGACGTCGGGCGATGTCGGGCGACATCGCGCGGGACACGTGAACTTCGTGTCGAGCGACAGAGTCGCGCATCAAATGTCCCCTAGTGAAAATGCGGCATAATAAATTCAACTAATACCGCATCCAATTTTACTCCAGCATCCTGAATCTAAATCCAAAATCATCCTAGAACCATCAATGTGCTAGTATATTGACTCAAGGCAACGTTGTTTGTCCAACCAAGAGCTTCGGCCATCACTCGACACTGAGTCCATCACCAAATCCCACTGGATCATTAAGTACTTATTAACAGAAGTGGAAAATCTGTATATCGACAAAACGTATCGTTAAGCGATGAGTTCCATGAGAGAGATGAGTTTGATTCGGTAGGTCTTTCGTAGGTCGTTATACCTTAAAATAACATTGAAGTTATATTGCAGTAGGTATTAATTGAATGATTTAAAATATTTTCGTCTCTGCAAAAAGTTACAATGCAACGAGTTAAGAATGACTATCCTACTCTTTCTTTCTTTCTTTCTTTAAACACATAATTTACATTGATATGAAATTTTATATAAATTTTCTTAAATATTAACCAATTTAGCTGGGAATCCAGATTTCTTTTCTGTTGATGTTAGCTTGTAATGTTCTTTAACACTTTTGCTTTTTATTTACTAAAAAATACAGTTCCGGGGTTTTGTAAAAAGACGAGAATTTAAGCCGCAGAACAGACTTGCTTCCCTACCGTCCGAGTCTTGGCAGGCTTTTTAATGCTAATTTCATCTCCGGATGGCTAAGTATGCAATGTAGTGGACACTGGACTAAACTTCATTTCCGAAAAATAGTCTCAAGGGGCCCTTGACAAGTAGAAATATTGGGCGATTGTGTGAGGGCGTAATTCGAGTTTTGTGAACATGTTATTGATTTAGTTGTTTATTTTTGAGTTAGCGAATATCTTAATTTATCATTTAAATCTGTTTTTCTAAGTTTTGCAGTAAAAAGGAGATTTGATTTGCAGATATCGATTTATATCTCCATTGTTGATAAAATTGACTTTCAACACAAATCTGAAAATGGAAATAGCTACAAGTATACTAAATTACTATACATGCAGTAACCTACTACTATGTTTAATTTTAAATGTTTAGGGTTCCGGACCCATAGGGTAAAAAAGGAACCTTACTACTGAGACTTTACTGTCCGTTCGGCCGTCTATCTGTCGGTCACCAGGCTATATCTCTTGAACCGTGATAGTTAGACAGCTGAAATTTTCACAGATGATATATTTCTGTTGCCGCTATAACAACAAATACTAAAAAGCAGAAAAAAGGATAGGTATATAAAGCTGACTATATAAAACAAACTGTTTTTACACGACTGCCCAAAAAAAGGAGTGTAATGTTTTTAGGGTTCATGTATGTATGTATGTATGTGAGTTTCTTTATTCCACCATAACATCTGAACGGCTGAATAGATTTGGACATATGGGGTATCGTTAGAATCCTTACATCACCCCGAGTAACATAGGCTATATTTTTTTTGGAAAAATTCGATTAAGCTCGTGGGGCAGTCGTGTTTTTTAATTTTAAATTATTTACTTGTTTATAGAATGGTACGGACTACGGAACCCTTCGTGCACGAGTCCGACTCGTACTTGACCGATTAATTATTATTATTAATGTATTTTTGGTTACAAATTGCAAATAACCAAAACATTATTGTTTAACGTTACCTAACTACTAAGCGTATGCACGGTGCACCTTAATGGGTATGTAGTCTAAATACAAATTACGGTAAACACCGGTAACAACTTAAAACCTAAGTTATGTCTTAAATTAAGACCTGTTAACAAGTTGTTAGCCTGTTCGCCTTCTTAGATAAACCTGTTCAATTAATGTGGCAAGGTTTAACGCATTCAACAAATAAAATCATTGAGTACTTTCCAACTAGTTAACGGAGTGAGATTGAAGCTTTAAGGTGCAATTTAGGGATAAGTTTCGGGCTCATGTGAGCATTTATTAACATCTTTCACAACGATTCGGCCATACTTAAGTGTGCTGGCCAAGCGTGGGATGACATATTCATAATCCATCTTCAACATAATTTAGAAAAATCACTTGTGCAGATGTTTCTAAATGATATTTTTCTTCATCTTTATGTAAATTACGTTTAAGTTATCACAAGCGCACTGGTTTCTTGGCTATGTAGGTACTATAGGTTTCTGTCAAATAAAATTATTAAAGATGGTTAAGTTGTGGTTAAGTAATTCATGGAAAGCTCGTCTTTTCCACTTCTGATGGACGAGACGACTCAACGTATAAAACATATAGGCATGTAATTACAATTTTATAAAGTAGAAACCGTGCAACGATGCATTTCCAAGGATTTGATGAGCTGTTATTACCTTTATTATTGAATATTATTAATATTAATAGTTTTGACGTAAATGGTTACATTTACATGGTGAATACATGACCTATTTTCAAGTCTTCCCACGAAGAGCATGCAAAGGTTATATTTTAGAGTTGGCACACTTGAGAATCTAAGTATTAATAGAACTAAACATGATGATGATTGAAAGTTCACACCTATATGAGATGGAAATATCATCAAGTTTAGATGTTAGTGTAGGTGTGAAAATTTACTTGAAAATATGGCTTATATCTATATCTGCTATGAATACATTGTTGGAACAGATTATAAAGCCCGAGAGAGATGTTGAGGTTGTTGATTTGTTGTGACTAAAATAAATAAATATGTGGATAGTTAAGCAACATTGCTCAAATTTAATTAATAAATGGGTTACCAGTTTTTCCTGCTGTGCTTAGATTTTTCCGGTACCTTGTTATCGAAAAGTTCATTAGGTTAGTATATATGTAATGAAATGAGTGACATTTCATTCATTTGAATTTGCCGCGCTTCGCGTATCAGCTGTCTGTCGCATAGGTACCTATGATTAGTGATCTGTGTCGATGATTTAAAATGGCGAGGGACGCTGAAATTGTTTTGTGCATTTTTTATCGTAATAAAAACTCATAGAAAGAATGTGATTGAGGACTCGAGATATAGTGAACTTTAAATGTCGTTTTATAAGACATTGAGGATCTCCAAAATGAAACCACAAGTTGTTTCTCTGAAATAACAAAGTTTTGTTTTATTACAAGTTTTGTTTTATTTTACAATTATCTAGTTATTATCAAGTTACGACAATTACACTTCTATCTCACCTGAAATAACAAAGAAACGACATTTAAAGTTCACTATATCTCGAGTCCTCAATCACATTATTTCTATGAGTTTTTATTACGATAAAAAATGCACAAAACAATTTCAGCGTCCCTCGCCATTTTAAATCATCGACACAGATCACTAATCATAGGTACCTATGCGACAGACAGCTGATACGCGAAGCGCGGCAAATTCAAATGAATGAAATGTCACTCATTTCATTACATATATATGTGTGACAGTAATTACAATAATGACTAATTATTGTCACAAATATTTAGGGTCAGCACTATTCAATCGAGAACCGCTTTCTGTCAAAATATTGCCTTAAAGGGTACTTTAAATGTCCTGTTAATTTATTTTTCCACTCTATGCATACCTATGTCCATACAAAACTTATTCGTCACGCTTCTTCATAAAATTAGATCATCCTTAAATTAAATTCATTCAATAAACATTTTAAACATTTTGTTAGCTATTATAAACCTAGAGACGGCTGTAACATTTATAAGAAGAAGATATAACTTACTATTTAGTATTTAGAAAAAAATAAATTCCATCAATTTGGCTAATAAACCTTTGACGATTTAAATCTTTATGTAACCAAATTTTAAAGGTTTTGCCACTTTGCATTTCTCATTTTTTTTCCAATTTTAAAGATGATCGCTTTGCCTGTACAATGGTAACCAATTATTGCATTAGACTAGATCTAAGTCATCATAAAACTTAAAAAAACCTACACTTTTTAGATATTATAGTACACAAACACTTGTCTCTTTATATAAAATTCATGTGTCACAGTGTTTGTAACAAAAATATTTCCGAAACGGTTTGAGCGATTATTATGAATTATTTTGTTTAAGTATATTTGGCAGGCCTGAGAGGACATTAAGTTCTATTTTTCATACCCCTAAAATATGTGTCAAATCATTTATGGAAAAACAACGTTTGCCGGGTCAGATCATAATTCCAGCACCGATGAACTTATTACATCTGTCTCTGAACCTATCATTGATGCTTAACTCAATCGTATGGAAGCGTCTTCGACCTCTACCGGCGGTCACGAAACCGTCCCAGTCACGACTTTTACTGTACCCCGCACTGTTGGCACGTAGCGGAATGGGGTCTTACACTACTTTTGAATTTGATAAAAAATATTACTTTATTATAAACTAGGATAAAAATAATAACGTGCAGTGAAAGAAATATTAAAATCCAACGAAGATTTACAAAGTTACAGGCGTTTAAACTTTGGAGTGGGGGGATCTTCTATCCCTTTCTCGCAAAACGAAAATTTGTATGAAGCCGCACGAAGCTACTATGGCATTGGTACGGTGTGACGTCACAATGTCATGTTGCTATCTCTGTCTAATCACAAATCTTTAAATGCTTATAACTTTTTTGTTTTTTGATCGATTTAATTAGTTCTTTCAGTGCACGTCATTATTTTAATTCTACTAATAAAGTAATAAAAAAATTGGAGTTAAATACCCTATTAAAACAAGACCTAAGGACGAATAACTGCCTTCGTTTTCAACCCGAAACATACATTTTTGCCATCCATCTTACCCATCGTTCTTAGGTAGGTAAATTTTCAATATAAAATACGAGTATGTCTTGTCTAGTGTGAAGCTTCGGCCGTAGTAACCTACCAGCAAGAACGTACTGCTAAGCGATTTCGTTCATTAATATTCCGGCGCGATGCTATGTAGAAACTGTTAGGAATGGGTTACCCCTTCCAAATTGGTATGATAACTTTTGTCTGCATCATCACTTAACATCAAGTGAGATCGCAGACAAGTAAGTACTAATTTGTACTGTATAAATAATACGAGCGAAGCAGGGAGAAGTTGATTATACATATTAGCAAATAGTCGCTGCCCTGGGGATGATAAAATGTGGAAAAAAGGTTGGCGCTTACTTTCTGGCAGGTCTACCGTGACAGAGATCCACGGGCAGTGACTATTTGCTACACGTATGAAATAAATAAAATATTCCGCTCAGTGTTCGAAATCGCTCAACGTGCTATGGCGAGGGCTATGCTGGGTGTTTCTCTTAAGGGATAGAATCCGCAACGAGGACATCCGTAGGAGAACCAAAGTAACCGACATAGCCCAACGGATTAGCAAGCTGAAGTGGCAGTGGGCGGGCCATATCTGTCGCAGAACCGACGGCCGTTGGGGCAGACGTGTTGTGGAGTGGAGACCGCGTACCGGTAAGCGCAGCGTAGGACGACCTCTTGCCTGCTGGACCGGCAACTTGAAAAAGGTCGCTGGTAGCGGGTGGGTGAGGCGGGGGACCGTGCGTGGTAGTATGCTCTTTGAAAGGCCTATGTCCAGCAGTGGACGTCCATATGCTGATTAAGACAAAATAATCCCATGTCTTAATATATCCGTGGAGTGGCCTGTCACAAAGCTCGCTAGCAAAACTTTTTTTTTTTTTTTTATTATTGATAAATCATTTACAACTTGCCGCTTCCAGTGAGGCGACACTTGACTCCAAAAGTTTTAATAAAACTTATAATAACATGCATTTAATATGAATTTACAATATGAAAAATCTTGTTGACCAATATTATATTACATTATTAATATTATCCAATATTAAATCGCAGTTGCTCCGTTTGCTTTCGCTGCAATCCGAAGTGCTTTTTCTCCAAAAGCAAGCAGGTGAGAACGGCAGCTGTCATCTCCAATCGCTATGCGAAGACTCTCTTTAGTCAGTTGGAAGCCCAACCTGAATTTTGAAAAAATTGACGCAAAACGTTTAGCACTTAAGCTTTCACTAATTATTTCTGTGACCACTAACAACCTCATTAGCGTTACAAAATATGCTCATTTTTGTAACGGCTTTAGCACTTGTCTCACAAGTGCTGAAGATGTTTAACGACAAAGTTATGATGTGCGTCCAGTGGCTCCAAAAGTACAAACTCACTGCTAAGTTGCTCACCAATTCGTTCTTTGGCCCATAACCTGTAGACTTATCTAGTTTATAGTAACTAACATTAAAATAGTTGCTAAAGTCTTATAGCAATATATGGAACTGTATATTTAATACGTCCTTTTTAACACATATTTCTTTTTTCTAACTCAATAGGCTAGTGCAATCATGGTGATTTATTTTCTCTTTTTTATAAACATTGGATACCCTGTATAATTTATGTACAAAGTCGTGGTGACTACTACGCACGAGTACATTCGCTTATAATAATTATTATTAAAAATTAAAAGTAAGAAAAAATGTCATTAATGAGCAAATGGTCACTTTAGTACAAATTAGCAAAATTAGTATAATTAAAAACAAAATGACGCGATTTTTGTATGTTGTTGCGTTATTCGTAGGAACCACGTACTTATGTAAAGTAAATCAAGAATCTATTTTTACAAAAAAAAAACATCTTATTTAATTTTTTTACCTTATTTTAACCAGACATGTAGGTACAAAGTAAAGTTCTTCTTTAAAATTTAAATGCACATTCATACTTCAGTGGACGGCCAACTTAATGTTAGAAGCGGTAATTAAATTTTAACACTGTTACGAGCTAACCAGACTAGATTGAGAGAAACCAGCTTTTGAGGTTGTATTTCATAGTTGCCAGACGTTGCTAACTAATTTATTACCGAGTTATTTTTGTACTAGGTACATAATATGGGTACCATGGCTAAAACACTTACTCTTACCCGATTTTAAAGAAGGTGAAGATTTTATATTATTTGCTACTTTTAAATCTTACTTTTACCTTATGATGGGTTTACAGGTACCAATTTTTCCATTTTACAAGCATTTTATAGATAGGACTCTTTTTGTGGAGTCCATATGGATAGCCGTCGCCGCATTAGTTACTTAGTTATTTTGACGTAAAGCTTAGCAGTAATGCTTCATTGTTTTACAGTTTGATACGGTACTGTTACCCAGTTAGTACAGTTTTTAGGTTTTCAACTCCATTATCGATTCGCTATTTCGTCTAAATGTGGGGGAGTCACCGAAAATGTTTAACGGTATCGAACTCTTAACATTATTGTTTTTTTTTCTAGCCCCCCTGCTAGCATAAACAATTTATCCCCTTCTATGTTTTTATCACGCTCAGAACATGGCCGCATGGGGGGAGATATACCCCTTTGGTTACGCCAGTAACAATAATTGAAGTTTAAACCCATTTATAAATATCTTTAACTTTCTGACTTTAATATTATCAGGGCTTTATGTCTTCGTGAAATGTCGAACATAGGATCGCAGTCAAGAACTAAGAGTTTAAGAACAAAGATTTTAGTGAAAGCTCAGTTGGAACATTGCACTGGCTGAGGCGTCGAAAGGCGTTAAGAAACCCGGTGTCATCTTTATCGTATGATCTTTACACACACGAGATGGGTCCAAACTGGTTCCTAATTGTGGTAGACTTTTATACTGCATGACATTTGAGCTGAACCTAGGGTCACAGGCCACAAGACGACCTAGCCGAAACGGGCGTAGCGGCGAAATCAAGTGTTATTTTATGTTTGCGTTGCAAAATATTTTACAACACTCTAGGCTAGGTACAACTCGTATGTGAGTGCAAAAGCTATAACGGACGTGTTTGTAAGTTGCGGCTGGTTCACACTATTCCAGTATTATTCGTTGGAAAATCCCAGCTGCTATGCTTTAATGAAATTACTCTTATTACTCGTATTATTCATTTACAAGTCAACATATTATTATTCAGAATTTAGGTAGAAAAAACATCAAGGAAAACGGAAAGAAATTTAAGTTAGGAATTAGATTTTAGGTAAAATTTTGTATCATATCAGATGATTGAGTTTTATAATTCGTCAAGATCTCGACTATTACGGTCTTTTGATGTAGATTGTAGATGTCTTACTCTATTTATCTGTGATCCTAGATTTTCTACATCGACTTACAAAAAGCCAACATTTCTGCTTCATGTTCAACCAGTCGTATCGAAAAGTTAACCTGCCGTTCCATTTGCTACTAAAAATGCAAAAATAATGAGCACTTATGCTTGCAAACGTGTACACTATATTTCCTTCATACTTACACCGTCTATGTAGAGACTGATAACTCAATTTAATAGTATCATCAGAAAACATTGTGTGAAAAAGCAGTGCAAGTTTATGGTACGAGATGCTTTTTGAAGCCTAATTAACATTCCTTCATAATGTTTCCAACTTAATACATTAAATAAGTGACTGGAATAATATGAACGATGCTTAACAATGTTTTCAAGATCTCATTAGAACGTTTTTACGTCGCTTAGGCGTCAGTTTAATTGCTACACGTAAATGAGACGTTCTCTTTTAACACCTTATGTATAAAGACAATATAGGACAATATTGGATACTTACGTCATATCAATCAGACAATTATGATATTTGAATCCACGATTCGTATGGATTTGGCAGAATGGGACGCGTCATCGTGGATTGAAATATCTATACTTGATTCTCTACTACACATATTTGACTGAATTGGCATTGCTTGAATCCGGAGACTCGCGACAATTTTGCACCTACTGCACAGTTTTTTCTGATACCACATGGCATACACTCTGATACTATATTATGTTCGAAACTTCCTTCGATTCTGTGAACAACATAAAGTAGTGATTTGTCACAATTTCTCAAGAGGATCTTCTCTGAAAAGATAATTGAAAACGGAAAATAAACCATTAGTCTATGTAACTATAATAGGATTACCCCATAAATTGTTGCGCTAAGGTCGGGGGGTACAAATTAATAAATTAAACGTTGCCACGTTAACACGGGAATATTCATTGCTGGCATAATGTATGATAAATGTGGCAAGAAATAGAGTCGGGCACTCCGCGAACGAAGGAAAGATACAAATGAACTACATTATATCATTCAATTATATATGAATCATGCGATTCAACGTTGGTATTTTATAGAAAAATATATTTATCGCGACATAGTTTATATCTCATACTAGTACCTACTGTACTTATTAGATGAAACTAATAATATCAGTGTACTCTTAACAATTAATCATTTATTTATTTTCAGAAAACTTTATTTTTAGATTACAATTAGACCTCTTTTTTCTCTTGTTATATCATAGAATAAAATACGTTATTAAGAAAATACAATTTCCAAAAACTTAATTTGTGAAGTTTCACACGAGTTTTGAGTTTAAAACTTTTTCTCCATGTTATGATATTTTTATTTATCATACGCCTGATGTGGCATCTCCATATTCATTTCTTTGTTTCGTTTCAAGTTCTAGCTTTACTTGGTATCAAATCTCGCGTCCTATACGACATTTAGTATTGTTTTACCTGTCAGGTGTATTTTATCAATCATATTTTGTCTACATAAATGAAACGATACAAATTAAAAGAAATAAATAGAAAATAATATATCTTTGCCCATCACTAGTAGTAAGAAATATATGCGCAGGTTGCGTCCCTGCATAGAGTCAGTGTTGCATGGTAACAATACACACGGTCGCGGGATCGGGATGAAATACTAAGTGGAATTCAGTTGCCCAGACATGTTTATTGGAGGTTTGGTGGTAAATCTCGGATTCATTGATCGGTTAAAACTCTATTTTGTGAGTATTTTCAAGGTGTTTTGCTGATGACCAGAGATTCACTCCGTAGAACGTTACAGTAAATATTACAGTTATGTTTCACCTTTTTTTTAACTTTGGTTAGGCTTCTATTTTATTCAACTTTTTTTATGAAACTTATCGCTAGCTTATTCTTATTCCAACAAATATATTCTTACACGTGTGTAATGCTGCCGAGAACACTGGCTGCATTTTCACGTTGAACAGCTAGGCTGATTCGTTGCACAAAATGAGCCAGCCCTTCTATCGCCAGGCGAGGCTATTAACCGCGAGAAAGCTCACGAAGGAATATTTTGGCACTATGACTCCATGGTCCCAAGGTCTCTACGGCAAAATGTACAAATAAATATATGTAACTCTGTAACAACGACGCTTATAATCGCTTACCATCTTAGCGACGCTTACCATCTTCAGAAGTCTATTTTATAAAATATCACTTTTGTTGTAGGGTCGGGAATTCGAATCTCGGACCTTTCAAATTCGAAGTATGCTACCAAATGATTTAATTGTAGCTCAAACCATTTTCAGAGAAGACCTGTACGTTATTGGTTTAGATCCGAAAAAGGTTCGCGGGAAAGTTGGATGCAAAGATTCGATTTAGGTACAATGAGAATTTCTCATAGTTGACTGTATATTTATACTAGAATACTTGCTTACCTATAAAATAGTAAGTGGTTGCATCTTCGTATCGGCTAGCGGTGCAGCGGTATAACGACCTTGTGAACTCTCGTAAACTGGCCAAGAATGGACGTAGATACCTGAATAGGTGAGTATGTGAAATGCCGTATTGGTCTAGTATTCAACATGTGCATGTGCATTCAGGTTCTAGGTTTGAATCCCGGGTCGAAAAGTTTGAGATTGCATCGAATATTATCAATCGCTCTTACAACTACTATTCTGTTCTTAATGACCATGTACTGAGATCTCACACCTCAAATTTATTATTACTTGACGGTACTCTAATCTGATGGTAAAACGATGACGATCCAGACAAATGGTGCTAGTTAAATCATACTATGGAAAGGGTAGGTAAGAAGTAAGTGCCTACTCGATACCTACAACGCATCGCACCGCAGGAGTACTAAATTATCCAGTGATGCGTCTATCCAATAAAGTGGTAACTAGGGTTAGTTACAAAAGCCAACGGAATAAAAAAGTAACTAAAGGTACCTATAACAAAAACGAGATTTGTGTTTTAAAGTTCAGCGAAATTGGTTCTAGAGAGGGAGCATGAGCAGTTTCAAACACACACACAGACATCTGCACGCATTTTTGTTTTTAAAATATTAGTAAGATTATAATATCCCAAAGAGGTCCGCGCTGAAAATCGAATCCGGGACCTCCTGCTTAAATCCTTTGATCCTAGGTCTTAGAGTTTAGTTTGTCTATAAATCTACCGTTACGGTCTAGCATAACATTAACTAAACGAACTCGGTCTTAATTTTATCGCAGACTAGCGATAAAATGAGTAATGGCGCACATTGTCTGCGGTCAGTATCGTCGACGGAATATATCGCGCACATCGCAGGTCAGCGCGCGACCCGCGCATCCTCGCATATTAGTGCTGCCTGTATAGCCGCGGTATATGGCTACATACACCAGCCAGCGTAGACTTCCGACAAACAAATTTGACGATCAAATGACAAGCTAGTATTAGTGTGCTATCTTTAGATTGCATTCAATTGCCAGCCAATTCAAATAGATAAGTAAATCTTTATAATAGTGCAAAACTACATCCATAGTATGTAGTACTAGTAAGCTTCGCTGGCACAGACTTCAAAATAGATGAGTGGGTAGTAGCGGTTATAATAATTATCAACCGACTTCATATATTAATTTATTTTTCGCTTTTGAGTGCCTATTTGTGGTTTTGAAGTCGGTTCAATTTTTTTAAAAAATAATTTATTTTACCCTCTTTAGTGCAAAAAAGTTTTTAAAGACAAGCTTTTATGATCTAGTTGCCACGTTTTAACCAAATTTAAAACGGACTATCACAATAAAATGCATGTGCAATAATCACGGAAAATCCTAAATACCGATATAGGGATTAAACAGAGAACCTCTTTTTTTGACGTCGGTCAATTAAAACATATATTTCAGTCAACTTGAGAATCTCCTTCTCTTTTGAAGTCCGAAAAATCTACACTGTACACTATTATACCGATGGCAAGCGCTTTACTATTTTCCATTGAGGAGTTCCGCTCTCCATCTCCGAAGATATTCATTAAATCTCGACGAAATTAAAACGAGTCAACCTGTGATGTATGGCCTATCTAACAAAAAAAGAATCATCTTTATCCGTTTTGCCGAACTCGAGATAATCGCGAACAAACTTAAATACAAATATGTCGATCAAACTAAGAACTTCTTATTTTTTTAAGTCGGTTAATATACTAAAACCTTCTCCAGAATGTAACAAATACTTTCCTGAAAACCGCATCAAAATCGGTTCAGCCAAACGTGAAATAATCGCGGACAAACATACATACATACATACATACATACACACACACATACATACATACGGGTCGAATACAGAACCTCTTTCTTTTTTTGAAGTCGGTTAAAAATACCAAATTGATCTCGGCCCGTAGTTATTAACATTACCACAAACAACTTATGTTCTACGACTTTTCAAAATTCAATATTAATTTATTTCATACAAAAAATGTTATTTCCGTAAAGTGACGGCATAACACTGTTGCGGTTTCGCGCCGCAAGATCACGTGCTGCGTTCTTCCGATGTTACATTACAGAGTAGGAACAAGTAGAGTAATTCTCTAAAATATTGATCTAAAAGCAACACTTCATAGTTTACGTTTAGGTACAGCTCATACAGTTTCTGGTAAACCTAAAATACCTAATTTTAAACTATCAAGAATGTCAAGTCAAATAGCACGCAAGTCTCCACTGACTCTAAGCAATAAAAGCTACGAGCTTTTAGTTTAAAGCCGGCCGTAAATAAGCGCGCCCATTGTATTTATGTGTTATGTAATTTGAACTGCGCGCGCGCATCCCCGCACTCCGCGAGCGAACCGCGCCTGCGATATTGTGCAACGATTCACTTAATATTCTGCTCTAATGATAAAAACCTTTTAAGTAAAAACTGTTATTTACTTAGTATTATTATGAATGGTAGAGTGGTTTTGGTCCATTGCAAACCAAATCTTCATTTTAATTTTTTTTTCCAAAATATTGTACCGATTAATTCAAAGCTTTTGTCGCGCCAATAATGTTTAATGGAGCATATTACAGTATAATAAAAATGGGAAATGCTTTCCAAAAAACCAACTTCAAATGCCACTACAAAGAGTGAAATAATTTTTATTTAAATTTTAGGTACCTACACCAATTCGAAGTCGGGCAATGTTTCATACAATCCCTAATAGTCTTTCTTACTTACTTGATGTGCGAAGAAATGACGAAGTCATAGACAATCGCCCGACTTCGAATTGGTGTAGGTACCTAAAATTTAAATAAAAATTATTTCACTCTTTGTAGTGGCATTTGAAGTTGGTTTTTTGGAAAGCATTTCCCATTTTTATTTTATACTTTTCAGTGGAAAACAATAAAATGCACAAGGCGTTGTAAAAATACCCAAATCGCTTGAGGTGTGTTCATAAAATCTGAAGAGATACCTCAAATTCACGAAGATCCCATCATCAGTCCCTGACTTGATGACTTTAGTCATCAAATCAGTATCTGCTAGCAAATGCACCAGTAACTATAAAAAATACCCAACTCGCTTCAAGTATACTAGCAAAATTTGAAGAGTTCCCTCGATTTCAAAAAGATCCCATCATCAGACCCTGACTTGATGACTTTAGTCATCAAATCAGTATCTGCTAGCATATGCACCAGTAACTATAAAAAATACCCAACTCGCTTTAAGATACTAGCAAAATTTGAAGAGTTCCCTCGATTTCACCAAGATCCCATATCAGATCCTGACCTGATGACCATAGGACAACTTGGAAA
The DNA here is from genome assembly GCA_963855885.1 of Coenonympha glycerion. NCBI lineage: Eukaryota > Metazoa > Arthropoda > Insecta > Lepidoptera > Nymphalidae > Coenonympha > Coenonympha glycerion. Next base: position 1,367,681 of record OY979636.1, read on the forward strand.
ATATTATTCTTTTTAATAATACTCAAATAGTTTCATGTGTCCATATAAAATTTGAAGAGTTCCCTCGATTTCTCCAGGATTCCATCATCAGATCCTGACCTGATTAAAATGGGACCATCTGGAAACAAAACCCTCTTAAAAAAAAAGAATTTTTCAAATCGGTCCACGCATCTTCGAGTAATCGGTGAACATACATAGATAAAAAAAAAAGATTCCGACGAATTGAGAACCTCCTCCTTTTTTTGAAGTCGGTTAAAACTGTTATTTACTTAGTTTTATTATGAATGGGAGAGTGGTTTTGGTAATGGACCAAAACCTCTCTACCATTCATAATAAACCAAATCTTCATTTATTTTTTCTAAAATATTGTACCGATTAATTCAAAGCTATTGTCGCGCCAATTACAGTATAAAAATACTAAACGAAAATGATTCATGGAAAAATAGTGAATTGCTCGAGCTTTTTCTACTGCTCGTTTAATTTTTATGAATAAGTATAATGATTTGAAAAAAAAAAAACGAGACTGAGTTTGTTTTCGTATATATCCATTCAGTTCAGGACGCGTGGTCCTTATAAACTTATTTTGAATAGCCAAATAGTTATCAAAATCCTTTAATTAGATTAATTATTAACTGAATCTTCATACGTGCTTGTAAGGCAGGCCTATATGACATAAATCTACCTATTGTGTTTTTGTAAATTATGCTTTAAGATGGTTATGGAAAATATGATGCCGGTTTCTCTTCTGATGATGATATACCTTTAAAGGGTGTAAATTGATCTTCTTAACAAAGAGGTTTGTGCATGTTTGGGTCGGACTTAGTATAGTACAGTCTTTCTTGTTTCTCTATATTGTAAATGCGAGATTAAAATCAAATCAGAAGTGGTCATTTACATAGAACTAAAATGGGCTTGTTATTTTTGTTACAATCTCCACAACTCTTATGAAAAGTGTAGGACAAACGAAATACAATCGTAAAAATAGTGATGTCGCCACACTTGGCGACGACGTTCGATAGGGTGACCATAACAGAAAGATTATAAGGAATAAATAAAATTCCGTATCTCTTTAGCTATGCGTAAAAAAGTTATCAAGATAATGATCGAGTCTCTTTTCTTCTGCTAAATAAATTAATGTTAAGTGATATCTCAGTAGATCTGTAGATTCTTTCTCACTTCTGCTTCATATTAGGAGGTCGGGAGTTCAAAGTACTATAATATAACTCTGAAATAGTTAGAAGTAGTATGGCAATATTGAACTTGAGTAAGGAATTCCTTTTGCCATCTTCACTTTTATATTATAGAATTGCAAGATGCCAAAAGCGGTAGCCGGTAGCATTATTGTTAACTGGTTGTTATCCAACAAACTTGCATGGAACGTTTTGTTCCACATTTCTCATAAACAATCCGCTAAGGTGTACAACACCCTTCTAGCCTCCGTTTTCCCAACCTAGAACAATCTAAGTGCCTTCAAGAGGAGAGTGAATGGGCATTTTCTAAGTACAAGTAGGTACGCTCCAACCTAGACATGTTCGTAATCACTGCTTTCCATCAGGCATGATTGTCATTGAGTGCAAGAATAATCGGCAAGGAATCGCTAACACGGGCAAAATTGCTCAGTTTAGAACACCGACGCAAGGTTGCCTGTTTAGCGGTTTTTTTACAAGATATACTTTGGAGAGTGTGCTCATGAACTCCAAAATCTAGTTCTTCCTTCACCTTTCTACCATAGAACCGCAAGACGCCGGGAGAAGTGGCATCCATATGTGGTTGATGTCCAGCAAGCTCGAACGAAACGATTTTCTTCCACGTTTCTGATACGTACCGCTAAGGTGTGGAACACCCTTCCAGCTTCTGTGTTCCCAGCCAATACAACCTGGGTGCCTTCAAGAGAAGAGTGAATAGGCATTTTCTAGGCAAGCGCGCTCCATCCTAGACTTCATCATTTCTGCCCATCAGATATGATTGTAGTCAAGCGCAAGCCTATCTATAATAAAAAAAAGCCTATTTATGCTTGATCTACTAGTATACAGTATCCATTACGCTGTTATGCAACTTAGCACTTTAAATTATGATAGTTTGTGCCTTGTGGCTCATTCAGTACCCATTCCTAGAATTCCCAGCTTGGTGGTTACCCCAACCATCGACCAGTATCTCGAATTTCACTCATTACCATCACAATCGAGTGAGTTGATAATCAGCTTATTTCAAGAGCTGAACAAACCAACTTGTGTTCGTGCATAATTAACATAAATGCTTTTACATCACTTGTTTGTTTTAATGTCATTGAAAAAGATACTGAGTCCGCTTAGCTATTTTATCATACTTATGTTATTATTTTAAAAAATAAATGCAAAAGTATTCGTTGATAAGTTTTATTTTCTCTATTGTTTTGTTGTTTTTGTTGTTCAAACACGTAGAAGCAAATATATAGGTATATATTATAATATTTAAAACATAATTAATTAATTACTATAAAATATAAATAGCAGTAATCCTATATGATCTATTGCATAAAATGCAATACAGCAGATATAAGATTATTTTTACAAAAAGTTATAGGATATTTTATGACTGCAGTTATTAATCTCATAAGTCAAAACTGTAATATTTGACCAACATTTTATTTTTTGTAGTGTTGTAATAAAACAATGTATCGATATCCAAACGAGAGGAACACGTCACTTTTAATTTCACTGACATCATGAGTTCCGATAGCATCAAACATGTGACCTTTGCTCGAAAAACACGCCTGGTGCGGAGGTCGATAACGTTAGTCCATAAGACAGGCGGTTCAATTAAGTATTTTAATACCCTATTATCTTAAATGTACACAAAAATAATAAAAAAACTAACAACTAGCCATAGTACTAACGAAATAAGTGAAAGTGTGGCTAGTGTGTAGTGTAACAACTAGTATTATTTTACTGGAAACTAATAATAAAATTTAGGTACTTATGGCTATATTTAAAATGCATAGTTACGAAACATAATGAATAAGTTGTTTTAATTTGTAGAAATAAAGTTTTTTTCACTGCAGGCAGTCACTGAAATGAGCTGTTGGAGTTCTCAGAGTTTACGAAAACTATCAATAAAAAAATGGGAAATGATTTCCAAAAAACCAACTTCAAATGCCACTACAAAGAGTGAAATAATTTTTATTTAAATTTTAGGTACCTACACCAATTCGAAGTCGGGCAATGTTTCATACAATCCCTAATAGTCCTGCTTACTTACTTGATGTGCGAAGAAATGACGAAGTCATAGACAATCGCCCGACTTCGAATTGGTGTAGGTAACTAAAATTTAAATAAAAATTATTTCACTCTTTGTAGTGGCATTTGAAGTTGGTTTTTTGGAAAGCATTTCCCATTTTTATTTTATAGTTTTTAGTGGAAAACAATAAAATGCACAAGGCGTTGTAAAAATATCCAAATTGCTTGAGGTGTGTTCATAAAATCTGAAGAGATACCTCAAATTCACTAAGATCCCATCATCAGACCCTGACTTGATGACTTTAGTCATCAAATCAGTATCTGCTAGCAAATGCACCAGTAACTATAAAAAATACCCAACTCGCTGTAAGTATACTAGCAAAATTTGAAGAGTTCCCTCGATTTCACCAAGATTCCATGATCAGATCCTGACCTGATGACCATAGAACAACTTGAAAAATATTACTCTTTCTAATAATACTCAAATAGTTTCATGTGTCCATATAAAATTTGAAGAGTTCCCTCGATTTCTCCAGGATTCCACTATCAGATCCTGACCTGATTAAAATGGGACCATCTGGAAACAAAACCCTCTTAAACAAAAAAGAATTTTTCAAATCGGTCCACGCGTCTTCGAGTAATCGGTGAACATACATAGAAAAAAAAAAAGATTCCGACGAATTGAGAACCTCCTCCTTTTTTTGAAGTAGGTTAAAAACCAACGATATCTCAAAAAATATTTTTATGAATATGTCCGTTTTAAGACGACTCTACGAATATATAAAAAACCGCTCGTCTAATAGCTCAACGCTAATCTCAAATCTAGAAAACAATATCGATAACGCAGGGCGGTGCAGCCCCGCCCTACACGAATAAATATTTAATTAAACTCGAATGATCACGAATTATTTCGTGCCCAATGAAATCATCTTCAACTTTTATTTTATTGTTACGGTTTGAACCAATATTTCGATTAGTTTTATTGTATTTTGTCGAGCCTCTACATAAATTGTAAAGAGAAAACTTTGTATAGCCCCTTTGTACAACACAGGTTGTATGAGATTTGGTATAGGTAGCTACGAAACTTGGAGTATACTTCGCTTAAGACTGGCGACTGCGAGCATGCGAACTTCCGATAACACAACAACATTGATATTTTCCACTCAACCAACGCAATGCGCGCGGTGTATGATAAGTACCCTGACCATGTAAAAATATAATGTCGATACTTCAGATAAATTAAATGTCCATCACGGGTTTAGTATTTGAAGTAAGTTTATAACTGTCACAGAAAACGCGCAGTGTACGTCGAAACTAGCTTATCGCAATACGAAGTCCGTAGGCAAATCCGTGCTCGTCCGGATGCAAAAGGCGGGGTCAAATTGTACGCGTTTGTTAACTTATTTTTTTTTTTTAATGAATAATTTTGACAATGTTTTGATCCATATTATGTAAGGGTTTCATACGTGATATGTGTGATAGTTATTGTAATTACTGTTGTATGCTACACTGTATGCAAATGATAGGCAGTTAATGTATATAATGAATTAAATATTAACAATGATTATGATAAGGTATTGGTTGGCACAGTGTGAATGCGTCATGTCGCGGACCGACCGTGTGCTGCCGCGCTCAATGCTACAGTACTGAACAATTACAATTAAAGGTTGATATAGTTTAAAACAAGTCAGTGATTTCAAAAATTTACATTTTCTATTTAGGAACTATTGAAAAGCCATATATTATATCAGAAGACAATATAGATAAGAACAAAACATTACAATCAATCTGAAGTTAACTCATTTCAAATTAAAAAAAAATATTTCACATAGGCCTCACTATACAGGATCTTATAAATACGTATAAAAATGCCATAAGTTACATCAGAAGATAGGATAAATATAGCTTGACCGCTATAAACTTGGCCCTCCCATGGTCTGCGGGACGCGGGGTGGGTGTGCGATTGGCTATACACGATACGATGTAATGACTCGCATCTTGAGAATTCTCCTATGGTATTTTCTTGAGTATGTATCATAATACACGTCGCAAGATTAATATTGTCGTGTGTAGCGTTATTCACGTCAGTCACAGCTGACAGCTGATTATTTGAGTGCACTGATCCCTATTCTATGGATCCACAGTGACCCAGCCTGAATTGTATAGAATGTTTAATCCATAGAATAGAGATTAGTGGTTGAGTAGCTCCCGCCCCGCGTCCCGCAGACCATGGGAGGGCCAAGTTTATAGCTGTCTAGCTATAAGTAGATAACATAATAATCAATCGAAATTTAATTAAGTCAAAGTCAAAATATCTTTATTTTACATAGGCCTAACGTACAGGTTCTTGTAAAACGTCAATATTATGTATTGTATTAATTTTAAATGTAAAGGTAACTTTAAAGTATTTCACGTGTATTTTTATTCCAAGGGTTACGATTACAACATTTTAAGGATCACCTAAGTTACAGTTCTTGTGAAAACTCTTCTACAGTTCTTGTGTTCTTTTTTTTTTTTTTTTATGCTTTATTGGTTCTTTTTAAAGTATTTGTGTTAATCTTGAAATGAAATGAAATGAAATGAAATGAAATGAAATATCTTTATTTCACATAGGCCTAATATATAGGCGCTTGTAAATGGTCCTTATGATATTTGTCACATTTGAATGGCGGTAACTCCAAGTCGACTTAAAACTAAGTTTACGAGGGTTCCAACGCGCCCTGCACTGAGAAGAAGCCCACAACAAACTCAGCCGGGTTTTGTTTTCTGTTATCACCACTTCACAAAAGCTTTTAAAACTAATTGAGCTAGTATAATTACAGCAGTTCATTCATCCCCAAGGATTTGATTCATGTAAGTAATCCTTAATACTATAGTAAGCTTTATTAATGAGCTTTCGTTTTACAGCGACTTTGAACTTATTGAGGGATAAGTTTAATATTTCATTAGGGAGTTTGTTGTAAAAGCGTATCCCATTGCCTTTAAATGATTTATTTATTTTCTCTAGTCTTGTTTTATGAACTATAAGTTTATTTTTACTTCTAAGGTTGATAGCATGGAGATCGCTTTTCTTAACAAAGTTATTAATATTTTTATGCACATATATCAAGTTATCGAATATATACTGTGCATGTACCGTCATTATATTAAATTCTTTGAATTTTTCTCTTAAAGACTCTCTTGGGCCCATTTTATAAATGGCACGAACAGCCTTCTTCTGCAGCACGAAAATAGTATCAATGTTAGCAGCATTACCCCATAGCAAAAGACCATAGGACATAATGCTGTGAAAATAACTAAAATATACCAGTCGAGCAGTCTGGACGTCTGTCAGCTGCCTAATTTTTTTTACCGCGTACGCAGCAGAACTAAGCCTGTTCGATAAATTATTTATATGAGGGTCCCACTGCAGTTTAGCATCTAACGTTATTCCTAGAAATACAGTTGTGTCTACAAGATCCAATTCCTCTACACCTAGTTTTACATTCGTTTGAATTTGCCTAACATTAGGTAAGGTGAATTTAATACATTTTGTTTTTTTGCTATTGAGAAGCAAATTATTAGCTTCAAACCAATGTACTACTTCTTTGAGACAACTGTTTACATCGTCAAATTTTTTTTTCTGTCGATTAATTTTAAACAAAAGTGATGTATCATCAGCAAACAGTACTATCTCATGCTTGTCCTTAGTAAAGTAAGGAAGGTCATTGATGTAAATAAGGAACAGGAATGGACCCAAAATAGACCCTTGAGGAACTCCCATCTTCACAGTCGACCCAGAAGATCGTTTCCCATTGACATCTACTTTTTGAATGCGACTGCTCAGATAGGAGCTCATCAAATCAAGAGCTGCACCTTTAATTCCGTAGTGGTGTAACTTCCTGACCAATGTTTCATGCTCAACACAATCAAACGCCTTGGATAAGTCACAGAAAATGCCCAGCGCATCACGTGATTCCTCCCAGGCTTCAAATATATGTTGTATTAGCTCGACACCAGCATCGGTAGTCGAGCGACCCCGCGTAAATCCGAATTGTTTATTATGTAATAATTCATTTTTTTGAAAGTAAGTAAGCAATTGAATCAGTATAAGTTTTTCAAAAATTTTACTGAAAGTAGGCAGTACAGATATTGGTCTAAAGTTAGTGGGGTCATTGGTAATACCTGATTTAAACAGTGGAATTATTTTACTATGTTTCATTAAGTCAGGAAAAACACCACAATCTACACAATTATTAAATATTACTGCCAAATCTGGTGCAACAATATCAAGCAAAGATTTCACAACATTGACAGAAATGCCCCATAAGTCATTGGTTTTTTTTATATTTATTAATTTAAATGCTTTAATAACATCAGAGCTAGTAACATGGCTGAAGGTAAAGATGCTATTACATTCAGGCACATTATCTTCTAAAAGTGAGAGGGCGATAGCTGGTGAAGAGTTCAGTGATTTTGTTGTGGAAACTGGAATGTCCGTAAAGAACCCTTCAAAAGCAGTAGCAACCTCAAGGTCTGACGTGATAGATTTATTTCCAATGTCAAGTTTAATGGTACTAGTACGCTGTTTAGCTCTTCCAGTTTCCTGGTTTATTATATTCCAGGTCGTTTTTGTGACATTGGCGCTACTTTTAATTTTATTTTGTATATACTTTGACTTTGATGATATACAATCATTTTTAAACTTTTTTGACATCAATTTAACGCGCTCTCTGAACTCATCACTAGTATTGTATGTACGTTCGGCATATAGTTCATATAGCTTTTGCCTATCTAAATGCAGTTCGCTTGTTGCCCACTCACTGAAAACTAATGCGTCAGTAGTCAAGACCGTTTTGCTTGTAAATACTGAACTAAAAATGGAACTAAATTTATCAAAAAACATAACTTGAACATTTAATGTTATTTTTATTGTTCTTATTACTAATATAACCAATAATAATGGATCCCTCATGTATAACATTTCGCAAGCCACGCAAATCAAAATCACTTAACAATATTACGATTGAAAATATTTCAGTAGCTGAGAGCTCTGGTCTATTCGATACAACGATACTTAGTATGCCCTACACTTTAAATGATAGCCAAACAGTAGACGATATCAAGGCAAAAAATTCTAAGTTGACAGAGGAACTACAGAGTGCGCTGCAAGAAATTGAAAACCTTAATTATGAAAACACACAATTAAAATCTGAATTGGCAGAGTGCCACAAAATAATAAAGGCATACAAAAAAGTGACAATGGAGGAAAGGCCTCAGACACCTTTATCAGTAAGAAGTAAAGAACGTTTACGTACCTCAAGTCTTACCTCTACTCCTTTAAAAAACGCTGAACCACAGTCGGAGACGCGAAGCACACATACAGCAACTAATGATGATTATAGAACTGTATCAACAGCAGGTGCTGACACTGATAAAAGCCTCTTATTATCGAGTGCATCTTCAACACCCATAAAAAAAAGTATACCAGAATCTAGGCAGCGGAAAAACATGAAAGTACTACCTACAAATCAATTAAGGAATAAAAATGGAGATAAAAAGATAACGACGATTTCTGTATCTAAAACAAAAAAAAAACTGGTGCAAACCTCTGGCCAACTTTCTACATCCACTAATACTTGTAAAACACAACATAGGATCCAAGAGAAACCAAAGAGTTCGCCGAAAAATAACAAAACTGACACTAAAGTGACCAGCGATAGTATTACCCATGTCCAACTAGCAGCGCCTATGGCTGAGACAACAAGCAATCTTCTGCTAACGTCAAGTCCATCCTCTAAACTAACGGATACAAGCAAACCACAATCAGAGCTACTAAACAAGGAAAAGATTGTGCCTAAAACAAATGAAATACATTGTAAATTGATCAACGAAGACAAAGACGTACAGCTTAATTCCTGTTCCAGTAAAAAAGTATTTCAAAATGATACAGAAAAGGAGCCAACATGCCTAAATCAAGAAAACGAACAAGCAGTAAACAGTAAACCAGTTGCAACAAATAGTACTGATAACCTGAAGCCACTGAAGATAATGATACTGGGAGACCAATTAGTTAAAGGATTATCAAGCAGCATTAGGATTAAGCGTCAGAATCAATGGAATGATGTGTATACAGTTTTCTCCACGGTAAAACCGCAAGCAACGGCAGCACAGGTACTAAGTAGCTGTGAAAGCCTACTAAAAACCTTGAATAGTGACGACATTGTTATCTTAGGCATAGGGTCTAATGAGAAAAATCCATACTCCATGTTATCCGAACTGAGTACTGCTCTACACAAACTAAAGCAGTATAGAGTTTTTGTGCTTAATGTTTATCACAATCCCTATTTAAACGTTAAATTATTGAATAATAGCATTAATCTAGTTACTCAAAATTACACGAATTGCAAGTTTATAAACACATTTGGTCCTAAACACTCTCCTATTTTGCAACAAAGTTTAGATCTACTGTGCTTTAAGATAAATATAGAGATCAACTATTTAGAATATAATAAGCTATACATTGTAAAAGAAAATGTAAAGACTCCTTTGTTATTAAACGCTGGAAAGAAATCTTTAAAGGCTAATACCCATAGATTCAAGGTGGCACTCATTCAAAAAACAATTCCTTATTATTTTAATAGATTGAATGGAATCAACAACAATCAGGGGACTTCGCCTACTGAATACAACAACGTTATGGGGAAGACTAATCCGTCTGACGAACAAAAAAAGTTAGTGGACACAGAAACTCAAACTGATGATGACATGGAGCGAATGTCAAAAGAAGTAAATAATCAGAGTAATTATAACTTTCGTGTCTCATAAATTACATGTTATACACCAAAACATTAACGGACTTTTAAATAAGGTTGATCTACTATCTATCGCTCTTAATGAAATAGAAGAAAGTCAAAAGATTTTGATTGATGCTGTATGTATTACTGAACATAATCTGATTAATAGCGACACTAATTTATTAAAACTGCCTAACTTTACCCTAGCTTCTAGGTTTTCGCGCGAATCGAGAAATGGAGGATCTTGTATACTTGTAAGAAACAGCCATAATTTTAAAGAATTACAGGACCTAGCAAAATTTAGCATTCCAAACCTAATAGAGTGTAGTGGTATTCAACTTCTAGAACATAATTTAATAGTAATATGTATTTACAGACCTCCTAAATTTGACAAATTTACAATTGACATTTTCTTTGATAAATTGCAGGAAATCCTAAAAAAATATGGTTATGATAAAAAAAGGAAATTAATTATTTGCGGTGACATCAATATTGACATACTTAAAAGAAACAAAACAACCTTAGACCTAGAGGAGTTACTTGCGGGATTTAATTTAAAACTACTGCTTAATGAACCAACCCGCTTAGCCAGTAATACCTGCATAGACAATTTTATAAGTAATATTAGGAAATCGAAATGCGATATCAAAGAATTGGCCTTATCAGATCACACAGCACAAATATTTGCCTGCGATGTAAAGACATTTAGTTACATAAAGCACTTCTTTATTGAGAGACGTGACTATAGCAAAGAGAACATGAGAAAGTTTCAAGAATGCATATGCAGCCTTAGTTTTAACGAGGTATATGAAACCAATGACCCTGAGGAAGCGTTTGATAAATTTTATGAACTATTTAAACTTCTTTATGATCTATGTTTCCCTAAAATAAAAGTAAAAATATCTCTGGAATCAAAACCTAAATGGATAACAAAAGGTATAAAAAGATGTTCTAAGCGGAAGAGAGAACTATTATGGAAATATAGAAAAGCGCCGGACTCTCATAATAAAAATAAATTTAAAAACTACTCAAAAAGACTCAAGAAAGTAATCAACCTAACCCAAAAGTCTCGTAATGACTACAGAATTAAAACTTCTCTCAATATATCTAAAAGTACATGGGATATTATTAACAATAAATTTAAAAATAACCAACTAAAAAATTCAATTTCTCAAATAAAAAAGGACGGGAACATAATAACGTCTCCAGGTGACATTGCACAAGCATTTAACGATCATTTCGTTAAACGTAAAATAAATACAGATTGCAAGCATGAAATAAATTGGAGTCATTTAAAATCTATGTTTATGGGGCCGTCAGTCCCTCAAGATATCACAACAATAATAAAAACACTAAAAAACACTACGAGTACTGGATATGATCAGATCAGTACAAAAGTCATTAAAAGTGTAAACAAAAGTATATCACCTATCCTAAGTCATATTATAAATCTATGCGCTGAATCTGGAGTATTTCCTAATAAACTAAAAACTTCGATCGTTAAACCTCTATTCAAAAGAGGGGATACGCTTGATTTAGACTGCTATCGTCCAGTTTCGTTAATACCTATTTTTTCAAAAATAATAGAAAAATATATCTACAATAACCTAAATGACTACATGGAATTGAACGAAATTATCACTGACGAGCAAATAGGATTTAGAAAGAAAAAAACAATAAATTTGGCTATATTCAATTTTGTTAAAAAAGTTATGGTTCATTTGGACAAAAAAGAAACTGTGTGTGCATTGTTCATGGACTTAACAAAGGCTTTTGACTATGTTGATCATAAAATTCTAGAAAACAAGCTGTATGCTTATGGAGTGCGGGGTAATTCTTTAGCACTGGTTAAGTCTTACCTTAGTGAAAGATATCAAATAACGGAAATAAAGCGAATAAATATGGTCAATAAGACTGAAGAGACATATTTTTCTGATGCTAAGAAAAATGATACAGGTGTGCCGCAGGGAAGTGTATTGGGTCCTTTGCTATTTATAACATATATTAATGATTTTCCTAAAAGCACGGATCATCAAATGGTCTTATTTGCGGACGACAGTACTGTAATTTTTACTGGAAAGAATAGAACGGCTCTCGAGTATGACATCAACAGTGCTATGAAGAATATTATTAGTTGGGTGACATCAAACAAGTTATTAATGAATCTAGACAAGACCAATATAATGACATTCAAAAATAGGAAAAGAAATTTACCGCCACTTGACATAAAATATTCAGGAACTGTAATAAAAGAAATAAGCAACACAAAATTTTTAGGCCTTTACATTGATGATTGCCTATCGTGGGAAACCCAAATAGATAATGTGTGTATAAAACTAAATCGTTTTTCTTTTGCGCTATACATGCTCTCTAAAGTGGTTAATCAAAATGCAGTTATGGTAGCTTATAATTCCTACGTAACCGCAACATTACGATATGGCATTATTTTCTGGGGGAACTCTGCTAGCAAGGAAAGGGCATTCAAATCCCAAAAAAGATGTATTAGGTCTATTTGTCACCTTCAACCCACAGATTCATGTAAGCCGTATTTTCAAAAATTTAAAATACTTTCTTGCCCATGTCTATACATCTATGAGGTTGTTGTATTCATTAGAATGAATGAAAATCTGTTTAAATTTTCTGAGAATGCAAGAAGGGAAAACAAAATTTGCTTTACCCATCACTCATCCGCGAAATTTGGAAAAAGTATTTTGAATATGGCACCTAGAATCTACAATAAGTTACCAGGAGAACTGGCAGACAGATCTCTTAATATAAATATATTGAAGCATAAACTTATGGAATTTCTTATTAAAAAATGCTACTATTCCATAAATGAGTACCTTGATGATAAGTTTGATACTTATTAATTATTATCCTACTAAATTGTAATTTCTTTGAGACTTGTTTAGACTTGGCTTTGTTGACTGTATGTACTAATTTAAATTGTATTCATGAATCTACTTAGATCATCAATTATATTGTTGTAAGGTTCTTAATTTATTGACTGTAATTTAATTGAAATTGTATGCTTATATCTATTATTAATACTAATTTATTTAAGGTTTCAAATATTTCTTTTTAAATTGACTTAAATTTGCATGTCAGCAATGACGAAACATGTTTGGTCTACATTCGGTTTGTCATCATATTTGTACAATGTTTCTTGCAAATAAAAATTGATTGATTGATTGATTGATTGATTGATTGAAAACGAGCCCTAGTTCCCCAAGTTAATTTTTTGGCATTTTGTATGCATGACAAAAGTCAATTGACATTAAATCCATCAGATTCTTTTTTTCTTATTGACTATTTCTTTTAAATTTTCATGCCTACGTTTTCTTGCATCGCTCATATCTTCTCTCCGTTTAATTGCATCCATCACATAAATAGGCTCTCTTACTTCCATTTTTCTATCTAATCGCGAATCAATTATTTCTGGGAGCATACAGTCTAGGTAAAAATTTTTCAATTTTTCTTCCATGAATTTTTTCCAGAAATCGTCATCTCTTTTAATATTTTCAATTTTAAAGTCTACTTTAGTCCAAACCATAAAAATTCATTCACTTTTTTGCGTAATATGAAGTTGTCCTTGGATCTGATAATACCAGTCATGACTCGTGTTTATTATCAGGTTTCCAGTTGGATTGCACTTCCAAAAAGTGATTTTTTTTAGATGGACCCCGTCATCTATACATATATTGGCAGACGCATATGGACATTTTATTTCGATGATTTTATCGTCATCTAATAATCCATCTGGACTTGCTCCAAGGTATATGGTATTTCAGGATCCACAAATAAACCGCACTTTTTTATGTGACAAGGGAAACCGTTAACATTTCCCAAATAAGATTCCAACTGCCCCAGAGCAATATTTATCAGGAAACATGAACTGTGAACATATTTAAGTAATACGAAGACACCATTTTGTGAAACCAAACACTTTTACTTATACTATTTTTATTTATACTCGTCAATAAAATAACTTCAATAACCACAGTTCTCGACAAACACTTTCAAAATCGACTGTCGATTTTGAAAGCAATCGCCCCAGTAACAAAAAAGTTGAAAATGGGGCCACTTTTTGAAATTTGACCACATATTCCTTCTCTATGCTTACTGCGATATTCAAATACCGATTTTGAAATCATTCGGCCTAATAACAAAAAAGTTCAAAATGGTGAGCACTTTTTTAAATTTTGACCACAAATTCCTTCCCTAGGCTCGCTGACAAGGTCAGATGTCGATTTTGAAAGCAATCGGCCCATTAACAAAAAAGTTCAAAATGGCGGCTACTTTTTTTAAATTTTGACCACAAATTCCTTCCCTAGGCTCGCTGACAAGGTCAGATGTCGATTTTGAAAGCAATCGGCCCAGTAACAAAAAAGTTCAAAATGGCGGCCACTTTTTTTAAATTTTGACCACAAATTCCTTCCCTAGGCTCGCTGACAAGGTCAGATGTCGATTTTGAAAGCAATCGGCCCATTAACAAAAAAGTTCAAAATGGCGGCTACTTTTTTTAATTTTGACCACAAATTCCTTCCCTAGGCTCGCTGACAAGGTCAGATGTCGATTTTGAAAGCAATCGGCCCAGTAACAAAAAAGTTCAAAATGGCGGCCACTTTTTTTTAAATTTTGACCACAAATTCCTTCCCTAGGCTCGCTGACAAGGTCAGATGTCGATTTTGAAAGCAATCGGCCCAGTAACAAAAAAGTTCAAGATGGCGGCCACTTTTTTTACATTTTGACCACAAATTCCTTCCCTAGGCTCGCTGACAAGGTCAGATGTCGATTTTGAAAGCAATCGGCCCATTAACAAAAAAGTTCAAAATGGCGGCTACTTTTTTTAATTTTGACCACAAATTCCTTCCTTAGGCTCGCTGACAAGGTCAGATGTCGATTTTGAAAGCAATCGGCCCAGTAACAAAAAAGTTCAAAATGGCGGCCACTTTTTTTAAATATTGACCACAAATTCCTTCCCTAGGCTCGCTGACAAGGTCAGATGTCGATTTTGAAAGCAATCGGCCCATTAACAAAAAAAGTTCAAGATGGCGGCCACTTTTTTTTAATTTTGACCACAAATTCCTTCCCTAGGCTCGCTGACAAGGTCAGATGTCGATTTTGAAAGCAATCGGCCCATTAACAAAAAAGTTCAAAATGGCGGCCACTTTTTTTAATTTTGACCACAAATTCCTTCCCTAGGCTTGCTGACAAGGTCAGATGTCGATTTTGAAAGCAATCGGCCCATTAACAAAAAAGTTCAAAATGACGGCCACTTTTTTTTATTTTGACCACAAATTCCTTCCCTAGGCTCGCTGACAAGGTCAGATGTCGATTTTGAAAGCAATCGGCCCAGTAACAAAAAAGTTCAAAATGGCGGCCACTTTTTTTAATTTTGACCACAAATTCCTTCCCTAGGCTTGCTGACAAGGTCAGATGTCGATTTTGAAAGCAATCGGCCCAGTAACAAAAAAGTTCAAAATGGCGGCCACTTTTTTTAAATTTTGACCACAAATTCCTTCCCTAGGCTCGCTGACAAGGTCAGATGTCGATTTTGAAAGCAATCGGCCCAGTAACAAAAAAGTTGAAAATGGCGGCCACTTTTTTAAATTTTGACCACATATTCCTTCTCTATGCTTACTGCGAAACTTAGATATCGATTTTTAAAGCGATCGGCCCAGTAACAAAAAAGTTGAAAATGGCGGCCATTTTGTAAGTAAGCATATTATTAATTCCTTGCACGCTTGTTGCAAAGGTTTTTCAATTTTTTAAGAATTGTGGTAGTTGACGTTTATGGTGTTGATATTTCGCGCGTAAGTTCTTATAACTAAAGGAATAATTTATGAGTAAATCGAAATTTTGACGTTAGTTCCATTTTTGGCCACCGGGCAAGAAAAGTTTGTGGCAGAATACCTTCCCGTCAGGTGAAGTCGATCATCCAGTCAACAACCTATATTTGAATAGAAATACCTACTCATACGACAAAAACAAATAAAAATAATATCAGTGAAACTCCAAAAAAATACTTTTACCATTTTAATTCTGCTTCGCGCTTACCGGTGCGGAGGCGCGGCGGTGCCGCTAGCGCGTTAAATACCTATAGTTGACTTCGATCTTCACCTATCATATAAGTGAGAAACAGATTAAAAGGCAATACAAAGTTTGCAAGGTCACTCAGGTGTTACAGTGTTAGTAACAAAATGGCTCCTGCACGGCTTTTCCCGATTTTTATGAAATTGTTTGTGTGAGTATTCGGTAGGTCCGAGAATAGAATTCAAACTATTTTTATACCCCTAAGTGAGAAATAATGTATATATGACAAAGCAACGTTTGTCGGGTCAGCTTAGTTTAGTTCGTCTACTTTCTCGAAAAAAATACAAATAATATAATTTTGGCAGCAGCCACGCTGGCACTGACGACCCACCCAGTTTTGGATAGAGTGAGACACACAATTTCAATCGCGAGCGACGCGAAAACGAAGCGCTTCTTCAAACAGACGTGGATTCGCCTTGAAAACTGAGACAGCACTGAATTTTTCATGCCGCGGACTCTCTAATATAAAGCGATTTCTGGAGACCATTTTTTCATAGTAAAATGTATGGCGTTTTTCGCATAAAAAGATGATTGATTTGGAGGTCATATTATTTGCTCTGTGGTTTGAATTAGAAATAACTTTGACGGTAAATGCATTATCTATACTTTCGTCCTATGTTTTAACCAAAAATATTTTCAATTATAATAACGAAATGGCTTGCAGAGTTAAAATAGAAAAGGTTGTTTTAGATGTTTTTGCCTAAGTGACGCATTTTTTTTCTCAAAAATCAAGAATTATTTTATAAATGTTTTGCGGTGTTTGTGTAGACTCGTTTACTATCCATCTGAGTTTTTTTTTTGATGTCATATAATGAAGCGAGTGGTTCAATAAAGTTAAATCCGTAACTCCCTTTTTCACGTTTTCCGCAGTCGCGCCCCTTAAAGAGTACTTTGCTCAATAATACATAATAGATGTTTCTTCTGTGCTCAGAAATGCGAGGTTTAATATTTTGGAATTCGTAAATATTCATTTTTGCGTTTATATTATTATTTCTGTGTTATATTTTAAAAGAATTTTAAATCAAACAAGTCCAAAAGACAGCCATTTTAAAAAGTTGAACATAGACTTCTTTTTGTCTTACCACGTTCGTCAGTTATCAATTTTAGCAAGATTTCATGCCTTTTACCAAAATGAGGGAAGAAAACCGTACGGATATTAATAATTACCGACGTATTTTGCAAAAAGTATTTATTTCGTTTTGAATACAAGCAAATAAAACTTACTTTCTGAGCAGGTTTAGTAGTGTAACGTAAGTTTCCGAGGGTCACTCAGCACTGAAAAGAACATACAACAAACTTAACGTTAGTTTATTATTTTTCCGCATAACATTTTCCCACACTTAAACTTCACCATAGAAGTTGTCGACTCCACGCAGGCGCACTGGAGGGTGGTACCCAGGGTAATTAATACACGCCCACAACGCGGGAAGTGAACCCGAGACCTGCAGCCTATAGTTAGCATGTATGTGAAACATCTCACCCTTGAAAGGTACGGTTAATATTGATGAAAATTTCTTTGAATTCTCGTATATTAAAAAACCGAATAACCGCATGCGGTTATTCTGTTTATTGATATACGAACATACAAAGGACTGCAGAAGAACAAGAGTGCTCGACATAAATCAACATGTAGTGAAAACGAGCAGGGCACTAGCTTGTAGGGTTGATGGAAACCCCAGGTGGACGAAGGACATCAAAAGTGCTGGCTTCGTAGTGATCTTTGATATAGGTACCAACACTTACTTGGTTGAAGCACTACTTTTAAGGCAGTACTTCACTAATTATGTTTTAATTTGGATCTCACTTGTTTTGTCTGAACATTTGTCGAAATGCCGTAGATTATACACTTATGATAAATTGTTTGGTGTTTAATATTTGTAATTATTAGTTTAATTGTAATCAATAATTGCAATTAGTAGCAAAGCAAACCAGCGGGAAGTAATTATAATGGATGTAATATTTCATTACATGGATAGTAATTTGCAAGTATGTTTCAGAAAATAGCCCCTTCATTAGAGAAGCTTATCTAAGTACAACAGAACAACTATAATTACTTATTATTTTTATACATTTGCATATAAAGTGACCATAGATTTGCATAGACCGTTTTAAATAATTCAAAGTAGCCTTTCATTAACTGTTTTCCAAAACAGTATCGCTATGTTTTTACTGCCCTATTATTTGATTTTTAATACATAAACATTTTGAGAAATTTTCGCTGGGCTGTTGGATCAAGGGCCGCATAAAGAAGGGAGTAAATAACCCTGGAGACCGCACGAATTGTGAGGAAGTTACTCAAATATAGAACCCAGCGCGATCGGCTAAAAATGTATCAATCATTAAATAATGCATCAATGTCAAAACATGATTTTCAATTGTTGTGATTGGTCAAAATCCATGTTTTGACATTGATACAGTTCTTTAATGATTGATACATTTTTAGCCAATCGCCCTGCTAACCAAGGCTTGGACCCAAAAAACCTCGATACCAATGCGCTGGGGACCAATGTTCTTTTTATTAGAAACATTGTAACAAAATTATAAATGTAAATAAATAAATGAGAGCAAAAAAGGAAAAAGATAATAAGAACAACATAGATTAAAATTACACTGCAGTTCAGTTGTGTGCAGTTCTGTAGTCGGAAGTATTATTACAGGCTCGCGCGGCTACCGTGCGCCTGCGCTTAGTGCGCACAACAATCTAACCCACCGCAACTGATTTGCGAAATAAAACGAGACCGGATTACAACCGGCGCCGGGGTAATGGGGTAGTGGTGGTCGCGTGAGTCCACAAGCTATCGATAAAGATATAACATGCGTTTGACATTGGCTCAACTCTTTTTAAGTTCCATTTCTGGTCACAGGTGTCGTCTCTGGATTTTTTAAAACTTTCTTTAGGAATTAGAGAGATTAATAAATTCTAATATTAATGGAGACTTTTGTTGATAACATCTTTCATACCACTACCATTTAACCAATTTGATTGTAGAGGTAGATTATATCAGCACGTAGGCTCCGTTTTACGAAAAAAATCCATGGTTCATATTTATCTTTTGTTACTATACGAACAGTTTTTATTTTATCGATATCTATAAGCTCTAAATCATAACCACCTCTATCTTTCGACGATTCCGCACAAAGTAATCATTTGTCTACTTGACTAAACTGAATTATATTATTTTTATTACTCTTTAATGACGGCGCTATAATTGGGGTACGGCTTCTGTTCTAAACCGACTCATTGCTCTGAGATTATTCATATCATCGTTGTTAAGGGAAAGCTTTGTGCATTTATAAACTTTCAGAATAAATATTATTTTTAAGACTCCAGGTTACGACAACCCACATAAAAAATTAACTCTTAAGCTATCTAAACTCGGTCTCTTTCTTTACTTTCTATCTTAAATACTTATAAGAAATTTTTAAAAAATTTAAAAAAATAACTCAAAATTTTATATACTGTTCTATATGACTGAATACCGGATTTACGTTTTACTTTATCTTTAAATTCTTTCTTTTATGTTACACAAACGAACGCCATAACTGAAAAATAGAGTTTGTGTTTTGAGTTGGTCCCGTGATAGTTTAAATTCGAAAATATGATCGGGTAACTGAAATTGCGATCACAGGGCAGGATAACGTCTACCGGGTCAGCTAGTTTTTGTGTAAAATTAGCGAAGATTTGGAGCAAAATATTGCTCTCTTAATTTTACTTACCTCAAGCTTGGCCTTAAAAAGATTATTATTAGATTACGATGTGGAATCACACACAACTCGTGACGGCTTAGTTGGTACGATATTTATTTTATGGTATGCGTGACTTTGCAGATGCCTTCAATTCGTTTACTTTGTGATTTAAATCAGATTAGTTTTAACACAATTTTTAATGTTACTTTATTTTGTGCGCTTAGCTGCGTGAAATTTTAATTCAAAGAATCTAGATACAGGCCTTTAATTTCCACGACTTCTTTTATCATAAAGAAAAGTGGGTCCTTCGTCATTAATCCATTTCTTATAAAATTTAATGATTAAATTACTCCAGCACTCAATATATTAGCCACAATTGTTTTCCTGAACATCATTAATAACCACAATCTAAAAAAAATGCTTAAACTTCCTTAGATTTTTACTGATTCCAGCAAAGCCATTGACTGTGTTCTCTAATTTGACTGTTGTAACCATACACCTACCTATCGAAAAATACTCAGCTAATTTGGCATAAAACTTTACTATTGACTTACCAATTTGCAGTTTTTTTACGCCAACGTAAAAAAATGTAAATTGGTAAGTGTTGACGATTTGGTAAATGTGACAGGGGTGAACACTTCTCCTATTTTATTCAATTTATATAGGAAATACCTTGTTATTTGCGCAGTTCGATAAAATGATGTAAGATTTCACGATGACGTTCCCAATCAGTAATCAAGGTGTTTCATTTTCATTTTTAAATGTTAAGTAGCAAACAATTATGTTCGACGCAAGTCGTGACAAGATTATTAAAATGGACATCTCATATTTATGTTGCTATCAATTAGATGTAAAAATTTGATTTATCGTTAATGAAAATAAAGCACAATAAGCTTTAATTAATGAGTCGTTGCGTCAGTCTAGTAAGAGCAGTCACAACAGATTATACAGAACAAAGAAGGGCACACATCATCTGTCAATTGAGGAGTAATTACGTATTGATTTATAACGAGCAATCACTTATACTATGTGCCCATTCGCGTTATAATTGTTGTATGGAGAATATATTTTGTGCGTTCATCTTTATAAATGTGAAATGGACTGCGCGGACGCAACTTTTATCATGTTACTGAAAATAGATTGACTGAACCTAATCAACAATTATCAGCACCAATAATTACAATCTTCTGTTTATCTGAAAGGTGATTAACTGACTGTCAGACCAATTAACTGACTGATCTATTAACTAATAACTCAAATCACTAGAAAGGACTTTAAAAATTCGCTAACAAAGGAATTTGGAAAATACAATCCCAAGTCGATTTTGAAAAATATATAATGTGATTTATTCTATAAAGCAAATAATAATTGGATTACAAAGCTAAATGCTTATTGACTATTTAGTCTGCATAGTGATAATATTATGAAGTGAAGGTTTTTGAAGTATGGAATCTAAACATTTATTTCTACTTTTTTCTATATTATACAAGTTACCTGTAGGTTAATTTTGGAAAAAATGCCGTCTTGTACTTTCTGTACATTTAACTTGCTTTTCTTTTTTCTTCTTTTTATTATTAAATATACATTTCGCAGAGACTGTGGTACACGAATGGTTTTCTACGATAATAATAGGACCACCTGATGTGCACTCGTTACTGGGGACATAAGTTTCGTGATCTTTGAATTCACTGATCGGTGGTACCATCCTTGGATGTTTTATGTTACTGTTAAAGTGGACGATAATTGATAACAATGTGGTAAAACTATGTTCATCATTATAGTTCTTTCACTTTCCATTGCTGGGCATATGCCGTCAGAAGGAATTAATATTCCTAAGAACATCTTAGGAATGAAGGACATAGAAATTAGATACTTAATGTTTTTTTTCATTGATCTCGTCATTGTTTGAGCCAATGGATGTCGACGAATAAAAGACATTATTATCCTTTCAGAATGCTTATTTACGAATTTATTTTTTATTTGGCCGTATTCTTGACTAAGCGTTCAATATTAACTCTCTAGTCTTTCGATGAAGTCCTAGTCTTTTTTACGGTCCGGTATTGAGTACATATCTCTCCTTATAATTTCACCATTCTCGCTAAGTGCAGGGCTGGTTTCATTTCACACATCTATATATGTTTACTTGTTATGCTCTCCTTTACGATTGCCAAGACCCACCTAATACTTATTAGTTTCCACATAAATCCGAAAAGTTAGAGATGTGTGGATTAGGAGCAGTGATAGTTAGGCGGACTTGGGATTAGGTATCACTGCTTGATCAAATGTAAATTAATAAAATAATCATATTACAAAGGTGACTTAAACTATTCTAGCATAGGAATAAGATTTTTATTAAATTAAGACATGCACTAATGGAATAAATTGTTTTTATAATTTAGATATTAATTTTCTCATCAAGATAAATCGTTACGTGATGTAATGTTGCCTTGAATCCTTGGAACATGTTCGCACACGGTATTATTACACTTAGCTAGTTCCGTGTCGATGATTAGAGAAAAAACGTGCGCAATGTAGATTGTTACGATTTTCAATAAATCCAATAATAAACTTTGATTTGTATGGTTATTACGCTAGAATCATTCTAAGGTCATATCAAGAAACCTTGCACTAGGCAAACTTTTATATTTGTTCAAGAACATGAATTTATTAATAAGTTTAGTACTGTATAGTAACATTAGCGCTCCTCTATCTATGGGTCGGGTATAACATCGTATACTTCCGATTTTAACTTCTGCAGAGGGGGCATGGGCTACTATAGTATGTAATGGGGACTATTTTGTCCCCGGGGAAAGGAAAAAAAGAGAATGCCAGAAAATGGGCTAGATTTGCGTCACTCCACCTCTCAAGCACGTATGCATGAAGAATCTTCTTTCAAATTTTAATATTGCATATATTTATGTTAGTGAAATGTGAAAAGTGTATCAAAAGTATTATAAAAAAAGTAATTAAACGTTTCGAAACATGTGGCACTTAAAAAAACTTAGAAAATTAACCAATTAGAAAATCAGATTATTAAAATTTCCCTGTTAATATCTTACTTATCTTTACATAATATTGAGAATATTTCTAATGTTTTACCGGTGATTTGGTTGATTATAAGGTATACTTAGCCCAATTTTCATACAAGAATCGGCATTCTCCTTTTATCCCTTTCCATGTTTTTTTTATATCCCCCTAGCATGGGCACATGGGTGGAGCTTCAATACGAAGCAATATTTCAAGATTAAAATGTAGACCTCGCTCTGGACTTGCAACTCTCTCTAAACGAGCATAGAAAGTATTTTTGAAAACACCTATTCGCGTCACGTTTAGTCACTGGACGATATTCTTAAACTAAAATCGCTACCGAAAATACGCGATTCACATCTCTCATTCGACAAAATCACTCAAAAAAAATCTACATAAAAGTTACTACCAGTTGTATGCACTACCAATATTTTGTAAACAAGCTTTCCTCAGATTTTTTAAAAATACAATAAACTACATATTATCTACAACTATAATATACTTATTCTTAAATCACTATCCCCATGTGAGAACATGAAAATTACAGGTATCCAGTTGAAAAATAAAAAATTAAGTAATCATTGGAGTTTCGTCAAACCAATGTTACAGTTACTCACGACTGAGAAACATGATGGCGCCAACATATGCAAACCAATTTCACTCAATTTAAAAAAAACATTGGAACATAGAATGTTGTATCTTATATCTTTATTCATAAGGCTGAGATTACTCGCAAGCTACTAGTAACTTTTCGTGATGATAATAATTATCGTCTGTACTTCGGAAATCGAAAAGTCAAATATTTAAAACGGGCCTCACCCTACGGGTGTAGTGCTACCTTTAATTTTCTTTTTTGTTTAACAAACAACCAGAAAACAACTTATTGGAAACACGAACGTTTTTCGGTAGGAAGTAATTTTGACTTCAAGACATTCGTAAAATGTAGTGCATTTAATATGATCTCAGGAGAATTTTTTACCCACGACGCTAACAGTTGAGTTTAACATATAAATAGGTGCATTTGTGAACCTTGATTAAGGTATTCTAAGCTAAGATCCAAGAACATGTTGAGTGGTTAGCGTGCCGGTTTACAAGGCACCGCCATCTCTGAGGTTTCGTGTTCGATCCCCGGTCGGGGCAATGTAGAAAAAAAAGGTTTCCACATTGTCTCGGGTCTGGGTGTTGTGGTATTTTCGTTGTTTCTGATTTCCTTAACACAAGTGCATAAGCTACTTACCAAGGGATCGGAGCAATGTATGTGATGTTGTCCACTATTTATTTATTTAATCTATTAAAGGTGGCCAGCTGTTTTCAAGTCGATGAAGTGTTGTCGTCGACGAAGTTACAAAGGTCGCCGATAAGGTCTTTGTTTTCTAATTACAAAACAATAAAATAAAATAAAAAATTCATGTAATTTACTGATAAATCTTTCCAGTAAAGTAAGTAGGTACGAGTTTTTATACAAATTTCGAATCAAATTTTGTACAAAAACCTGTAATTTCTCTACTGTATTCTTCTTATTACAATACTTTTTGACTCGCGAGGAATTGAGAATATTTTCGAAGTGGGCCAAAAACCTATCAACACTTATGGAAAATAACTTAATTTTTTCCAAATTGTACTCAAAATACATTTAAGATAAGGTTTGAAATCGACCACCATGGTGTTTAATAGCAAATAAAGAATTATCAATGGTGGCCAGTGGAGCCCGGTGGCCGGCTCTTACAAATCGCTAATTTACATAAAACAAATACTGAAGTCACGTTTTCAGGATAAAAATTGTAGCTCTGACGACGATATTGTGTAGATCTTATCTTTATAACACTTGCATTTCGCTAAGTTGGTCTCAAGTTACTTCCAAGTGCTAAGGTGGATAGCGTATTCAAGTAAAGCTAACTAAGCCTTGGATTCAATTCCAAGACTGAATACAGACCAAAAAGAGGGTTTAATCGCTTGGCTTCCTTCTTTGGCTTTTTTTTCTGATAACCAGCGGCCATGTTAGATCTAAGTCAATTTTAAAACGATAGCGCCATCGAATTCGGGACCTTCCGGTTAGTTCTGAATTCTGAGCAGATAGGTATAAGTCACACCCGAAACATTCAATAAAGATGATACAGATCGATGAGATACGGAAGATGGAGAAGATTCTCAGACAAAAAATCTAGTACCTATCCTATATAGTATCCGGCACCCCGCACCACCAACCGCGTATCCAGTTTCTAATATTCCTTCACATTATTGGTTGCCTGGTAGAAATCGCTATGTAGCATAAGGCCGCCAAATTGTACTCCTAAGTACAATTTGGCAATTAATTTATTTCTTTCTTTTCTATATTTTTATTCTGTGGTGTGCAATAAAGAGTTATTCAATCTATCTATCTATCTACCTACAACAATGAGATTTCAATTTTCATGGGATTTTAATTTTATTCTTGTAAAAAAGGATTCTAACACGGGACCTTAAAACTCTCAGTTGAACATTCTAACCACAAGAACGACGAGGCAGTTTGAGATAGATAATTTCTGTACAAAGGAACACCTAGGTATAGAATCTAGCATTTTAGTGCACATATCCTAGTATCTACGTTTATAATGTTCCCGCAGCAATATACGGACCTGCTGACCTGTGGTGTCAGAAGGTTTCATCGTTTGACAAAAAACACATTGCAAAACAATGTGTTACAAAAAAAGTTTGCCAAAACTTTCAATGCTCTACAAACTACGAAGTGCTTTACGAGCAAATGTGGTATACACGCAATTAAAAAAGAATAATTGTGGTTTTGTAATTAAATTATTTGACAAAATTAACATAGACTTTATGAAATGATTCTTTGATATGAAATGTTTTTTACACGATGAGTTAGTTTTTTTTAATCACGATAATGCATGCTCCTGCTCAGGAGAGTATGGGATTCACTTTCATATTCACTGTAAAGGCGTAGTAAACTTGTCTTTTTTACCAAGCAACTAACCATTGCTTAGTAAATCATACTTTGTATCTCCTATTTTTCAGTCAACTAAAGTCAGTAAGTAAAATATCTCGCTTCCCGTCGTGTGATGAAATGCATAAGCATGCCGGCTGTTTTGCTCTTTGTCGCACTTACGGGCTTTGCTGTTGCCTCAATTTATTGCACTGCGGGCAGCAAGAAATAATTGCACGTGCGCCAGTATCGGGTATTACGGAATTTATTTTTTGTTATAAAGCAATTATTTACGAAACGTGTTTTGTCCAACATCAACTGCCCAATGTCAGATGGTCCGCCATTAATGAATATCGCGCATCGCCACAATGCCTGCGCGCGCGCAATTAACAGCGCCGACCCGGCCTCACCGCGGCCCATGTGCGAAATGTTGCGTCGCTATAAATTGAACATATAGTGCACTAGAATTTTAATAGGAACGAGTACATACAAAAAGATAATTCGCTCGCTTCTTAGATATTAGATACTTGTATCATCATCATCATCATATCAGGCTGCAGACGTCTGTTGAACATAGATCGTCCCAAGCGAGCGCCACCACACCTTGTCCTCAGCCTTCCTCATCCAGCCGCTTCCCGTTACCGTCGATCCAACAAGCCGGAGGGCACCCCACGCTACGCTTGCTTCCAGGACTCTTCGGCTCCACCACTGATTACTAACCTCAAAATATGGGAATCCAAACGATTTACGGAAAACCTTTTTCATACAAGCAAACAGTAGAGCCAACTATCAAAATACCCCTGCCGCCGCTGAGCGAACTACCGCGTGGCCTTATAGTGTTGGTACTAATGACACCCATAAACTGGCGACATTTTTTCGCGCGGTTCGCCGTGTCTAGAGTAGATGTCAATTCAAAATTCAAAATATCTTTATTTCACATAGGCTTAATATACAGGCTCTTGTAATAGGTCAACATGATATTTGTCACATTTGTTTGGCGATAACTCCAAGTCGACTTAAAACTAAGTTTACGAGGGTTCCAACGCGTCCTGCACTGAGAAGAAGCCCACAACAAACTCAGCCGGGTGGCTCCACCGACCACTGTCCCGTGAACGCCTCTACGATACGCGTGAGGTGCTCCCAACCACTTCAGTTTGCTAATGGTTTGGATTATGTCAGTGACCTTGTATATAATACTGGAATGAAAATGTGAATCTTTTATTTACACAAAAAAATATAAATGCATAAGACAATTCTTTCATATTCCCCTACGCCTATTTTAACCCGTGCATAACACTCGAAAGGTACTCGAACATTGGCGTGGGAGTCGACTCATCAAGTGGTCTTACAGACCATAATTATTATTTTCCAATGATTAGTACGTAAGACCCTTAGCAGTCAATAATATTATGAACATAATAAACTAAAACTTCTTCCGTGTGGATTTTTCAGTCGATATAAAACTACGATTTTTTCCATGTGTTTTTCAGTTAATAATCATGAATCTTCTAAGTACTAACATTTTATGTATTAGGTAAGTCTTAAGCTAAGTCGATGAATTACATTTATCTATATCGATCAAATATATCTGAGTGAATTTCTATGTGAACTTCTATGAGAAAACTTTCAGCGGCTAAAGAATTACTTTTATTTGCTTACCATTGAATAATATTGGATAATATCTATTAAATCGTTCCAAGGTTAGTAAACTACACACAGAGAGACAGATTAACTTTCGTATAAGAATACAAAGAGAACTAACTATATTATGAGTAGGAGTAACCTCGATGTGATTAATCTATTGTTTCATTCAAATTAATTATTTCGTAATTGTAATTTGATGAGGAGAATGGATTAATAATTATATCTGTAACATTACTAGGTAAATAATGCTTAGACTTAATAGTTATTCACGTATTAACGAGCTAGAAGGGGGCAATAAGCAATTTTATTAGAAACCCAAAGGTTTACAGTCTAAAAAGCAAATGATATTCAAATAATTAATTTTGTATTATGCGTCCTTAACCTGAATTCGTCTAAAAACAAAATTACGATTAGAATTAGAAAGAAACGTGGATAGAAAGTTTTTGCACAGATTACTCCAATTTTTTTTATTAAATTTGAATTCTTAATTTAATCGGAAACCGAAGTGATGTTTTGTGTATTTTCTTTATTTGTCTCTAGACCCGTAGTGAAATTTTTTTACCAACAACCAACCAATGACTAAAAATAAATAACATATATTTATGGTTAGTAAATATACCTACAAGTGATATTAAACATGAATCGTGGGATCAATATGAGTCATTCATTGAACAATCACGAACTTATTGTCTTGTTTCACCGACGTGGTATGCATTGCGTTTTACCGATGCTCATGGATCATCCGCTATGTCCTTATTACATCCGTTAGATTAAAAAAAAAGGCGTGTGGCACTCGGAGACTGCCGCGGTAAAGCTATTGCATAGAATTTAAAGTTATTTTTAGTTTTGCCATCAATCGAAAAGTAGAACTTTTGGTACCAGGCTGCCATGAAAGCAGGGAGTGCAACTTCACAAACTTTATAGTTTTTAGATTGCCATCTATCGAAAAATAGCAGAACTTTTTAATGAGTTTTTGAAATATCACGTGCGTGATATTTCATGCTAGCCTAGTACCAAAAGCTCTACTTTAGGAGTGCCAGGTTATTTTCGTTACGGAATTTCTGGATTCGGTCTGCACCGTCAAAGCCCGCGATAGAAGCTATGCAATAGCTTAAAAACATTACATGTATATTCTTACATATTATATCCTGACACACTAATAAAATTCAAAATAATTGGACAAGTGCGAGTCGGACCAGCGCACGAAGGCGTCCATACCATATCCATAAAATCACATTTCTTGTATGGGAGGACCATTTTATTCTGTTTTTTAGTATTTGTTGTTATAGCGGCAAAAAATACAGCATCTGTGAAAATTTCAGCTGTCTAACAATCACGCTGCAAGTAATACATGACTTAGGCAAGAGGTACAGAGAGACAGCCTAGTGACAGACGCTCGGAAACACGGACGGACGAACGGTGGAGTCTAGTAATAGGGTCCCGTTTTACCCTTTGGGTACAGAACCCATTGTGGTACTACCAACAGGAGTGAAGTCTCAAAAATAAAATTAGAGATATGGCGGTCATAAAACTTCAAAATTAAAAACTTTTATATAGAGGTGTCGGTTACGACGCCAGTAATTATTATACGGTAACAGGGGCTATATGGTAACGGTGTCCCGAGTTCAATGGTATTTTCCCATCTCAAAAACTCCCAATGCACCTAAAAAAAGTTTTAGGCCAAAAAGATTTTGTATGAGTAGGTAAAGATGGTTAAGAAATTTGTAATATTTCGTGAGCAAAGTGCTGAGTATCGCGCCTGCTTGACTCGGTGCATAAAAATAAATATAAATATAAATATATAGAGGACAACATCACATACATTGCTCCAATCCCATAGTAAGTAGCTTATGCACTTGTGTTATGGAAATCAGAAACAACGAAGGTACCACAACACCCAGACCCGAGACAATGTAAAAATCTTATTTTTCTACATTGCCCCGACCGGGGATCGAACCCGGAACCTCAGAGATGGCGGCGCCTTGAAAACCAACATAAGTGCTTACAATCGTTGAAGCGGTAGTTACACATTATACAGAGAGAGTTCCACATTATATAGAGAGAGTTACACTTTATAGAGTTACACTTATCGATTAATTGTTTCTAATATTAATCATTCTACGATCGATATATTCCCAATGAAATCATAGTTAAACAATAACGTATTTTTTGGAATAAAAGAATACACACCTCTAATTTTGAAGGCTTTAATTTAATTTCTGAAATTTCGAAGTCGCAGTTGATTCCTAGTGTTATAATGTATAGATACGTTAGAATTATTTATTGAATCGCAGTACATTTGTCTGATTACGAACTAAAGCCAGATGGTAATGAGATCGTGATTCTAATTTATGAGCAAGTTGTATGCTCATCTCGCTGCAGTGTGCTGTGGGAGACATTTCCGAATCGAGCTCTACGTTGAGTACTCTATAACAGGAGTGTAAAAGATGTGTCTGACCTCATAAGGTATCTAAGTTGACTGAAATTGAAAAATAAAAGTATCGAATTATTGACAAATAAAAGAAACAAAAAAAATGAAATGCGCATTTTAATATTTATTGAGATATTTACACAGATAGCAACAATGCATTGTATAGAGTGACGACATCAGTCACGCAAAAAAAGATTTATATTAAGCTATTGCATAGCTTCTATCGCGGGCTTTGACGGTGCAGACCGAATCCAGAAATTTCGTAACGAAAATAACCTGGCAGTCCTAAAGTAGAGCTTTTGGTACTAGGCTAGCATGAAAGCAAGGAGCGCAACTCCACAACTTTCAAAAAGTCATTAAAAAGTTCTGCTATTTTTCGGTAGATGGCAAACTAAAAACTAAAAAGTTTGTGAAGTTGCACTCCCTGCTTTCCATGGCAGCCTGGTACCAAAAGTTCTACTTTTCGATTGATGGCAAAACTAAAAATAACTTTAAATTCTATGCAATAGCTTTACCGCGGCAGTCTCCACACGCCTTTTTTATGTTGTTGTTTTTATCTTAGTTTATAAAAGAAATTGACTCTCCTCCGCGATACTATACTGATTATGAAACTGTTGTTCATATCGCGCTATAGTGACAGAAAATGAGTTGCCTTGTGTTCGATCATATCACGTGTACTTAACTTTATTTATTGCAAATTGCCTGAAATATTTGGTGCCCAGTGCATGCGATCTCACATTGGATCGGGATTAAATAATATTTAAAATGGCTTAGGGCTGATATTATTCGATTGTGGCTGATTATTACAATTTAAGTAGAGATGCAGCATGTAACTCGGTGCTCCAGCATAACGCTGTGTAGCAACCGATTATTACAATTCCACGATAATTGTATTACATTTTGCACCACATTGTCACTTACAGATCGGTTCAGTACTAACTTGTCACTGAACGAAAAAATATGTTTCCCCTCCTTTTGTGAGTATTTAGTGATATTCCTAAATGTGAAGGCGTCATAACATAGGGTGGTTGTAAACTATGGCCTATGAACTAGGTGTTACAATAAGAAATCCTAGACAAATAAATACTAGAACTAACAGTTGAAGCTGATTGGGAATAAAAAACGGTCAGGTAAGAAATAAAAATAATACATAAGTACCAAGTTTCTTGCCAGTTCTTCTACCTTTCAAATCTGGCGGTAGACTTCATGAGATATGTAGGCCTATGTGAAAAATAAAGATTTTTATTTTCATTCTCATTTTCATTTCACTGTAACCGCGAAAATATAGTATTTGAAGTGTAAACATCTTTGGGCACGTTGGGAATATTTTGAGATTAGGAAAAAACTATTGACCTCGCGACCCAAACATGTAGATGCTTTTAAATTTTGATACCCAAACTCTTAAAAGACGGCATTTTGAAAATATTAGGCCACTATTTTTTGGATAGAGGACTACATCTCGTACTAACCTTTGCCTGTACTGTGCCTCATGGCGGTTCCCAATATTCTACCTATCCATGGTTTGCCTTACTGGAGATAGAAATTTGACATAACTTATGGAGCTTATGTCACACTGATATCTCTAGTAGAGCAAATAGAAGATAGATAGAATATTGGGAACTGGCATTAGAGAACACGTGAAGCCGTTAGAACTGGTATAATCATAATTAGAAAATAATGTGCTATTATAGCCTCCAAATACAAGTTATTTGAAATGAATAGAATTGTCGAAGCAAAACAGCAATGCATACGTCAGATCCAATTTGAAGGAACCGTTATTTCACACAAAGTGTGAAAACGTGGAGCAACCACCGATAATAATGACTTCCAACAATGTCGTATTTACCTTACCACTTTACTTGTGCTGTTATTTCTAACTCTGTGACTCTTTTGTTTTTACAATAAGACTTAAAATCGTCTGAGTTGCATTTTGTTGGATGCATAATCATATTGTTCTAAGGTGCAGCTTAACAATAATACAAATGCATTTACAATAAATTTTATTGTTTCAGGAATAAAGCTAAATATTGTTTGGCTCGGTGACGGCAATGGGTGGTTTTACACCGATCACATCAACGTCAGAAAGAAATATAGTGACCACGGCAAGGAAGACGTTGCAGATAGCAATTATTTGAATAATAAAACTTTGTATAATATTTAGTGCTTTTGTAGAATGTAAACTATTGGAGGTCGTGACTCTGGGCCTTTAATAATTTTCACTTGGACTATGGAAATATTATTATGATAAATAAATACTCAAGTACATAACAATTATTATAATAATTGGCAGGGTATTTACAGGCGCCTGGAAACGTAATGGAGAATTTAATAATCAGAATTTGTGTTGTTCAAGGATGTTTATGGTTTGATTCTAGGTTGTAAAGTTTACAACTAAAATCAATAAGCTTGTTACTTTTCAGTAACATTTTTATCATTTGTATAAGCATTTGTACCAATTTTACTACATAATAGCTGTTGCCCGCGACTCTGCCCCTGTGAAATTCGGTTTTTCGCTCATCCCGTGGGAATAATGGATATTTCCGGTATAAAAAGTGGCCTATGTATTGAATTGACACTTGAACAATTCATGTGTGTAATTGTAAAAAAAATGTAGGTTATTTTAACACAGTAAGGTAACACCAATTGCACCAACTCAGTGTAACACGCTAGCCCACAGTAAATTGTCGAAATTGTCCAATGAGAAACGTCGACTCTAAACCTAAAAGTGTAAACATTTAACACCCGTTTCGCACAAGTTGATCTCACAGAGGTTACAGTAATGTATTCAATGGCTTTTACCCATCTCAAAAATGCCCAACGTGCAAAGTAAAACTTCAAAAAGTAAATACTTTTTATTGAATTAAAATAGCTTCATTCTTTTTTTCTTAATATAATAATATTATTGTATCATTGTTCAGTGCATACGTCGCTTATTGAAACGGTGCGCAAAGTTTAATTTATAGTTTTAGTAATGCTCGTAGCTACAGGGACTAGGCACTGGCAGGTCTCGGCAATTGAATGTAAACCGCAATAAAAGCCCAGGATTGCATGCGCAAACGGGCTCAGATTGATCTGTATCCATTCACAGGCACTGACAGAATTGTGAGGATGCACCCATTCTATTGAAAATAAATAAATATAAATTAAAATTAAAAAATGTACTCTATCTCACTGCGAAATTTCAAATCACCTATTTGACCCGCCTATTTAAACAAAAATAATAATAACATTCAATATTTCTTATAATTCAATGATGAAATGGCTCTATTACGTCGAGAGCTATAATAGCTACAGATAATATCATCTGTGACAAACAAGAATGAAACAAAAAACATTTCATAAGAAAAAATTATAAGAAAGAGAAAGAAGCAAGACGTTAAAAGTGATATGTGGCTCGGCTCATATTATGAGCCCAAGGCTCATTGCATCTGCACTGCTTCTCACTGTCAATTGCAATGTATATTTATTTATTTGTTTTATTGTTATTGCAAACAATAAAAAAAACCGGCCAAGTGCGAGTCGGACTCGCACACCGAGGGTTCCATACCATAGAAGAAGTAAAACATTGAAAGAATCACTTTTGTTCATGAATTTACGAGTATATAATTTACATGTAGGTACTTTTGTTGGCAAACCGCAAACGTAACTTTGTTTTTGGCGGTTTATTGTTATTATCAAAAAAAGTATAATAGATACAGAGTTGATTTTATTTTTCCTGTAAAATATACGTTTACTTCTATTGATCGTAATTATTTCAGATTTTTCGATTGGTAAACTTCGGAGATAAGGGGGGGGAACGGTATTTTTTTCGACAGTTTGCCCAATAAATCAAAAGTTATCAGGCATAATAATAAATAAAAATCAGTTTTAGAATACACAAGTAACGCCCTTTCATATGATACCCCATTCAATATTGTTATCTCATTTTGAAATTTTGTCGACCCGGTTTCCCCCCTTTTTAAATAAAACTAAAAACAATTTTCAAATTTTTACGATTGTTATGACGTCGGGTCACTATTTCCTATAACTATTCTAAATTTCAAGTCGATAGCTTGAATAGTTACTGAAATAATCGAGTGTGACAGACGGACGGACGGACGGACGGACGGACGGACGGACGGACGAACGGACGGACGGACGGACGGAGAAAGTCTCACCACAAGGGTTCCATTTTTACCATTTTGGTATGGAACCCTAATTAAAATTATGGCACAAAAGCAGAGCTTAATCATAATGGATTTTCTTCCAGCACAGTTTCTACTATTTAGAGATAGCATCGGGTACAGTGCGCGTGAAAATTTAATCCTGAGACATAAGTTCTTACTCGTAAATCTCAGTTTACCCAGGAATCTTTTCAGCTACAATCTCCTTCAACCCAAAACACAATAAATATATAAATTGCTTCACGGTAGAATTCACGGTAGAACGGTGGCTGACACTGCCATGGTACCTAACAAACCAACCTACCATGGCAGACTCTGCTAAAAGAGCAGTAACCTACCACCAGTATATCCAGAAATGGGGCAAAAATTGCTGTGTTATGGGTTCTAGATAGCTGATATGCATAATATTTCATATACATAAATAGAATATTAAAGAAAGCACCCAGACACTGGAAAACATTCATACTCATCACACAAACATTTACCAGTAGTGGGAATCGAACACACGACCTCTGACGCAAACGGCAGGTTTGCTACCGCTACGCCATTCGGTCGCCATTCGGAATGACACATGACAAAGTTGTTGAGGGACGAGGTAAGTCCATACTGTCCTCACGGCGAGTTCTGCGTGGGCGTAGAGACGCGCATCTGTCGCACGACTCCTGTGCCGATAGTATTGTCATGGGAACACACCATATCCGGTCGTTTTCTTATTCTTCCATCACCACCGTGAAAACGCTTTGGCTTTATGTTTTTCTTTACTTGACCTTTCGCTAGGTATTTATTACTGATGGTTACAAAGTAGGTATAATATGGAGGTTTCACGACTTTCCTTGTTTTTCACACTTTTTAACACATTATTTAGAAAAACATACTGAATACCTTTCAGAAAATCATATCTGAATACCTATCAGAAAAACATACTGAATACCTTTGAAATACCTAAAGAAGTTTCATCCTTAAGGATTTATTTCATGCGGGAGAAATAGGTAGGCAGAAAAACATACTGAATACCTCTTTGACTTTATTAAATTAGCACTGATCTCTATTCTATGGATTGCAAACTGTCAACGTAAAAATGATACACTTATTTGCCATTTTGGCGCTGATTGTTGCGTAACCCTGCGTGAACGTCTATGGAACTTAAATAAAATTACATTGAAAACGACGATCACTAGCAACAAATGTCAAATTAGTGGACGTTGAAGGGCGACGCTTTAAATCAGAAAAAAAAGATTATCCATAGAATATAGATCAGTGATTTTACAACAAAATACTATTTGACATACAGAGCTTGATGCGGATTTTGAGTACAAATATAATAGATCAAAATATTTTTGCCGATTTGACGATCATAATTTTCTCAAGCACCGTTACAAGTGGTACTGGAAACCCACCATCAAACAACTATCCAAAACAATACTCATATTAGTTTAAACTCGAACGTATAACGTGTGATTCTCAAGGTTTCGATCGATTTACGAGTACACGCAATAATGGGGTGTCATCGCACATTATTAGATGACATTAAAAACTCATCACCACCTCGTTCGGTGAGAAAGGAAGGAGGTCGGTAACGGGTCACTTGGCTTCCTATCACCTGGTGAGTAATTGTGTTATGTCGTGGAAACTAGAGGCGATTTAAATAATAGCAAGCCAAGTTTTTACGACGACGACGCTCGTAAGCCCACACCGTTCGTAAGCGTAGCGTAATCCTCACGTACGACGAGAGCAGTACGAGTACGAAAATTTTCAAATATTGCCGCAAACAAAGCGGTGTTGCAGCGAATCGTAGGAGGCGTAATTATCATATGTAGCACGTTATACGTAGCGATACGCTTACGTTACGCTTACGTCTGTCTACGAGCCGTGTGCGAATGGCCTTAATTCGACTCCTGTCACGAGCCACTTTGAAATGTTATAAGTTTTAAATTGGCTTCAATCTCTAGTCTTGTCCTACTAGGTATACCTAAGCGATTTAACATTCCGTTGCGATGCTGTGTTGAAACCGATATGTGTGAGTTTACTCCTTACAAGTTTGTAACAACCTTTAGTTGTAACATCTTTAGTTGCATTAACACTTATCATCAGGTAAGATCGCAGACAAGTACTAACAGACAACGTATAAGTTGTTATAAGAAACGCAGGTACTAATGAAAGTTTAGCGTTGGTACCTAGATTGGTAACTATAGTCACAGCAAAAGCTTTACACGAGATAAAAATATATTAGGTGTATATTAAATATTCTTACCTATATAACTAAACTATTTTATTTATAAAAACTATTTTATTTATTTATTTATCTATATTGAAAAATGTAATAAAAAGTTAGTGACACCTAATTGTGCCATAGCATTAAACAGCATGCAATATCCCATTAAGAATAAATTATGTATTGAAAGCATAATATTGCGGAACCCAGCGTTCTTCCATCGTCCGATAATATATCGAGTGGTAATAAAATCGATTTTATGTCGGTCAAAGGTATACACAAATCGAATAGATACCCTATCAGGAGGTTTATTGAAGCCATTTACAAAACCTTTAAGTGTTGCTGGTAGTTATAATTTCAAAATTAATATTCGGTACACACCGCGCGCTGTACCTTCCAACGTTATGATCTTCATTATCATCATAAATTGAAATTTGTTGTTAAACATCTTGGTTTGAACTGGAACTGGAATCAAAAGAGTTTCAGGCAGTAGCTTCAAGCTACTTTCCGCGAATCTTAATGTTATTCCGTTCCATCTAGCATAGGTGTTGGTGGTTAACCCTGTAAAATCACGCTTTTTACCACCGTGAACTGAGAACGGAAGTAAATTGTTAGTTTAGCTTGGTTAACCTTCTTATCTCCTTTGTGTCTCCATTCTCCGTTGCTCCATCACCTACTTAGTGCAGCCTTCTTCTTTCCTCATTGTATGACTGTGAGTCTTTTAATGAGACCCATGTAATTACGACCTTATTTCTCTTCTAGCAGATAAAGCTTCTAAAAGTCTTTAACGATGAAACACACACTCTGATACAGTCTTCATGTATGTTCCAATTTCGTAATTTGCTGACCATTCTTTTGAGCCGTGAGTGGTCCTCAGCAGGTGTGCATACTAGTTATACGTGAGAAATTAGCCAATGAAACGTTTTCGATAAGACAACGTAAACGGTTGCACTAATGCTGCAGCTACTCTAATAAAATATCGCCTTATTATCTTCGCGATAAACACTAAACTCGCTTGGCGTGATTCTTTTAGCCGGTTTTAACTTTGTCGCGGAGCTATATCTGGATATTTTTATCCTTTACGAGGTCGTAAATGATCCTGAGTTATCAGTAATTAATAATTAGATAACAGTTTGCAGAATATACAGGTATTTAATACGTACTAAAAAGTTATACCTATATTTCTTCTCTTATTCTACGTTGATTTTATTCAACGGTCTCAGATTATGATGTGGCAGAAGCTAGATAGATATCCTTTGGACTTATTCATTCCTTGTAAGTATATTTGGCCATAGTTTGGGGCACCAGTTTGTCTACAACCTCGCGCAACGTCTGTTCGCACGCGTGTACAATGGGGCGCACCTCCATTGGATAATGGATTGCACCAATAATAAATCAGAAGGACATCTATCTCGCAAATTCCTACAGATCTGTCCACCGCAAATATTTGCAGGAAGCGAAGGAAATGAAGACGACGTCGCGACCACAGAACTAGAACATCCCATCACAGAATACCGTCGCAATCGCTTACAATGCCGGGCTATCACTAGCACCCATCCTGCAGGCTTCAAGCTAAGAAAGCGAGGCTTAGTCCCTTACCAGGACTAGAACATCAACATCGGGAGTACGCTGCGACCCCGCAACATATCTACCGGGCAAGGAGGCAAGCTGCGAGGCGTTTACCCATCATTCCTGAAGGAAAAGATCACGCTACTGCTCTCACGATTGATTAAATAAAAATATGTCAAAAAACTCCCACCCACAATAATCAAAACAAAAAGCATTATACAGAAAGCCGTCATCTAAAGCCGGGTGTTATCTTAGCGCGATATATCGCCATCTCGCAGGCGATGGCCGCTCATTTGTATCGCGGACCCTACACGAAGGACAAAGCTTGTGTTTCTCAAGCGCCTCATTAATTTTTCCTCTAAGAAGGTGAATAGGTTTTACGGGTAAGGGAACTTGTGTGAATGGTGCTTTATTATAGCACTAAACTATCTGAATCCCGCAAATTGATGAACGTAGGTACCGCGTTTTCTTTCGTGCCCTAATATATTGTGTAATTGTGTACATGTATCTTACTAATCGGTTCCGTACCAACTATCACTCATCTAGCTGAATCGTGCAGATTGATGAACGTAGGTACCACGTTTTCTTTCGTGCCCTACCTAATATGTGTAATTGTGCACATGTATCTTACTAATTGGTTCCGTACCACACTATCACACATCTAGCTGAATCACGCAGATTGATGAACATAGGTAGTACCGCGTTTTCTTTTGTGCCCTAATATGTGTAATTGTGTACATGTATCTTACTAATTGGTTCCGTACCACACTATCACACATCTAGCTGAATCACGCAGATTGATGAAAGTAGGTAGTACCGCGTTTTCTTTTGTGCCATAATATGTGTAATTGTGTGCATGTATCTTACTAATTGGTTCCGTACGACACTATCACACATCTAGCTGAATCACGCAGATTGATGAAAGTAGGTAGTACCGCGTTTTCTTTTGTGCCATAATATGTGTAATTGTGTGCATGTATCTTACTAATTGGTTCCGTACCACACTATCACACATCTAGCTGAATCACGCAGATTGATGAAAGTAGGTAGTACCGCGTTTTCTTTTGTGCCCTAATATGTGTAATTGTGTACATGTATCTTACTAATTGGTTCCGTACCACACTATCACACATCTAGCTGAATCACGCAGATTGATGAAAGTAGGTAGTACCGCGTTTTCTTTTGTGCCATAATATGTGTAATTGTGTACATGTGTCTTACTAATCGGTTCCGTACCAACTAACCCACATCGTCATTTATATTAAAGTCAGGTTGTAAGTTCATGTAGTAATAATTAACAATAAACAGCCAAAAGCGTTATATTAAAGCGAGCGATAAATGAAAGAATTATATAAAAGCGTGCGGGGAGAAGGCACTGAAGCTGAAGCACAGAAAATATCCAGTATGTTACTTAGTAGTCCTTAACTCCTTAAGGCTTCAGCTATGGCGGCAATAAAAGTGCCTGCTACCAGCACAATGGCGATTTAAACCATGTCCAAACGGATGGTATCACAGGTCTTCTGAATGGTCGGTGCACCATTCATCGGTAAAAGCTTTCGCGTTTTGTATGTTTGTTGGCATGTGGTACAAATGTAAGCGGTTAAAATAAAGTTTTGTTAATTCTTACCATTATGGGACTCCCTCCGAGACGACGCGACAACGCGACAGATCATAGAATTCAACCAAAGTCATAATCATAATGATAAGCAAGTTAGCAATTAGTAAATCAGATATTTACCTACTTTAGATAGTAATTTTTATGAATTATTGTCACTACCAATTTCGGTAAGTAGCGTGTTTGTCATTTTATAAAGCAAAATATTATTTTTATTTAATTTTCGATGAAAATCCATTCTACACACTAGTTGACACGGCAAACCTTGTTTTGCCATTACAAATATAAAAAAAAACAGCTTACAACCCCTCAGACCAAGCGAATATATAAAGAAAATTTCATAACAATCGATCAAGCCGGTTTGAAGGAGCTTGGTAACAAACACGACACACGAGAATTTTGTATGTTATAGAGTATTATCGACTTCGAAGTATCAAAAGAAAACGGTTGTTCTCAATTTATCGCGTATGTTTTTACCTATTATGTTATAATGTTCAAAATAGAATAATTTATTGAAGCGCATGTTTCTCATAAGACATCAAAGTAGAAAAATTAAAGGTTATACACAACTTTTGTCTACAAGTGTTTTCATATATGAGTAGATGCTATGAAGGCAAGAGGTCAAACTCTTACAAAGAGCGAATATTGTTCTCTTACGAAATCTACAGTGGAAATAATAGCCAGTTTTATTGTATATTAAACATACCGATAAAAACGTATAGACTAGCTATTAACAGAGTTTTACAATAAAGTCTATTGGGAATAAACGCGTGTTACTGTCAAACTGACATGGTCAACGAGTATATTTTATATAATGTAAACATTTTTCAACGCCTCTGTAGTATTGCGATTTGCAACACTAGATATAAGCCAGCGTAAGCTTTAGACAAATTCAAATAACAATAATTGATTTTGTTTATGTTTGTAAGAATAACTATTTGGTGAGTATGAGTTTATTCTGTCTATTTATAGACAGGTTTTATTTCATATTATCACTGTGCTTGACAGTGGGTTGATCCTGAATCGTTCAGTTTCTGAGTTAGCAATCCTCACTGGGTTAATAACTAAGAAAAAGGAGACAAAATTCCTATTTTTGTATTCTTTATGCAAGTTGCCAGTCTATAATGGTGTGGTATCATGTCAATATACCATGCCAGCAGC
The DNA here is from genome assembly GCA_963855885.1 of Coenonympha glycerion. NCBI lineage: Eukaryota > Metazoa > Arthropoda > Insecta > Lepidoptera > Nymphalidae > Coenonympha > Coenonympha glycerion. The sequence continues at coordinate 1,408,197 of OY979636.1, forward strand.
TAACTGGTGCTAAAGGTGCAAAAATAACAAAAAAAAAATGGATTTTTGCTCCCATTTTCGTAGTTAATAACCCAGTGAGCGTAACTAACAAACTGAACGATACAGAATCAGCTTACAAATTGTCTGACGACATTGAGAGACATGCAGGAAGCAGTTGGATGAAAAAACAGAGCAGCACTGGGCAAATTAAGACGACTTGTCTAAAGTCTGCGCAGCACCATATTGTGAAGAGCGTGGTTTTATTACATTTTCCACACATCATTCATATGTCGCATTTATAATGATTAGCATATTCTATTACGTAATCACTGGATTAAACATTAAATATATTCGCTAGCTAATGTGATTAATAGCTATGGGGAAGGATAAGCGAAACGCTAAGTTATTAAACGAATTTCGGTCACCAAGCACTCGAAACAGACAAGATTCTCAGATTTTTGACCATTATTGACCTTTAATTTTCCGATTAACCAATTGTTCATAACTACTACATAGTAACTCAATGGTAGCCACACACTATTAACCAAAGATTTAAAAACATGATTTTTCTAATAATAATTAATTTCAACAAGAGTTTAATTTTGTATACCGATCCTATAACACTGCAACTTAGTAAAAAAGTTCACAATTTTTTAACACGCGGGAATATTTTAGTACCCTAATAGTTTTTTTTTAACTTTGTTACTCATTTACCTGATAGAATAAATAATTACCTCATTACAAAATTCGAGATGTTGAGATGTGATGATTTCGAGATAAAAAAAATAAACAGGTCTCAAGAAGCAAGCGGATGTGGCGTCGCGCAAAAACTGGGTGACTTGCAAAACGTAGGGTCTTATAGGTCACACAGGGACTGCGCGGGCATTACTGTTTGCTTTATATGACGTAATATTATGCTCGGCACGAATAGTGTATACACAGGAACCGGCGAACCGCATGAAAAACATGTCGCCAGTTTCATGGTGTCAAAATAGCGTCAGTTGTAAGCAGACCGCAGAATTTTCTATGGACCGCGGTCGACGCCACAGATCACTATACTCGTACTTGTTTTTAGTCTGCACGTGAGTTTCCATAGGGACAATTCCGCTATAGCGGAAATTTTGACAAATGACGTTAGTTTTTTCAATGCATGAAGAAAGTTGACATAATATGCTCCAAAAGGCTCCAGTTCATACCGAGGTCTGCATGTATGTAAGAGTTTTATCAAATTGTTGCATTTTCAACCCTTAACGGACCCCTACTAGTTATAGTTTTAAAGGAAAGGAGGAGACAAAAGCACGATGAGGTCATATTTGAGAAAATTATGATTGCACGAAAATTTTTTCGCGACTTTTTTCAAGTTATATTTAATTGATCACTAAATGACTACAAAAGCGAGAGATGAGTGAGATCCAAATGTCCGATAAGCAGGTTAGGTTAGGTTAGGTTAGGTATTGGTGCTTATTTTGTTGAAACTTTTCTAAACTAATTTGTCGCGTCGATAATAATAATGAATAAACCTATTCGTTTCCATGAGGCATTTAGAAAAAGACTTTTATTTTTGGAGATCAAATTAGATTTTGCACAACGCGATTGACACCATTAGCAGATTAGCACTAGCTCTTAACAGTGGGTAGGAATAGGCGTGAAGTAGAGAATACGTTATAGAGTATTAGGAACAATAGTTAGCAGGACAGGATAGCAATAGTTAGGTATACGTTAAACAGCACAAGATTATCTAAAATTAGCAAATCATTTGCATGCAACTGTATAAAATTTTATAATAAGTTACCACATCATGTATCTGAAATGTCATTTAATAAATTCAAAGGATTTGTCAAGCCTAAACTCATTCAAAAGGCATATTACAATATTAAGGACTATATTAGCGACACAAACCCTTGGAATTGACTGATAAGTGGTAGATTGCTCTGCTAGCCTATTTTTAGTATTTATACTTATTTTGTTAAATGGTGATAACATAAAAAAATACCCGGCTGAGTTTGTTGTGGGCTTCTTCTCAGCGGCAGGGCGCGTTTGGAACCCTCGTAACCTTAGTTTTAAGTCGACTTGTAGTTATCACCATTATTATGCAAGAAATGTCATACCGACGTTCGCCAGGCCTATGTGAAATAAAGATATTTTGATTTGATTTGATTTGTTTATTCTGAATTCCTGGTTTTCAATTTTCATGAACCCAGTACCTAAAGGAAAGTAACTCTCAGACTTATAATGAGTCCGTGAATAAAAGTTGAGTCAGTTAAGTACAACCAAAATGTGACTGTCGGTCTACTTCCAAATTTTTGATCAGATCCACAAGATCAGTTGCTGGGTCCAGGTTCTTCCCATACTCTGTACAGTTACTGACAAATAGGCGGTCACTGGTCAGGAATTGGCCCTGTAAAAACAAACCTTAAGTAAAATACCAAACTTCTAATCATTCAGTTACGATGCCTTTTTCTTGCTTCATTAAGCCTAGTTTTATGAAATGAAATGAAAGAAATGAAATGAAATGAAATGAAATAAAATAAAATTAAATTAAATTAAATTAAATTAAATTAAATTAAATTAAATTAAATTCTTTACTTCACATAGGCTTAGATATAAGATCTCATGAAATGTCAAGACTGCCCGCCAGGTTCGGAAAGCAGGTTTGCACCGAGAAGAACTGGCAAGAAACTCGGTACTTGCTCTTTTCAAAAAATGTCTCAATATATAACTTTTAGTATGAAACAATATTTTTAAGATATCTCGTGAGGAGATGGAAGCATATCACTATATGTGCAAATAAAGTAAAATACAGACATAGGAAAACAAATCTCGAATGCAATCCACCATCCGAGCAAACCCACTCGCCACAACGAGTCGTGTAAACATTGATTGCATGATTGATCCATCTGATTTCATTTGCCCACGTGAACCTAAGGTCGAGGCACCGTGGGAGATGGGCCGGCCTTCGCGCGGGCTTGTATGCATTTGTATTGTTCGCTGCAGTCCATACGCTTACAAACAACGATGTATGGTCAACACTCGAGATTTAGAATGCAAGGCTCCTCTGATTACCTACTAATACACGTACGTTTCGATATTATACTCGGTGTGGCTGGATCTAAACGTGATCAAATCAGAAATAGGAATATTCGTAGAGTACTTACCTGAATACTGAAACAGTGGAGTACTCAAGTTGAAGTTTTGGATCAGTTTTTCATTGCCTACTTAACAACTACATTTTTATAAAGTACTTCTCTATATCTTGGTGTGATCAAATCTCAGAAGATTCGAAAAACCAAGATAAAATATTGTATCTTTTAACAGTACTTCAGACATTCGCTTCGCCAGTAAAGTATTTTTGTGGTTTAGAATAACAATTAAGTTTCCATTAATAAATACTTACGTGACTTACTTGTGCTTAGTTCAAGTAAATTGAAAAGGTCAGGACAATTCTTTGAAATTCAAAAATTCACATATTTCCCAATGTGTATTAATTCCTTGAGCATACGACAAAGTATGTGAGTCAAATTACCCTTTGCATTTTCTTATATTGTATGTTAACAAAAACAACAATTAATAACAATAATGTATAGAAATAACGAAACTTTCTCTTTCCTGAATTCGATGTTCATAAATCACATGTAACAAGTATTTATTAACTCTTCATTAGATATTCAAATCGTTGACCAAAAAGAAGTTTTATTACCAAATCGAAGACACAGTGATAAATGGGTTTATTAGGGCACTGATATACGAAACGAAGATACACTGGTCTACATTCACTTACCTGGAAGCTTTTTTTTCGTAAATACCTAAAGTGCTATCAACAATATTTAATCTTAATTAAAAAAAATTAAGACGGTAAAGTTCTTACTGTGAAAGAGTTATAAGATTTAATTAGTTGTACCCTCGAGCCTATATTTGTAAGATTCGTTAAGTATATATGAAAGAACCTCATCAGCTATATTATGGCATCGCACGGAACCGCTAAATTAGTTTTCTACAAAATATTACACATTTAAATATGCTTTTTCTTCAGCCAACGGCTGAAAATAAATAGTAATTCGAAGGATTATAGATTTGAATGCAAAAGAAAGTTAAGAAAAAAAGGTGCAGCACCTATCTCCAATCTTCAATCATGAAACAGAGCTTGCTTTCTTCAGTAAAAATTATAAATCGATTTTTTTAAAACCTAAGCAGATTTTTTTAAATAATCTAGGATACCGACTACATTTTAACATAAGTAACATTTTTTGATGGCACGCTCATAGTAACGAATGACTACAGCCAATGTGTGTATGCTGTATATTCTTTGGGGAATGTATATCAACGTTATTAGAAGAATATACTTTCATTAAGCTGTTCCATACAAATGGAGTGTCAAAGGTCAAATGGGGGCAAAAAATCCGCACCATACATAATGCTCGCCTTAACGCCAATCACGCGGGTGATTAATACACTGGGATCATTCAAATGTATGCCTCATTAAATGTATTTAAACATATTTCTTTATTAACAAATATCAATCTTTTTTAAATTATATTAGCTATATTGTACTTATTTCAGTAAGGTTTTCATTGGTAAGTTTCACCGCATTGTCAGTTATTCTACCGAGAAGTAGTAATGTATTAATATGGCGTTGTACGCCAACGTGATAACTTGGAACAATGAGACGTAAAAATTGATGTATTAGGATAATGAACGCAGCCTTACATTTAATCAGACCATTTCTTGGTACAGCAAAGATTTTATCGTTAATTGCTTCAAATAAAAACTTAACCTTATAGAGTTACCTACGCGTGAAACTAATTAATGAAAATTCCATTCAGAGTAGTTTTTTATTCAGCCAAGTCGATAAAAATCGGTCGTCAACAACAATCTCAACACAAAACCATCAAAACTCAACTGCACAACGAGTAATGACAGCCGGTAATGATAGATGCGGTATTATGTCAAATTATTTCATACCGATCTGGAAAAGTCAAGGTGACGGATTGTGAGCGAAGTGCGATGAACGTAATGATCTGTTACACTGAGCTGCGATACCAAGTGGATGTGCTATAATTTAACTTAAAATATTGTTTGAACTCCCAGGATAGTTTCAAACACGCTAACCAATCTCAATGCAAGCAGTTAATTCTATACAATCGAAATTATGTTGCATAGATTTACTTACGAGGGGCGGCTGAAACGTTCTGAGCCTAAGGTACTTGCAGTCGTACTATTTACTCATCCGGTAGGTCACTGCTTGAGCGACATCTGCCCACTATATAAGCGAAGTTTCACGTCATTAGCTTCATTACGCTTTGAGTAATTGAACCGTAAACATCACCATGTCTGACTCATCGCTGTAAATGTGAGAAAAACATAAAGCTCTCGCTTTCTTACCTTTACAATATTCTGGCACGGTTGCTATAGTGGTAAACGGAGGTTTGTTAAATTCTGACCTGCTACGAAGAAAATTTTGATATATATATAACAAAATTATATATTGAATTTCCAATATGGTTTGAAATGATGTAGATATAAAAATTAATTTTGACATTTCATAGGTGTACAAAAAAATTCTTTTTCTAACCATCTCATGTGGGTGTAGTCACGAAGTCTATAACATAGCTAAGTAAGATAAATGTTATCTTTAAATGCTAGTATTTACTATGTTAAGATACCGCATCTACAGTACCAATTGTCAATATTACTAGATCGGGTGGCAATCATTGAAAACATTTATAATAGCATTGTAAAAAACACGATCTCCGGTAAAGCAACTAGATGTGTCCTTAATCTTAATGTACCGACATTAGTGTACTTGACGATTGCGAGATAGGTGACCATATTGTTATACTTACAGTCCGACAAGGCTCTCTTGACACTTAAATGACATTGACAGGAGGGATTTGTTATATAACAAAGGCAGCCAGAAAATAAATTATTTTTAAAAAAAATTGAACCGACTTCAAAACCACAAATAGGCACTCAAAAGCGAAAAATAAATTAATATAATTATTATAACCGCTACTACCCACTCATCTATTTTGAAGTCGGTGCCAGCCAATTCAAATAGATAAGTAAATCTTTATAATAGTGCAAAACTACATCCATAGTATGTAGTAGTAGTAAGCTTCGCTGGCACCGACTTCAAAATAGATGAGTGGGTAGTAGCGGTTATAATAATTATATTAATTTATTTTTCGCTTTTGAGTGCCTATTTGTGGTTTTGAAGTCGGTTCAATTTTTTTTGAAAATAATTTATTTTACCCTTTTTAGTGCAAAAAAGTTTATAAAGACAAGCTTTTATGATCTAGTTGCCACGTTTTAACCAAATTTAAAACGGACTATCACAATAAAATGCATGTACAATAATCACGGAAAATCCTAATATTTAAGTCAACTTGAGAATCTCCTTCTCTTTTGAAGTCCGATAAAATCTACACTTTACACTATTATACCGATCGCAAGCGATTTACTATTTTCCGTTGAGGAGTTCCGCTCTCCATCTCCGAAGATATTCAATAAATCTCGACGAAATTAAAACGAGTCTACCTGTGATGTATGGCCTATCTAACAAAAAAAGAATCATCTAAATCCGTTTTGCCGAACTCGAGATAATCGCGAACAAACTTAAATACAAATATGTCGATCAAACTAAGAACCTCTTATTTTTTTAAGTCGGTTAATATACTAAAACCTTCTCCAGAATGTAACAAATACTTTCCTGAAAACCGCATGAAAATCGGTTCAGCCAAACGTGAAATAATCGCGGACAAACATACATACATACATACACACCCACACACATACATACATACATACATACGGGTCGAATACAGAACCTCTTTCTTTTTTTGAAGTCGGTTACTAAAATCTCAATTTTACTTCAATTTAAGTTTATTTTAAACAAAAACAACACAACTTACAATAGCGATATACCGACAGAGTGAACTATCAAACAGTTTACAAATCAAACAGTAACATATCAAACAGTAACATAAGATAGCGGCGATGGTTCCGATTTTGGCCACGCGCCAAGATAGCCTTGTTGCACTGTAATATTACCTACGCAAGTTGCAACCTTATCAAGACCAACGCAGCGAGGAGCGGGAAGCTTTCGTTATTTTTAAGATAAAAATAATAATTAAAAAAAATCTATGCGTAAAGAGTTCTTTACAACGAACTGTAAAGCTTTTTTTTCATATTATTTTCCCTTAACATTCCATATGTGTTTACCGTGCGAAAAGTTATCGTTTTCCGAAATAGAGCTTTTAAAAAAGTTTTTTCCAAAACGTTTATTTTTTATAAAATAAATACATTAATTTAAATAGAAATCTTAACTGTTTTTCGTCGTTATAGCATGCGTGAAATAATCATAATATCCACTTATCCCTGTAGTTGAGTAAGGCCAAATGAGGAAATGACATCCTTTCCATCCTTGTGTAGAAATGTATTAAGGTATTCTTGATCATAAAATAGTAACATTATAGTCACAGTAGCGAACTGATTGACGCCCTGCGTGATCTGCGCAAAGCAAACACCATCTTGAATTACCGCTGTGTTATAATTTAGAAACAAGATGAGTTTTTGTACGACGCAAGTCGCGACCCTGAAACCGCACTGGCAGGGTATTAGAATTAGATTGTATGTTTACTTTAGCCTCGCAAGTTTCTTGTAATAATATCTGCAGTAAAATAATAATATAGTGTTTGATTGATGAGCCTTCATTTTGTGACTGTGTGATCATCGACACAAGTGCTTGTAATCGGTTTTGTACAGAGCATACTTTGGTGAATGTGTCTAAGAACTTGAAATCCTCCCGACTTTTGCCATATTATGACTTCTACGATCATCATAGAAACCTCTCGACCACTCATTCCATATGTAAATTGACAGAATCTCAAAAAATGTGGATATAGACAAATTGATCACGTGAGTTATCGAAACCAACTGTTGTTCACATAATTTTTTTTTTGAATTTGATTCCATGTAGTTATGGAATAAATGATCGATAGGATTCTATGATTTATTATGAGATATTTTTTTTTATTATTTTTTTTTATTTAGGATTCTATGACGATTTATACATATTATAACAAAGGCTACTCCTCTTTCCTTAAAATGATATGAAAAACTTGACATGCCAACCCAAAGCTGTATCGTTTACAACCAATGATCAATCTACTAGTAGAAAAACTTCACTAGGAATGTTTAAGACATTCTTAGAGGTTCTCTTCCTTATCTATAACAAAGAAGGGTGAGACGAAGCAAGAAGTTCACTCGATGTTAAGTGACACACCAGCCGATGTAAGATGCAGTGCATCCCCCTATACTTGCAATATCAGACGATTCACTGCACTGAGACATTAGTTCGAAAAGTTTCATTTTGACCAGTAATCACTTCGGCGTACACTACCTCTCAAAACAGAACACTGCAGTGCATAGCACTGCAACACTGGAATTGCACTGCATGCTTATTGACACTACGGTTGGTATTTAGTATCTACCCAGGACAAACTTCGCATGAAGACTCCTATCACCAGTGAAACAGCCGTGTACCTACACCAGTAAAACACTATTAACATAATCACACAGTATAATTCGGGAGGCATCCGCTCAAGCTGCGTAGGCGCAGCGGATCCGCCTAATGCACTTGTTTATCTAAAGTGGGCCATTGACAATATTTTATGTGCGCTTCGGCCGACCCCGCGCGGGGTCCACACAAATTGAGGGCCGTATTGACGTGTGTCACAATACCGGATCGACTTAACGTGAAATCAACGGGTCTGCCCGCGAAATTCAAAATTTTCGTGGTTTTTTGCAATTTGTACGCTAATTAGACATGATAGGTTTATGGCAATCAATTTGCGAGAATGGCAGTATCATCTTTACATGATTATATCAAAATCTTAGTATAAAAATGTGTATCCTAGGAAATTAGTCCGAGTATCGAGTTTTATGTGAGTAACTCGCAAATCTCGGACTAATTTCTTTAACTCGACACTTTCGAGCAGAGATTTTTATATAAACACGTGAAGAAGATATTAGGATTATCGCAATTTGACGGCCATAAGACTATTATGTCTTATTAGCTTAAAAATTGCGAAAAACCACGAAAAATTTGAATTTCGCGGGCACACCCGTGGTGTGCTCCTTAATACAGATAATTATGGACTCGGGATAGGAACACCATTCGAACCAAGTTTAATGGACTCGTTTTTCTTCTGCAGTGCCAATCACAGACTGTATTACGACAACCTCTTTCACGCATTTGATTGTGCGATTGGACTGCAGCGAAAGGTCCCGGGTGCAATTTCCGACACGGTGCGTTTCTCTATAATTTTTAAATTGTTACAACTCAACCAACAAAGACGAAGAGGAAGCGTTCCGGAGCGATGCTGCGTAGCAACCGTGTAATTTTCAAATAAAAATTATCATTATCATAATCGTCAGGGGTTAGGTACTAGCCCCTCCTATTTAGTACATCTTCGGCTGCATTGTCACTAAATATCAGACAGAGAATAGGATTATTTAGGTTTTCCATCTTTCCAACTTCAATTCCATTGTTTTAAACATGTCCCAAATGACATGGCCGGATTCTGCCCTCAAAAAAAAAAAAATCATGGCTATTGTCAAACAGTACGTCATATTAAAGCTTATAATTATGTCTTTACAATCGTTTAGTTTTTATGATCAGAAAACTAGCGAGAGACATAATATCAGCATAACAGGAACCCATGAAGAACGGTGTCCTTAGAAGAAAACCTACAATGGGTCGAGTAGTTTTAGTTGATCTAACGTTATATGGTCTAATATTTTTTATCTTAAGGTGTCCTTTCTATTATTTGATGTGGTATACCATTACGTTACACTACTACATCCGTCTCTCACTACTGTCTCACTATGCACAACACACACACAACTCCTCGAAACTACTACTCTCTGTCAGTTGTAATTGCTCATACAAACTAACATTCTATAGAGAAATGACCTGCAAGCTGCTTTTGCGTTTACTTCGCAAATCAATTCCATTCTGTAAATACTTTGAGAATCCCTATACTTTTAACTTTCTACAATTATGGTTATAGTTCAGCAAAATAATTTATGCCATTTTATAGAACATGTTGACGAGTTCTCTGTATCAGATTGTTACACCTCGACTCCAGAAAATGCGCATACCTACTTACAAAAGCCGCAGAAGTATCTAAAAATTTTATCACAAAACATACGATCCATTAATTGTAATTTTAATAGTTTTCAAATACTTCTAGACCGTTTTACGTTTGCAAATGATATCTTAGTGCTTACGGAAAGCTGGCTTCCATGTAACAATAACCAAATTATACCATCTATTCAAAACTATGCTTCTACCCATACCACAACGCATCTTAATCAGAGTGACGGGGTTGTTGTTTTTGTAAATTCGGAATTACGTTATACCTGTGAGGAGCCAGATTTTCAATTGACAGCGTGTAACATAATATATACTCTCACGGTCGCAGCGTGCGCGTTTTGTTTCGTTTAGCATACATCTTTCGAGCGCGTCGGTTAGGTTCGCAATTAAAAACCACTGCAGACCCCTAATCGCGCGCGCAGAAAAGAGACAGCGCATGCGCGAGCACCTGCGCGTTGACCGTTCAACGCAGCTCGCGGCTCGGCAGTCGCAATTACCAGCTCGAGCGCATAGCCCGCGTCAGTCAGTCTAATTTTTTTTGTTTAATCTCTTCACCCAGTGTAGCGATCTTCTCGCCCGGTGAATTTTTAAAGCTACTGGAACCCCAATACAGGGTGAGTGTCATTATTTAATCATTATTCCACTGTAAAACGCCGTCTGCTCGCCTCCAGGTACCATGCCATTTTCTGTACGTATGCTTTTGGTACCACGTGGTCGCGAGCGGACGACGTCATCAGGACACTCCCTTATGAGCTGGAGGTTGATTCCAGGGTTCAACCTACGGCTTCGCCAACCCAGGCGTCACGCCACTTCTGCGTGACGGCTGCTACCTAAGGGCTAGCCTCCAGGCGCGTCACGTTTCTTTTGCGTGTCAGCCGCCAACCCGAACGTCACGCCACTCCTGCGTGACGGCTTCACTACGCGGGCCAGCCATCTCGGCCGCCTCTTCCGTGCCGGCCTCTTGACGCCTGCTGGCACGTGGCCAACCACCGACCACCGACCTCTGGCTTCGGGACCTGAGCGCCGCTCTCCGCCGCGCTTCGTGCAGCCAGGGCAGTACGAATAACCGGGAATTGTGAAGCATATGACGGCCACTACCCACGACCCATAATTGTAACAATTCTATATCAATATACCTAATCTTTAATTGTTAACGTGGTTTCTTTTACCTTCCAACTAGGAACCCGTTACATTGGCGCCTCTCACGTGGTTTCATGTCATTTTGCTTCATAATTCCTTGGTGAAATTGGTGTGTGTGCTTATTATATGTAAAACGTTTATTTTTGGTTGCCAGCAACTAAAGTGTACTACTTAAGTGCTAATTGGTTCCGCAGCTATTATTTTTGCTTAATTAATTAAAATCAAGTTGCTTTGACTATTATTACTTGACATTAGTACCTACCGCCTAATTACTTTTGCATTCTCTTGCTTTGCAAAAAAAAAAAAAAAATTTTTTAATTTTGTGTAAAAATTTAATTATATTGTTAAGTACACATTAGTTGCATACTGTTTTGCTTATTTTACTATTATTATTTTTTGGTTGCGACTTATAATTTTTTTTGCTGATTTATTTTATTTTAATCATTTCTCAATCAATCATTCATCATTCATTTTAAATTTTTTTTAAAGAAAAACAACCAAACGTTATTTTTCTAATTTAATTGTAACAGACGGCGTTAGTTGTTTTTTTTTTTGCGCTTGACACTCACCCGTCGTAATTTTTCTTTCGAGTTTTATATATGAATATCACCATGTCTTACGAGATAAAATTCATGTCTTTGCAAAAAGGCGAACTTGAATATGAGGTCGCTATTCGAGGGGAAACTCCCGGTTCAACTGTCCAGGAATTAAGAAAACAAATAGCAAAGTGTGGTCCATTATATCCTTCGGAGGACATTCTAACTAGCCCATTCGAAGCTGCTCTTGACCTCGAAGGCGTACTCGATGCACTCACTAAAGTCAATGCTACTTTGGTGTCACCGGCAGATAAAAACGCACTGTTACGATCTCAAAATTTACTTAACCATATATATCACCGGTTACATCGAATTACAACCACACCTAAAACTAAAGACGATTATAATGAGTGTGTCGCATTATACCGAGATTATCGAACCACGCTTTGCCAACTTCTAGATTCGGCCACGGATCCTTTAGCCATCTCTAATAGCGATAACGCTAATACGCCTAGTACCTCATCTTCATTACCATTAAATGTGCAGGTTACTTGTGAAGCAAACAATTTAAATCTATTTTCTAAAATAAAATATGATGGCAAGACTTGTGTTAGGGCCTTCTTGCAAAGAGTGAATGAATTTTGTCACGCAAAAAATTTAAAGGGCGAGAAGGTACTTAAAAACGCTACCGAAATTTTTCAAGGCGACGCCTTACACTGGTACCGCAGTGTCAAGGATACCATTTCTACTTGGGACCAGCTCGAAACTCTCTTAAAACGCGACTTCAGTCAGTCCGACTATGACTATAGATTGATGTCTGAAATAAAAGCGCGCACGCAAGGTGAGAAAGAGGGTATTATTATCTATCTATCTATTATGTCAGGTCTGTTCGCTCGGTTAACTAAAGAGCCTTCTGAAGAGGAGAAACTGGAAATCCTGTTACATAATATTAGACCTTGTTATGCTACTACCTTGTCTTCAGTTTCATCTATTAATTCAATCGATGAGTTGCGAAACCTATGCCGGAACTATGAAAACATACAATCTCGTCTATCACAATTTAAAGAACCACCAAAAGCAAACAGTGATACCTTGGCTCCTGATCTTGCTTACGCCAGCTGTTCAAGTAACAAACAAATTTATTCTCAAAAATACGCTAATAACAATTTTAAATTTAAAAATAATTACAGTAACAATAATTATAATAACTTTAACAAAAAACTTCCTAACAAAACTCAATATTCAATTAATAAACCTTCAAATCAGGAAAATAGTAATTACGTACATGCTGTTAATACTACTCCAAATCGTGTTCCTAATAGACAACCCTCTTATTGTATTCGTTGTAAAACTGACTCGCACTCTACTAGACGCTGTACAGCTGATCGCAGCCAGATCTTTTGTTTTGTCTGTGGCCTTAAAAATTTTAAATCCTCTGATTGTCCCGAGTGTGCCAAAACTAAGCTGTCACAGTCAAAAAACTAGCATCTAAGAATTGTGTGCATGCTAAATTTGATGAAAATGAATGGAAAGAGTGGCTTAATACTATTCATTTTTACTTTAACACCTATAGAACTCACACAATTCTGAATAAAGAGTATACATCAGATAATAGGCCATACGCTCTGGTGCAAGTCAACCATCTTACCTTATCCGGACTCCTGGATAGCGGATCTGACGTCACGATCCTAGGGAACGAATTGTACCTAAAATTAGAGAAACTTGGTTTTCCTTTAATAAAAGAAGACTACATCAATATTAAGTCTGCAGGAGGCCAATCCTTACAAAGCCTCGGCTATATTAATCTTCCTGTCAATTTTGAAGGTCAATTCCATATCTTAAAAGCTATTGTAGTACCTGATATTAAGCCAGATCTCATTTTAGGTGTCGATTTCTGGAGGAAATTTCAACTTTGTCCTAAATATGTTAACAGTGTTCGTATATCTGATTCCAAAAATGTCTCTGAGTCTACAGTTGATTCCTCTAATACAACTTTTATACAACCTTATACTAACTTAAATCAATCTGAAAAAGAGCTTGCTGATAATGTCATCATACTTTATAATGACATATCTTTTGAACAGAAGGGTCTCGGTCTAACTAACCTTATCACTCATAAGATCGATACGGGAGACGCAGAACCTATCCGTCAGCGCTATTACCGTATGTCACCTGAAAAACAACGCATACTCGGAGAAGAATTAGATAATATGCTACAACTAGGAGTCGTCGAACCTTGCGAGAGCCCTTGGTCTTCCCCAGTACTTCTTATACCTAAAAAGGACGGCAAACTTAGATTCTGCCTTGATAGCCGTAAATTAAACTCTGTCACCAAAAAAGATGCATATAAGCTACCGTATGTCGCCGAAATATTAGACAATCTGAAAAACGCAAAATATTTGTCTAGTATAGATCTGTCTAAGGCGTTCTGGCAAATACCTATAGAAACTAAAGATCGGGACAAAACTGCCTTTTACGTTCCTGGTCGAGGTACCTTTCGCTTTGTCACTATGCCCTTCGGCTTAACTAATGCGCCTGCGACACAGCAACGGTTAGTCGATATTTTATTTTATGGTCCAGAATTTGAGAACTCGGTATTTGTTTTTGTTGATGACATTATAGTAATTTCTCCAGATTTTGATACTCACATATCTTTACTAATTAAAGTATACAAGAAGCTTCAATCTGCAAACCTCACGATAAATTTGGCTAAATCGGTTTTCTTTCGTGAAGAGCTCAAGTATCTGGGATATGTTGTTAATTCTAAAGGATTGCATGTAGATCCCGGTAAGGTTAGTGCAATACTCAATTTCCCTACACCTAAAACTAAAAGAGACGTTAAAAGATTTATAGGTACAGCCTCTTGGTACCGTAGGTTTGTACCTAATTTTAGCACTATTGCGGGTCCCTTAAATCGTTTAACATCTTCAGGAAAAAATGCAAAACCTTTTGTTTGGACAAAAGAAGCTGATGAATCGTTTAATAAACTTAAAGAATATCTAATATCAGCTCCTATTTTGTCTTGCCCTCGCTACGATCTCCCTTTTCAGGTCCATACCGATGCTTCGAATATCGGAATTGGCGCTTTACTTTCCCAGACCATAGACAATGAAGAACATCCCATTGCCTATATGAGTAGAGCTTTATCACCTAGTGAACGCAACTTTAGTGTTACTGAGCGTGAGACTCTCGCTGTTCTAGTAGCCTTGGAACACTGGAGATGCTATCTAGATAACGGCCAAAAATTTACTGTTTATACAGACCACTCAGCGTTAAAATGGTTTCTTAATCTTAACAACCCTACTGGTCGTCTTGCACGTTGGGGTGTGAGGCTATCGTGCTTTAATTTTGAAATCAAACATCGCCGTGGTGTAGATAATATCATTCCAGATGCTCTCTCTCGGGCTGTACAAGTAGCATCCTTGACACAAATATCAGATCCTTGGTATCTTAACATTTATAATGGTTGCCAAAATAATCCTGTTTCATTTCCAAATTATATTGTGAAAAATAATCAATTATATCGTTATATGCAATCTAAATGCACCTTGAATAAAGAATTTGAGTGGAAGGAAGTTGTGCCTGAGGAGCGACGTCAGAAGATTTTAGCTGACTGCCATTCCGAACCAACTGCCGGTCACTTAGGTATATTTAAAACTTATAAGCGTATTACTCTTCGTTACTATTGGCCTGGAATTCACTCTGACGTGGTTAATTTTATCTCAAATTGTGATAAATGCCAGGCATATAAACAGTCTACTCAAGGCACCTTAGGCACTATGGGTAGACCAAAACAAGTCTCTCGTCCGTTTCAGGGGGTTTCAATCGATTTAGTAGGAGCTCTTCCGACTACTAAATTACGTAATTCTTATATCCTCGTCATTACCTGCTGTTTCTCGAAATACTGTTTGATATTCCCTATTAAGAAAGCCACTGCTGAAGTCGTAACAAAAATTCTTGAAGAATCGCTTATTCTAGTTCATGGGGTACCTCAGTTTGTTTTTCTTGATAATGCTACCATATTCCGTGGAAAGGTAGCAGATGCTTTCTTTAAAAAGTATAAAATCCCTAATGTCTATTATACTCCTAAGTACACCCCTCAAGTCAACTTAGTCGAAAGGTACAACAAAACGATAATTACCTGCATTTCTATGTACGTGGAAGACGATCATAGATCATGGGACATACTTATTCCCAAAATTCAATTTGCGATCAATAATTCTGTAAACGAATCCACCGGATTCACACCATCATTTTTAGTTTATGGTCGTGAACTTGTTCCTTGCGGTTCGCACTATATTGATAATGACATCGGTGATGAATTTTTATTCGTACCCCGCGAATATCATGCTGAAAACCTAGGTAATTTAGCACAAATTTTCGATAAAGTACAATTTAGACTTTGGCAATCTCACGTTAAAAATACTTCTCATTATAACTTACGTCGTAAATTTGCAGAATTTAACGTAGGTGATATAGTAATGAAGAGAGCTTATTTTTTAAGCAATAAGGAAAATCAATTTTCTCGTAAATTAGCTCCGAAATTTATAAAGGCCCGAATAATTGCTAAAAAATCCCCCTTAGTTTACATTTTACAGGATATGGCTGGCAAAGATCTTGGTACCTGGCACATAAAAGATTTAAAACCCATAGCTAATAATAATAATAAATAATAATTCTAATTTAATAATATTAATAATTTATTTACAAAATATTATAATAATAATTAATTTAATTTTATAATACTTAAATTATCTTAAAATAGGTACTTAATACTTCTATAATAATAATACTTACCTACAATCCACCCTCCGTTTATTAATGTCACCTAATGGTTTAAGGTTAGTTAGTTCAAGAGTTAAAGGTTTTATTAATACCAATAACTCACTTTACTAGGATGCAGCAGTATACAATTATTCTAGTTACTGTGGCTTATTATGATTGCGTGATGAATGTCAGTTTTATTTTGAAAGGCAGTATGTGTGATTTTGTACTAACATTTCTGAGCTAAGATAGTAAGCGGATTTTATTTTGAGAAGAATAAAATCCTTCGCTAGGAGGGGGGGATATGTAACATAATATATACTCTCACGGTCGCAGCGTGCGCGTTTTGTTTCGTTTAGCATACATCTTTCGAGCGCGTCGGTTAGGTTCGCAATTAAAAACCACTGCAGACCCCTAATCGCGCGCGCAGAAAAGAGACAGCGCATGCGCGAGCACCTGCGCGTTGACCGTTCAACGCAGCTCGCGGCTCGGCAGTCGCAATTACCAGCTCGAGCGCATAGCCCGCGTCAGTCAGTCTAATTTTTTTTGTTTAATCTCTTCACCCAGTGTAGCGATCTTCTCGCCCGGTGAATTTTTAAAGCTACTGGAACCCCAATACAGGGTGAGTGTCATTATTTAATCATTATTCCACTGTAAAACGCCGTCTGCTCGCCTCCAGGTACCATGCCATTTTCTGTACGTATGCTTTTGGTACCACGTGGTCGCGAGCGGACGACGTGATCAGGACACTCCCTTATGAGCTGGAGGTTGATTCCAGGGTTCAACCTACGGCTTCGCCAACCCAGGCGTCACGCCACTTCTGCGTGACGGCTGCTACCTAAGGGCTAGCCTCCAGGCGCGTCACGTTTCTTTTGCGTGTCAGCCGCCAACCCGAACGTCACGCCACTCCTGCGTGACGGCTTCACTACGCGGGCCAGCCATCTCGGCCGCCTCTTCCGTGCCGGCCTCTTGACGCCTGCTGGCACGTGGCCAACCACCGACCACCGACCTCTGGCTTCGGGACCTGAGCGCCGCTCTCCGCCGCGCTTCGTGCAGCCAGGGCAGTACGAATAACCGGGAATTGTGAAGCATATGACGGCCACTACCCACGACCCATAATTGTAACAATTCTATATCAATATACCTAATCTTTAATTGTTAACGTGGTTTCTTTTACCTTCCAACTAGGAACCCGTTACAAGCGTCAGGACTAATTATAAAACTAGATAGTAACATGGCAGTTCTTTGTATATATCGATCTCCTTCTAACGATAATATTGACAAATTTATTACTGTTTTAAGTAGCATACTATCCTCGCTTGCTAATTTCAAATCAGTAGTGATCACTGGTGACATTAATATAGACATTAAGCCCGGTTCTACAGATTCTCGATCCCATGAATACCTTAACACCCTCGCTTTCTATGGGTATTTACCAGCGCACACAGTCGCAACTCGAGGTACAAACTGTCTGGATCATGTCTTTGTGCGCACGAAATTGGCGGCTGTAACCCTTGTCCTGGAGACCTCCGTCACTGATCACTACTCAACACTAATTGGCCTCGATAAACAATTTTACCCCACACCGAAATCCCGTTCAGTAACGAAATTAAATTATGACACTCTAGACAAAACTATTGAATTACTTGATTTGTCCTACATTTACAAAATCGTCAATCCTGATATTGCTGTTGATTGTTTAATTCAGTCTTTAACAAAAGCTATTACTGAAAATACTTCCGTTTCAACGCTCCCTAATAGAAAGAAAATTATAAAGCCATGGATTACCCCTGGATTGCTAAGGTGTATGCGTAACCGAGATTCTATGCATAAAAAAGTCCAAAAGTTTCCTGAAAATGAAGTCCTCAGAATCACATACAAAAGATACAGGAATTTTTGTGCTAAGATCTTAAAAAAGGCAAAATTAGCGTATGACTCACAAGAAGTAGCTAAGGCAGGTAATAATAAGAAAATGTTGTGGGACGCTATTAAAAAGATATGTTTCTCCTCAAAACCCAAATACAGTAGTGACCAGTTGTTAACAAATGATAAGTCTATACTTCAAACTTGTAACGAGACTAACGAGTTCTTTGTTAATATTGGTAAAGAGCTTGCAGATAAAATAGGGCAATGCACACGAACTAGCACTTTCAATACGACTTCCACATCAGTAAGTTGCCTGTCTTCATTTGTTTTGGAACAAACTGAGAGCGAAGAAATAGTTTCAATCATAAAAAATTTAAAATCATCCGCTGCAACTGGCTGGGATGGGATTTCTCCCTTAGTACTTAAAAGGTATTCGACTGTTTTAGCTCCTATATTGTCACATATCTTTAATCAATGTTTCAATTTAGGTTTATTTCCAACGGCATTCAAAAAAGCTATTATAGTGCCTGTATTCAAAGGTGGTGACAACAAAGCAATAAATAACTACCGGCCTATTGCTATTCTCTCAGCCTTGTCAAAAATCCTTGAACGCTTGGTAAGCAAAAGACTTATTTCTTTTCTTGAACATTTTAAGTTGCTTTCCCCACAACAGTTTGGCTTCAGGAAAAATAAAAGTACTAATGACGCTGTCCTTGCACTTACTGATAACATTGTCAGCTACTTAAACAATGGGGATAAGGTTTTGACTGTATTCTTGGACCTTGCAAAGGCGTTTGACACAATTCCCATTCCCATTCTCCTAAAAAAGCTTGAAGGAATGGGAATTCGTGGAAATCAGCTAAAATTTTTCTACAGCTACCTTACGGGTCGCAAACAGGCGACGAAAATTGAAAATTATGTGAGCGATGAGCTTACTATCTCTTACGGCGTTCCCCAGGGAAGTATACTTGGCCCGACTCTTTTTCTCGTCTTCATAAATGACCTGTGTAATCTCTGTATTCCCAATGCCCATATAGTATCTTTCGCTGATGATACAGCCATCACCTTCTTTGCAAAATCCTGGTCTGCTCTAGAGATTACTACCCAACATGGATTCAACACTATATACGACTGGCTACTTTCCCATTCTCTAACCCTTAATATATGCAAAACAAAGCTGATGTCATATTCCATACGTGCCTCTTCCCAGCCTAAAACTCCTATTACGCTCAAAGTTCATAGTTGCCTGGATAAGAACAAAACAAACTGTTCTTGTAGCCTCATTGCTTCAGTAGACAAAATTAAATATCTTGGAATTATTCTAGACAAATATTTAAACTTTAAAGACCATATTGAATTACTGACTAGCAGAGTTCGGAAATTAATCTACATTTTCAAGAACCTTCGAAATGTAGCAAATCCCAATGTGATCCAAAATGTGTATTATGCTTTATGTCAATCTATTTTACTTTACTGCATTACATGTTGGGGTGGCGCTAATAAAACCACACTCAAGCCTCTTGAAATAGCTCAAAGGGCTATACTTAAGGTTTCCACTTTCAGGCCTATGCTGTTCCCTACTACTCTACTGTACAAAAACTGTGCCGTCCTTAGTGTAAGAAAGTTATTCATATTAAACACAGTTTTAAAACAACATAAAGAAACGCCTTACAGGATTATAGAAAAGCGTCGAACTGACAAAATTTGTAACTTACGTGCACCTAAATTAGCTTTTACAAAACGATTTTACTACTTTCTTGGTCCATATTTGTACAATAAACTTAATGCTGAATTACCCATTTACAATTTGTCCTATGCTCAGTGTAAAAAGAAAGTAACATCCTTTCTGCTCGAAAAATCATACGAGGAAACAGAATGTTGCTTACTACCACTTATATAAATAACTAGTAGGGCGCGTGGGAGCGCGGGCCACATGTGGCCCGCGGGCTGTCTTCTCACCTATAAAAGAATCGCCGTCATCTCCATCGCCAATTGGAATCCGATTGGCAGTGGGCTAAAAGAATTACCTCGGAGCACGGTCATGGATTTAAAGTTAGTTAAGGGCTGTTTGAATAAAAAATTCACTGAACCTCATCGGATGAGGTTCAGTGTATTTTTTATTCAAACAGCCCTTAACTATCTTTAAATCCATGACCGCGCTCCTCAATCATCATGCATATCGTAGACCATCATCTCTTCTCATACTTTTCATAGTTTTTCATAGGCCTTGTTTATTGTAGCATTCACATTTTCCATGGAAAAATAAATTCAACCACTTTGATTTTTTTTCATTCATCCCGTAGACCTTGAGATTCTAATCACGTCTTGCAAAGAAACCACTCTCTTATCTGTTATACTTTCCGAGATAGAACAACACGAAATTTGTATGGCGGCCATCTTGAATCCGCCATTTTGAATTTTTTTTCAGCTAACTGCCAATTGGATGACGTTTCGAGTTACATTTGGTCGAGCACCCCCCACCTATCTTCGATACCCTGGCTGTGCTCTTCACCTGTCTCCGAAATCCTCAATCATCAGCTTTCTCCATATTTTTCTCTAGTAACTCTCCGAAAAACCGCATCACAACCTTGCAAAATTACCAACTGTTAGTCTCTTTAACATTCCCCATACATTTTCTATGGAAAAATAAATTCCGCCATTTTGAATTTTTTTTCTATCCATCAAATAGACCTTCGGGTCCTGATCACTTCTTGTCAAGAAACCATTCTTCCATCTTTTATACTTTCCGAGATATCGGCGAAATTCGTATAGCGGCCATTTTGAATCCGCCATTTTGATTTTTTTTTCAGCTCACTGGCAGTTGGATGACATTTCAAATGACATTTGTTCGAACACCCCCCACCTATCTGCAATACCCTTGGCTGTGCTCCTCACCCGTCTTCGAAATCCTCAATCATCAGCTCTCGCTATATTTTTCTTCCTCATGAATTTTTCCTTTCTATACAAAACGATCAGTGAAAAAAAAAATTCCATACAAAATTGTTCAGGAGAGGTGATCAATCAGTCAATCAGCACAAGCAGCTATATATATATTAACTAGTAGGGCGCGTGGGTGCGCGGGCCACATGTGGCCCGCGTGCTGTCTTCCCGCCCATAACGGTATCGCCGTCATCTCCATCGCCCATTGGAATCCGATTGACAGTGAGCTGAAAAAATTACCAAGGAGCACTGTCATGGTTTTAAAGATAGTTACGGGCAGTTCGAAGAAAAAAATACGCTGAACCTCATCGGATGAGGTTCAGCGTATTTTTGTTCGAACAGCCCTTAACTATCTTTAAAACCATGACAGTGCTCCTCAATCATCATCCAAATCCTAGATCATTGTCTCTTCTCATAGCATATACATTTCCCATGGAAAGATAAATTCCGCCACACTGAATTATTTTCCATGCATCCCGTAGAACTTGAGATCCTGATCACCTCTTGCTAAGAAACCACTCTCTTATCTTTTATACTTTCCGAGATAGAATAACACGAAATTTGTTTGGCGGCCATCTTGAATCCGCCATTTTGAATTTTTTTCAGCTAACTGCCAATTGTATGACGTTTCGAGTTACATTTGGTCGAGCACCCCCCACCTATCTTCGATACCCTGGCTGTGCTCTTCACCCGTCTCCGAAATCCTCAATCATCAGCTCTCTCCATATTTTTCTCTAGTAACTCTCCGAAAAACCGCATCACAACCTTGCATAATTACCAACTGTTAGTCTCTTCAACATTCCCCATACATTTTCTATGGAAAAAATAAATTCCGCCATTTTGAATTTTTTTTCTATCCATCGAATAGACCTTCGAGTCCTGATCAGTTCTTGTCAAACCATTCTTCCATCTTTTATATTTTCGTACATTTTCCATGGAAAGATAAATTCCGCCACAGGTAATTTTCCATGCATCCCGTTAAACTTGAGATCCTGATCACCTCTTGCTTAGAAACCACTCTCTTATCTTTTATACTCTCCGAGATAGAACAACACGAAATTTGTATGGCGGCCATCTTGAATCTGCCATTTTGTTTTTTTCAGCTCACTGCCATTTGCGTGAAGTTCCGAGTTTTTTTTGTTTCAGCAGTCCCCACCTTACTATAATACCTTGCCCATGCTCCTTGACTGTCTTTAAAATCCTCAATCATCACCACATTCCATATTTTTCTCTGGTAGTCTTCCAAAAAACCGCATCAAAGCACTTCATGATTTACAACTCGTAGTCACTTAAAAATTCGCCATACATTTTCTATGGAAAAATAGATTCCGCCATTTTGAATTTTTTTTCTATCCATCAAATAGACCTTCGGGTCCTGATCACTTCTTGTCAAGAAACCGTTCTTTCATCTTTTATACTTTTCGAGATGGACACTGATGAAGTTTGTATGGCGGCCATCTTGAATCCGCCATTTTGAACTTTTTTTCAGCTAACTGGCAATTGGATGACGTTTCAAATGACATTTGGTCGAGCACCCCCCACCTATCTCTAATACCCTTGGCTGTGCTCTTCATCCGTCTTCGAGATCCTCAATCATCAGCTCTCTCCATATTTTTGTTCTGAATGAAATTTTTCCTTCTATACGACATGATCCTTAAAAAAAAATTTTTTCATACAAAATTGTTCAGGAGAGGTGATCAATGAGTCAGTCAGTCAGTGAATCAGCACAAGTAGCTATATATATAGTAATATAATATACATACAGAAAAAAAAGTATACTTTGTACACAGACTCACTAACACACAAACACACGCATCATATACACAAGAATGTTGCTTACTACCACTTATATAAATAATATACATACAGAAAAAAAAGTGTACTTTGTACACAGACTCACTAACACACAAACACACGCATCATATACATAAATACACAAAACACACACACACACACACACACACACACACACACACACACACACACACACACATGCTCACTTTTGATTGAACTGTCCTTACTTATTAATATTAATTTACAATTTAATACTAACATTCACTTAGACAGTAATGTAGTATTAGTATTATTATGTACGAATTAGAAACTATGTGTTTGTGCTCTTTTTTGCTATATCTTCCGAGGGAGTGGGCTGGCTATCCTTAACACAGATTCATAAAATCTAGCTAGGATAGTCAGTTCTTGATCTTACTACATGTCATTCAATGAGCACCTAAATTATATTAAAAGATAAAGTGAAAGATCAAGCCTATTATGTAAAAAATTTGATGGTGAAAAAATAAAGATTTTATTTATTTATTTATTTATTTATAACAACTTGCAACAAAATGCGCCTATATATTTTTAATAGCAATGATTTTTTATTAAAAAATTGTTTTTCGAAATGTTTACTCGCATTTTCTAAGCTTTGTAAATGAAAAATTAATAAGTTCATAACCAATACGCATCATTTTTTTAATAAAAAATCATTGCTATTAAAAATATATATGCGCATTTTGTTGCTCCATACAAGTTTCGGCCATGTCCTTTAGACCCCAAAGAAATGGTCACTGTACAGTAAAATCTAGTTTACTATTGAAATCGTCACATTCAGAATATAAATCGAGCCTAATTCCCCCGGTAAGCGGTTTATAAAAGGTAAAATCGATTCTATTTAATGTGAAAATATTTTTATTGTATCGATACTATATCGATTAGTCGTGATTCGTTGATGGTGTTATGTAATTAGGGACGCCCGCGCATGACCGTCATGTCGTCCGAATCGATCTGTTACAGATTAATTTTAAACTGCGTTACTTTTATTTGATCTTTTAAAGATCACCCGCAAGTGCGAGCATTAAATTATTCCATACCTTTTAAAGAGTTAAATGACAGACAGAAAAGTTGCGGAAAGAAAACATTCCAGAGCATTTTCCTCAATAAAGGATGTACCTATATATACGTGTATGGCGTTATACACGTATATCCATGCCTATCGTGTTTCTGTTTATACATATTTCCCCCCAATCCTTGAGCATTATCGAATTTGACTGTACAAAGTTTATTAATTTTGTGAGGTATTTTTGCCTCGGGTAGGTAAAGACTAAAGAGGGACTGCTATAACAGGCGGAATCTCACGGTGCTACTCATTACTTCCAAACCCTTCGTAACTACATATTTTTCATCCGAGCACTGGAGCATCATCAAGAGCTGATGTTGATTTTACACAGTTCATATGTTTCCTTAGGTATTTATCTCTCGGTAAGCAGGGGCTACTCGGGTCAAGCCACACACATTCAACTGTTTCTGTAGCTACTTACCCTTTTTTTTTTTACTCTATACAAGTTAGTACTTGACTGCGATCTCACCTGGTGGTAAGTGATGATGCAGTCGAAGATGTTAGCGTACTAACTTGGAAGGGGTAAGTTATATCACCCCAACGGTTTCTACACAGCATCGTACCGGAACGCTAAATCGCTTGGCGGTACGTCTTTGCTGGTAGGGTGGTAACTAGCCACGGCCAAAGCCTCCCACCAGACCAGACCTGAGCCAATTTAGAAATTATAAAATTCCAAAGTGGCCCGTGGCGAAATCGAACCCGCGACCTCCCACTCGAATCCGAGCGTGCGTCCCCTGCGCCACGGAGGTCGTCAAACCCTTACGATGAAGCATCATCAACTGAATTTGATTTTACACTTGAAATTTTTTCAGGTACCTATTTTTGTTTGGGTAAGGAGAGGTATGGACCTGCGGGCCTAGCACGGACGGGGAGATACAACATGGGACGGGACTGCGGGAGATACAACACGTTGGCGCTATCCGGTCGTCGGTCGTGATGATAAAACGGTAACACGGACCACCCATTTGCGGCCACGGTAACTTACGACCTGGCTGATAGGATAGGCTACGTGGATGGGACGGTGAAATTATTTAGATTTAAGCGTTAACCCACCATTTTGTTTGCGTGGATAATGGACATCCACTTACTAATATTATAAAGCTTTTGTGTTAGATATTTAATTTAAAGTAACTAAGAAGAAGGCTATATAACCTATACTTAATTACGATACGGCCAAAAAAGCGGGGTATCAATTATTATTATTTTTTGCAAAAATGGGAAAACTTATTTTTTTTCAGAGCTTCCGTGTGAAAAACTAAAAATTCACGTATTATGGAATTGTTTTCCTTTCAAACTTCAAATAAAAATGTCTGCGACAGCATATTATTCCTATCTTCAAGGTTGACTCATAATCCCCTTTTTATGGTAATCGCCACAATGCAACGGTGCAATGGATCAAGTGATTTTTGCACAGAAATATTCAAGGCAAAGACCCAGAGAGTGTCATAGCCAACTTTTATTCCGGGAAAACCTATGACTCCCGCGGGTTTTATGAAACCCGAAATTTCCGCGGGCGAAGCCACGGACAAGTAGTATTACTATGAAAAATCTCGCACTTTTTAATTCTAGGCATACATCTATAAACTTTATTCTATTTTATATACAATCTTTTAAGGACAGTATGACGTGTCAGAAATTATTACTTACCAATATAGTCTACGTCAGAGAAGTTAATTCATATCCACATTATGATCAACCTAACTATTTATACATATCTTTGTAATTGGATTAAACGATTCTTTCTGTCATTGTTCCCGCCGCCTATTGTTTCTGTTTTGTTCGTCTATTTGTCTGTCTGTCTGTGCGCTAATAACGCCGTTACGATGCTCAATATTTCATCGAGATAATGTTTATCGTATGTATATTATACGATTGGTAAATAGTTATCACTATTAATAAGTATATGTACCTACTTGACCTTCATAAGTGCTAACAAGTAGTGGCCTATATGAAATAAATGATTTGAATCTTTGAATCTTGAATCTGGTAGATACTGTTGTAATACGTTCGGATTCTTGAATGAAAAATTTTTTCTTTTTTTAAGGGTTGAATCGTTACCCTTAACAAAAAAAAAACACTTTCAAAGTCATTCATTAAAATACAGATCCAGCAGTCGCCACACCATATGACTTATAAGTACTTAAGTTTCTGATACGAACCTCTAAGGTATGGAACACCCTTCCAGCTTCTGTGTTCCCAGCCAAGTACAATCTGGGTGCCTTCAAGAGAAAAGTGGATAGGCATTTTCTAGGCAAGCGCGCTCCATCCTAGACCTCATCATTTCTGCCCATCAGACATGATGATATAGATAAGTCATAATGTGGTAGCTTTTGTCAATTCCTTTCTCCTTCTTTAATTGGATTTTTTTAAGGTTAGCACGTAGTAAATTCCCTTTCCAGCTATCTGTCAAGGGAATTGTGCTATATAATCATTGATTTATAAACTAAGGACTGTGGGTCAGCGCTAAAAAGTGTCCGAACCGAATGACATACAAAACGCGAAAATACATACAATCGCACTTTAGTCCCGTGTTTGAAAATTAGGCAGTATAGTAATGGTTTAAGACAGAAATTACAATGTTTTAGTTTGTTTATAAAAATACTCATGTATCGTCGTTTATAAAGGTTTTCTCGGGACACTTTTTTCGAGAATTTTGTATTACACCCGTCGTCCATAGATTAATAAGCCTATGTATATAATGAACGAACATTAGCCTTATGTTCTGCAGTTACAGCCTTGTGATATGGTACCTATTCCAGATCGAAACCTGTCATCAATAAAAAACCACCGCAGTTTCAGCTTCCACGTAATTGCCTAATTACAGACCGCGAAATATAAATCGTGCGAAATTGGTCGCCGCACATAAATAATACACTGTACCACTCGTGGCCCTATTACGGAATTTCAACGATATTGACACCCTGAACATTGAATAATGGACCCTTACAGCCGTTTTCACTAAACCTAGAAAACGCCTAAATCGAATGCTTAAGCCGATTGCTGACAGTTTTCACCTATAACAACTGTCACCTTAGGGCTTAGGTGGCTCTTAAAATGTTGGTGAAAACGAGCATTAGGCACGGCATACAATAACTAACGGTACGGAAGGTTCACTCCGCAAGATGATTTAAAGAAATCGCGACACTAGCGCTGAGACAAAAAAGTGCAATTCAGTTCGCAAAAGCGCCTGACTCCGCCTATGCTAACCACCTAAAGTTGTGCTCTCTTTGTATCGCGTAATTTTATCTTTTTCGACGTACTAAGGCTGCCTCGTAATCGGGCGCACGCAGCGCGTGAAATAGTACAAGAACTAACGAGTGCAACCTAACCGGCGCGCGGCAGCCCACTGAAATCGGTCCATCGTGACGGCTTGTAGCTTTGTCGATCACGTGAGAAATGAACATTGTTCACCTTTAAGCACCTGTCATTTTACCACAGGGCAATCGTGTTTTTTAATTTTTATTAAATTATCTTCATTACGTGCTTAAAGGTGTGTGAAACCTGCCAGCCCAAACTTGGCCAGAGCGATGGTCGTAGGCTATAGCTATAATCCCTTCTCGTAAATACCTATGACAGGATTTGAGACAGTTGCTATCACAATCGCAATGAATTTCCATAATACAGCCTTTATTTCGATACCGCGCCTGATTGCACACATTATAGTTTCGGTAAGAGGCATATAAGACAGGGTTTGAGACAGTTGCTATCACAATCGCAATGAATGTCCATAATACAGCCTTTATTTCGATACCGCGCCTGATTGCACACATTATAGTTTCGGTAAGAGGCATATAAGACAGGGTTTGAGACAGTTGCTATCACAATCGCAATGAATGTCCATAATACAGCCTTTATTTCGATACCGCGCCTGATTGCACACATTATAGTTTCGGTAAGAGGCATATAAGACAGGGTTTGAGACAGTTGCTATCACAATCGCAATGAATGTCCATAATACAGCCTTTATTTCGATACCGCGCCTGATTGCACACATTATAGTTTCGGTAAGAGGCATATAAGACAGGGTTTGAGACAGTTGCTATCACAATCGCAATGAATGTCCATAATACAGCCTTTATTTCGATACCGCGCCTGATTGCACACATTATAGTTTCGGTAAGAGGCATATAAGACAGGGTTTGAGACAGTTGCTATCACAATCGCAATGAATGTCCATAATACAGCCTTTATTTCGATACCGCGCCTGATTGCACACATTATAGTTTCGGTAAGAGGCATATAACACTCCCTCTGATCTGTAATTTGTGTGCCGCGACGGGTTCGATTCTCGTAAACGGTATTTTCGTATGGCCCAGTTGTAATAGCCCCTAATCGATTTTATCATCGATTTTTATCGGGCTCATAAATAATATGTTATTACTAAAAGTCGTGATTTATTCATGGTACGAGTTTAAGGAACTTGTACCTACTTACTTGCTTTTCTTTTTGTTATAACGAAAAATTTTATCTTCGTTTTCTTTTTATTTGTATTTATTATTATTATTTGTGTAATATAGTCTAGATACTTAATGTACCTAGTAATGTAGTTTAATATTCGAGCTTTTATTCGATGGTACACGTCTTGGCGAAGACGTATTTTAACAAGAAAGCCGATACCAGACCCTTGGTTAGGGTGGCATTTCCTAAGATGCAGGAGTCTCGTTATATAGACAACTAAAGGGTAAAAAGGTGAAAACACTGCCATGACATTACCCATGAGAGAAAATGCAATTACTTACAATAATATACAAATAAAATTCTTGACTTTTAGATACATGCAGAACTCTTGGACACACAAAGCTTAAATAACAGAGGTTTATTTTATGACGGAGACAAGAAATGATTTAGAATTTTGCCAAAAATTACTCGAGAGAACTAGGGGCAAACCCAGCTGTAAAAAACTCACCTAATTTAGACGTCTTTGTAATATAAATTTCTATAAGTAACTCCATTATTTAATGCGCTCAAACTTTCGAAAGTTATAGGTTCATATCAAACCTAAGTCAGCTGGAAAATAGTAATGGTTTATAAACTCACCGGATTCTACAGTGTAAGCCAAGCTCAATACCTAATTTGATACACCGCATTATGCTAACGTACATTTTATAGCGCCCTTGCATACATTACCCGCATTCATCAATCGATCAACGCGAGCATATTAATCATTCGCGACGACAATCAATCAATCCTTGAATCGAATCAATCGATTCATCCAATTCGATTATCTCGATTGGAGCGAACGATTTTACGGTGCCAAACAATTTGGACGGGATTTATGAATGTTACTTTATGATTCTGTTTTATCTAGTATGATATTTTATTTAATATTTGGTTGAGTTAATATACCTATAATACATACCTACTTAATAATGATCTTATCCAATGTTCGTTGGCCTACTAGCTACTTCTGCCAACGGGTTATTTTAATAAGAAGGCTCAGAAGAAGGATTGGAATTTTATTCCGGAATTTTTCCAGAACATTCCGCAGGCAGAATTCTTCCCACTTCTTGTGCCTTCCGTAATTCTTCAGCACTTTTGATAAAGATTTGATTATTATCTTCCATAAGATGGTTTCTAATCCATTTGAGTAGGGATAGAAACTAAATCTTTGGAGAGAGACGAAGTAGCTTCGGTGCTCGTCCAAATTTCACCGAGTATTCACTTATTTATCTTTTTAGAAAAAAAGTGATGTAACGTCCATATAGTAATTTTAGGCATTTTACGGTATAAGTACGAACGAGCGTTGGAATCTATTAAATATACCTGACGAATTTGGATCAATGAATCAAAATTTCAATCAAATGTTTGATATTAGAATGACATCATATCAAAACAACTAGGCGCTTGCTATGACGTGAGGTGTCGTAAGTGCTTCAATAAAAATCATTCACTTTCGCATTGTCTAGTGCCGCGTGCGCCCACGCCGGCTCCAGATAAATTATTAATAGTGAATTTGTAATGATCTATAGAATAATTACCCACGTAGAGGGCTAACAGTTTGTTATTATACCTAAATACCTAAAAAAATCTTCAAAAATGTAATTTATGACATATATAATTATCTGTCAGAATTAATTGAACGACTCACTGTCAAAACACTGGCTAAATAATCGCCGAAACTAACAAATTTAGGCAAAAATAACTTCACACAAGCTTCTGGAAGAATATATTTTTTTTAAATAAGTATATAATATTTGGTTCTTCATAGGAGCTATATTTGAAAGAAATCTATTTTTTAATGCTTAGACCCACCTAATTTGGGCGTACATGAATGATCCAGACTTTAGGTAAGTAAGAAGTATAAGTATAAGGTAAGAATAGAGCTAAGTTATCAATAACTAAGTAGTTACTTAGCTTTATTCAACTTATGAGATCCTTGAAGTTGAATACAGTTGAGTTTCCACAGGCTTTGTACTTTATAGGACCTCAAACATTACAAAATATACAATCATTGAATTATCGTTTAGTTCTCTCATATAATAGGCTATTTGACAACAATGAAAATATACCTGAAATTGTGGTAAATCTCACTAATAACAACGTAAATAAGCATATTTCACTTTATTTTAATCAAATATATGTATATTTTTCAGCAAAATAAGAGTTTAATAATGTTATAATTTTTGATATTTTACCTGTGACAGGAACGCCCTGTGATTGGCTGCAACTCTGGTGACGTCACACTCGAAAATTTGCGGGAAAACAACAGCTTTTTGTACTGATTTTTCTGTGTGTTTTGTTTGACGGGCGTTTTATTTTATCTTTTAGCTATTTAAACAGTAATTTTCTGGTTAACTTTATAACTAAACATACTAAGGAAATAAATAATTAAGTATTTCAAATCGCAGAATGGAATCAAATTTTGTGCGAGCTGATAATAGCAACCTACCTAAGGTAGATGCTTTTATGGTTGCACTTTACTTTAAGAATAATGCTGATTATTATGGCGCGGAACTGAAAAACATAAAAACAGCAATGTAAGTACCTACCGCGTCGAACATATTAGTCCTTCCTTTATTTATTATAATCATTAATCATTATTTCATTAGGGTTCCATACCAATTTGGTAAAAATGGAACCCTTATGGTGAGACTTTCTCCGTCCGTCCGTCCGTCCGTCCGTCCGTCCGTCCGTCTGTCACATGCGATTATTTCAGTAACCATCAAAGCTATCGACTTGAAATTTGGAATAGTTTTAGGTAATAGTGACCCAACGCCATTGCAAACATAAAACATTAAAAATTGTTTTTATTTTCATTTAAAAAGGGGGAAAACCGGGGCTTCTAATTTTCAAAATGAGATAACAATATTTAGTGGGGTATCATATAAAAGGGCGTTACTTGTGTATTTTAAAACCGATTTTTATTTATTTTTAAGCCCGATAGTTTTTGATTTATTGAGCAAACTGCCGAAAAAAATCCCCCTTATCTCCGAAGTTTATAAATCGAAAAATCTGAAAAAATTATGATCAATAGGCATTAATGTATATTTTACAGGAAAAATAAAATCAACTGCCTAACTTTTATACTTTTTCTGATAATAACAATAATCCGCCAAAAACAAAGTTACGTTTGCGGTTTGCCAACAAAAGTACCTACATGTGAATTATACTCGTAAATTCATGAACAAAAGTGATTCTTTCAATGTTTTACTTCTTTTATGGTATGGAACCCTCGGTGCGCGAGTCCGACTCGCACTTGGCCGGTTTTTTTTAGTTTATGTTGACAAATACTCAGGAAGTTCATGGGAGTTCGGTTTATCATGGTACAGACACAAACACTTTTTGAGGGCAATTTATGGAGGTATTTGTACATAATGGTACTACACAGCATTTGTACACCATTCTTTCTGTTAAAATATATTAATTTTTATTAAATTTAAAAAAAACCGAAGAAATTCAACTAAACTGTACGGTACTGTAGTCTGTTTATATGCGTTTGACAATGTGTGACGTCACGAGTCAGATGACAAGCGCCATTACAAAATTGGCGTTTTTGGCGCGGTTTTGAAAATTGAAATTTTAAAAGTGGTTTTTAAAGGGAATTACATTAAATTTCCGCGAAATATCAATCTAATGTGCTTAATAGGTAGTAATAAATTCTTTAAAATCATTTTCAAAATTTAGTCAAATAGCCTATTTTAATAATGAATTAATTTTCTTTAATTGTTTCTAATGAATTTTATCATCTATGCCAACGTCTGGTTCGACCGTTTCAGTTAGTTCTATAACGTACTTAGTCATACCATAACAATGGCTGTACAGTGCACCACATAGCTGATATACGCCTCTGTTCACATTTTCACCTTTATGTTTATAGTAATAAGAGATATATGAAAATTATTGCCTGGTGTATAGACGCCCGTCCGGAGTTAGGTATCAACTCTATATTATTTGCATAATTCGACACGAGTAGTAGGTGGGTTTGTATAAATTTTAAGAGATATTCATTCAGAAATAGGCACGAACATATATTTACTGATTCTAATTACGGCTATCAAAGGATTATTATCGAATTATAAAATGGTGACCTTCGATATTTCCAAATAAATGGGTTATTTTAGTATTTTTTACACATTATACGTACGTATTCTGTTGACTAAGAGAAATATTAATTCTAGATTTTTGAAGATTTTCGTAGATGTTCTTCATGGCGAAATATTCTTCATATGAAAAATACTGTTTTTGCCATGTCCCCTGCGTGATACCCGCCGAGAAGAAACTTGGTTTCGTAAATTAATTGTGAGGTCGGTGAAAATCTCTTTAAATCTACATACTTAAGATATAGTAGGTAATTATTCAACAAGTCCTTTACAAAAGAATGTTTTGGACTTGTAAACAAGAATGTACAAAATTGTAACTGAAGACTTATAGAGCGATCAACGCATAACTCCGTCGATGACAACGATCCGGCCCTATCTCGGGATTCTATCTCAAGTTCCCAATAACTAACCATAATAAATAAATTTTTTTTCTCTAATACCAAGGAATCTATGCATTCCGATTTTTATTTATGGGGTTTGTCGCCAACAAATCATAGCCTTTGTGTTTGGTACCCCTGCATGGTCTACGGTACATTGTATGGGCCGACGAAGTGTTAAGATTTATGCCACTGTTTCCAATATGGGATCGCGGATATGATGGATCTAATGGATTCTGGAAGTGGCCCTTTGCCAAGCTAAGTTTATGAACTGATAAACCTTAACATAGCAGATTTATAGTTTATATAAAATGTACATTTCAGATTGATTTATTATATAATATGTGTTGTACCATAAACTCCTATTGTTTTGAATACCAAATAAAAAAATTGAGATTTAAATTCGACGAAGTTTATCTATGTTTGAAATGCATATTATGCCATACAAAATCTGTCAAAATATCATATTTATTCCTCAGTTAACGTTTATCTGGATTATTAAAAAATTGCCTAAGTAGTTCTTCAAAAACATTTATGTACTTAAATATATAATTTTTAAATGTTTTTGTTGTGTGAAGGGCGTAGGGTGTTCCCGTCCATTTCAGTGATTTTAAACGAGGTTGTTTTTCTAGTAACACACCGAAGGCACTTTTCGGCGTTTCATAGTCAAATCAGTCAGAAATATTGCCAATTACACTCCCTTAATGGATCTAGGTCGACTTAATCCGTAACCTTGTATACTTTGGATTAATTCTAACTGGTTTAGTAAAATCTGGAATCGATGCTCAGTGAGCTGCGGACAGAATTAAGTACATTAGAAAATAATACTTACTGACAATTTATAAAAGTATCACATCCAGTAAAAAAAAACGACAGCTTTCCAGAATAAATGTCAAAATATTTTTATCCCTCACCGTTTAAATAGGTTAAACTGGGGTGGCGGGCATTTGTAGTGCAATTGTTTGATAATTTTATTTATGAACCGTGAGCTACTTCATAAAATAGAAAGAATACATCGAGTACATCAACACCAATTTAAAATGCAGCCATTCTTAAACCCATCACTGTAATTTCAACTCTATTTCTTCAACATTAAGAGTTTAGTATTTCTTGGTATATACGCTTTTGCAGAAAATCGTACGCAGTCTATAAATATCGATAAATAAGTTTAGATACAGAAATGTAACAATCGGGTTTGATTTTAAAAGTCGTTTAGTTCAACGGGGCGCGACAAATTCTTTGAACAATTAGTTTCGCCTCTTAAATTACTCGTTAACAGATAATCCAGACGTTTATGGGAGCTTGATTATGTAGTAATATTTATAGGAAAGCGATAAGTTATACGTTAATCTGAATTCAAATTTATCTGATTAGTTTAATCTATGGGTTGGATTGGTTTGTACGGTTCATTTCATTGATAGCTTATATTGTAACAATGTATTGATAAGTTTGAAATACTGATTATGTTTAAGGCCTTACGAGAGGGTGAAACATTGTCAGATTTAATTTTGTTTGCAATACCCCGTCAATCTTCAACTAGTGATGAAGTTTCAGGATGGTACCTACACTGTAGTCAGCGTAGTTGATTTGTTGATCCTTTATCAGTAATGTTTTCTCTCAAATGATTATTTTTAGCTGTGAGACATAATAAGGTAAACGATGATGCAAAACCAAGAGTTTTCACCCTTTTAAACAGGTATTTATAATCAGGATTGGTTGGTATCTGTTATTTGAATTTCATTTTTGTAGTGGTGGAGTAAATATTAATAAGACATCTTTTTGAACAACAACGCTTCACCTTAATTTCATAAGCTTCCAAGTGCTAACCTTTTATAGTATATAAAAAATGACATAATTTAGAATCTATGTATGTAAGTTTAATCCAGCCAATTCTTGGTTTAAGTCCCAAATTATCAAAATAACAATATAAGACAAATAGCCTCTCGCCCCGTGAGCTTTCAACACCCATCAATAAACAACGCCACAAATTATCCAAATTATTGACGAAAACACAACAATTAACTCAAACAATACCAATAAAACACCGTGCGAAATATAGGTCCGTCAACCGATAGACATCGGGCTGCGTATTACAATATTTCAATATAATGTGCCGTTCTCGACGCGGTGCTATGAGGCTTAGTCACCGAAAAGCGAAACTATGCTAATAAAGTCGGCGAGAAGTAAATCATGGTTGGGCCAAGGTTGGGACGTGGAGGTACTATGTTTTGATCTCCTCTTATCACTACTTTACTAGTTAGTTGAGATTAATGACTTATGCCCAATATTCTATCTATCCATGGTTACCCTTACAAAAGATAAAATTTGTCATAATTTGTATGGAGCTTATGTGAAATTGATATCTCTAGTAGTGCAAATAGAAGATAGATAGGTTATTAATTTTGGCCGTAAAGACGCTACTTAAATTTTAAGTATTTCAGCAGTCAAACTATGTAACGTTTGCCTAGTCAAGATAAGGAAGCTCATTTATGTAAATGTGGAATAGAAATGGTCCCAATAAAACACCCTGAGATACTTCTGTTTTCACGCATGTTTTGATATTGCGTTGATGACCTCTCTGGAGATTCTGGTTCTATTCCCAGTACCTAACAGCTAATTTGGGATTTTATTCTATGTAAATTGATTCAGATCTAGTCTGGTGAAAAACTTAGGGCACCTTTGTTTATGCCGTTTTTAGATTACGCACTTTTATTAGTTTTTCGCGTATTTAGTTTCTTCCTGCTTGTAATTAGTTGCTTCTGAAAATCTCTGGGTACACCTGTTTATGCCGTTTTCGATTACTCACTTTTATTAACGTTTCCACGTATTTAGTTTCTTCCTGCTTTCAAATTAAAGAACCTACGAAGTTTCCTAGCTCTTTGGCCCCACACAGATAGATATTCGTATTCAAATACGTGCCTACTCAATAAATCAGTTGTGTGCTTTAAGTATAACGCCTACGAGCCAGTTCGCACTCCGCCGCAAATTATATAAGTCAGACACTACACGCTTTATGACAGTGATTGTTTTGCTTCTCATTCCCATAAACGATGGGGTTCCTTACTGTTACACGTAACTGACATTATTTCCTACTTGTTATGGGTTTTACACGATGCAGAATTCCGTCAAAATCTACATAAATAAAATATTTTGAGTCATATTTCCAAAATAAGACTACGTACAATAAAACTCAGACATTACTTTTCGAAATTCTAAAATAAATAAAATGTCTGTTTATATATTCACGGTCGAAGTATGAAATACGACGCCTGGTCAAGAAATGTCATCTTTTGAATTGTTGTGTGTCTGTCTAAAAGTTTGTCGTTGTACTAAATATAGACGAAGAAAATTTTCAAAATACGAATATGTACTTAAAATTACATGTACTCGTACTAAAGATTTGTAAGTCTCTGCATTTCCCGATATATACAGACAGAATTACAGGATTATTTATGCATATGTCACAGGACATACTTACCTAATTGTTGTCTTCCATTTTCTTCAGGTGGCAATACAAGCCAAGTCTGCAAAATATAGTTAAATTGATGACCTAGCTAGACCTCACTAGACATGCAGAAAAGAAATCCAAAAGATACTGCCATTTAATATTTATACGTCTAACTAAGTAAAATTATTGCAGAAAGTATTTTTGTGGTCTTTCGATGAAAGTACAGGAATAAAACACCAAAGAGAGTGACAAAACCATACAGGGCTATATCCGCCCCCGAGGGACATAGCTTCATTACAAAATATTGATTAATGGTGCATAAACGTCCCGTAAAGATTATCTAGGCGTAACATGTAGTACAAAAACCCGTGCGCTGATGCCTCACGCTCGCTAACGAAGGGCATTGTTGGGGGTCATATAGACCCGAGTAATATCGAACGCTCTATGGCTTTACTCGACGGTCTAAGTTACTAGCGGTAGAGGGAGATACGTGACTATTTTTTAATTGATTAAAACAATATTTAAACTATGTGAATAATATCGACTGCAAACTCAAATTCAACTTCAATTTCAAAATTCTTTATTGCGAATTTGGTTACAGAAGGTCTTCATACTAAATATTTCTAGGCAGTGGCGTGCCGTGACCACCAACATGATGCATGCCAGAACTTCATGACCTATCCTAGTCCTATGCTTCTGTCTTCTTTTGGATAAATAACTCGGCCCTGATTTGTCTCTTTGTTACTGTTGCATATGTTTTTCCAAAACGAAATCGTATCTCGAAATTAATGATACAAGTTCGTAAATCGTCCTTGTTTATTGATTTTTTGGACTCATCATGACCTCAAGGCAGTTCTTGTTGTGCTAACTAACAAACATTATCAATTAATCTTTCAAAAAACACTACGACTGTGGTCGACACGCAAATAATAATGATTTGAAGTTTCAATTGCTACTTGGCGTAACAAAGACGTTTCTATACCTACGTTGTTTACCGAAATAGGGTATTAGGGTAGGGTAGTAGGACTCCAATTTTTTTATTACTTTATTATGAAGTAGAATTAAAATAATGACGTGCACTGAAAGAACTAATTAAATCGATCAAATAACAAAAAAGTTATAAGCATTTAAAGATTTGTGATTAGACAGAGATAGCAACATGAAATTGTGACGTCACACCTTACCAATGCCATAGTAGCTTCGTGCGGCTTCATACAAATTTTCGTTTTGCGAGAAAAGGATAGAAGATCCCCCCACTCCAAAATTTAAACGCCTGTAACTTTGTAAATCTTCGTTGGATTTTAATATTTCTTTCACTGCACGTTATTATTTTTATCCTAGTTTATAATAAAGTAATATTTTTTATCAAATTCAAAAGTAGTGTAAGACCCAATTATGAAAAGAAATTAGAACTTTGAGGCGTTGTTAAAAAATAATGTTAGAAAAAAATGCAACACCAAAAATATAACTTATTGGTATGAAAGCACCCAACTATCCATTGGGTTTTATACGCTGACCTGTTAAATTGTCTTAAGACTTTTACTTATCTGAGAAATACACAAGGTGTAGGTTTTGGTGAAGTTATAAGCTGTTTTTTTTCGTCAAAAGTTAAAGACTTTACCTTGTTTTCTGCCATAAATCTTTGCACACACTTTAAATCTTCACAAGGAACAACATTCGTGAGAACATCACTCATTTTTACTAAAATTTACGATAATTTTGCAAAATATACGTAACGTAACACCGACCACAACAAGCAAAGAACTGTTTATTGTTTACTGCAATATTTAAAATTGTATTTGTCAGATAACCAACCAATAGGCGCATTTCACTTTCAAAACACGCGCATGCGAATTTTGTAGCATTCAAGGCTTCTGACCCATTGAGCGAAATTCCGATGACGCACGATAGATACACGACCAAAATATAGCGTTATCTCATAAACGCCCATAAGGAGCGAGCGAGATAACACGACGCGACAGGCTGTCGCGTCCCGCGGAACCGTGGTCGGTTCGCGACGAAAGTGTCGACTTGCAGGCAATTGACCTCTTGACCCAAGACGCGCGGAATTTAAACTTGATAGAATAGTTATTACCTAATTTATTAGTGTAATATTATTGCTATTTATTATTATTGTTGTGTTTATGTAAAGACGTAAGGGTTCGTCGAATATTTTTTTCTACGATGACGACCTGCATGCCGGGCTTTTTGGCTTGTATAGAAAGTACGCCACTGTTTCTAGGTAGTGCATTTAAGTTCCACCATATGCCACGCAAATATACTTACAGAGTGAGGACATTTCCTAAGTCACGACCACATATTAGTTGCACCGCGCACGAAAGTTATAACTACACTCGAATTGCATTTTACGGAAGTTAAGTTTATCAATAGATCAGAACTAGATACATTTTATTATTTTATTAAGATATTTTCGCCCTAAAATTACAAAGTACGCGATTTATGCGGTAGTTAGTGTGTAAGAATATAAAACCTTAATTAAGATTCTTCGGTATGTTTTTCATCAGATTATCTATCCAGACTGTCTCTTCGTAAACACTGATATAAGAGTTTTGCGGTGTTACACTGTACTCGTACTGTATCACAAAAACGAAATTATGGCATTTGTTATATATATTTTAGTAAATATCACTATTGTGAGTTATTACAGCCCACCAACCCCCAATGAAGCGGCATTGCTTTTTTGTCGTGTATTTACGAAAGAAGATTTGTATTCAGAAGTAGGATGCAATAAAGCGCTGAGAATTCACTTGTGAGTGCAATCCGCTTCAAGCCTATAACTTAAAATACGCTAAAACAAATCCGAGCAAAATCGAAGTACCGCCAAACAATGGCGCGTCCTCAATACGAAATTGACAAAGGCGAGTAAGAAACGCGGGATTTATCACCCACTGTCTCCGCGACTGTGCGAACTGTGACTAAAACGCTTAAAAACTTAGCTAACAGCGTGTTTCGAGTTCAGTACGGTTAGTACAGTTTTTTCATAATCATCTCTATTCAAATATGCAGACCGTATTTTTCTAACAGCACACTTTGCGAACTAAACTTTCCGCAACTGAGTTTCTTTCAAGGTGGTAATCGTTCATTTTATGTGAGTTGATCACCATTATGGGTGAAGATATCAGGAGGTATAAATAACTGATATGACATGATTTGGTTGTATTACAGACAAGTTTGCATAACTGATATTACATGATTTGGTTTGTATTACAGACAAGTTGTTCCACCATTTTAGATCACATAGATTACATAGATTTTTTTTTATTTTCGAAGCATTAATGATCGTAGAGGGGAAATCGATTATATTTCTAAAGAGGCGGTTAATCTCAGGTAATTAAGGAATTTTAAACCACTCTTGTTTATTAATAAAAAAAATCCTCCTGTAGCAAACTTAGTACATTAACCGGGTTGGCTACATTACGCTCTGCTTTTACTACAGTTTCATGCCGTGTGTGAATAACATATAAGTATTTATCTGTTTGTACGTTGATCTGCGAACTTTTGTTGTTTCTCAATAACTGAACTGCGCTTTTAGTTCCAAGCGATACGTATTCTACGTCGTGCCAAAGAATATATTTTTATAGATAGAAAATGCATAACGGAAGGGTTACGTGGGCTTTACTGACAATAGTTATACCCACTGATATGTATATCTGGATTCGTGATTCCATACGTTTGACAGTTCATTTTTTGTGCCGATTTGAAGCGCCTCCCCCGAGCGTCTACGGCACTAAATTGACATTTGTTGGAAGTGGACCAAAGAGTGGACCGTCGTTTTAAATGTCATTCGATTTTAGTTCCATAGAATCTCACGCCAGGGTACGCAACAATCAGCGCCAAAATGGCGAAAATCTAGTGTCTTCATTTTTACTTTGACAGTCAGCTATCCAGAGTATATTCTATAATATAATTATACTCTATGGAGATCAGTGGTTATACCTGTTTCCACGGTGGAACTGCTGTCAGGATTACGGGATTCACTGTCGTTTTCACTGCATTTAATTCTTATTTCCCGCGCGATGCAAGGCGGGCGTAAATTAAGGAGCTTTTTAATTAAAAAAGTTTTCTGAATGAATAATATGAAATTATGCGGAATTGTCATTTCGGCTCTTGTATCAAAACGTACTATTAATTACTTCTGCATTCTAAAAATGCTAAATTTTTATATAAGGGCAATCTTTTAACTGTTTTTTTCGAAATCTTAAAAAAAACTCATTTTTTGCAATATTGCCTCCCGATCCCTCCATCAAGGGAAACGTGGGTGGGTGTTGCACCTTCTAAAAACTGCCTATTTCAACGCTGGCGGGAGTACGGGATTCACTATCATGTTCATTTAATCGCATGAAATTTCCACATGCGTTTGAAGTCGTGGAAAATATAGCTACTCATCAACATACAGTGCGACAAAGCTATTCTGGCGTGTGGCCAAAGTCTGAACTAACGCCGCTATCTTGTGCTACTGTTTGATAGTTCGCTCTGTCAGTATATCACTATTGTACGTTATGTTGTTTTTGCTTACTATTAACTATTTATTTTAAACTAAAATTGAAGTGAAATTGAGGCGATTTTATTTTATGGCTGCCTTTGTTTTGCAACAGCACCCTCCTTGAAGTGCCAAGAGAGACTTGTCGGACTGTACTCTTCAGCCAGTGTGGTCAATCAGTCAGTTAGCAGGTGTTAAGCAAATATTTTAAAATATAAGTAAGTATTTCACCGCAGTTACACATCTGTTCACAATCAATAAATAAAATACGCGCAATAAAATACGCAACGCTGACTGATCCCACAGATGTTATGTTAACCCTCTTATACAGACAGGGTACAAGAGACCTCAGCATCTCATCTAATTTTATCAGCGCCATCAAACATATTTATTACGACAAAAACCAATAGATAAAAATCGTCACCTGGTTATGCTGGGGCGCTGTGGGTCGTTAGTACCCCACGTCATTGATATCAATATAAAAGATAGACAATAATATAACAAATATTATTTATGCTGTTAAGATAC
Organism: Coenonympha glycerion; assembly: GCA_963855885.1. Classification (NCBI taxonomy): domain Eukaryota; kingdom Metazoa; phylum Arthropoda; class Insecta; order Lepidoptera; family Nymphalidae; genus Coenonympha; species Coenonympha glycerion. The sequence continues at coordinate 1,449,868 of OY979636.1, forward strand.
TACACCTAACAAGACAACTCCTACTTCTCTCTTTATTACCAATATTTTCTATTTAAAATTCGTGAGTTATCTATATTTTCTAAGCCTGACCCTGCCGTCTGCGTCGGAGTTTGTGGGACCGATTCCCACAACTGGAAAATGTTTGTGTGATGAGCATGAATGGCTGTATGTTCAATATATTGCACATATTTAGGTATGTATTCAATATAAGTAATTTTATTTACCAGTTCACCTAAAACAAGCTATCGCTTCTTTAGGGTTCTAGATTGTGATGTGTGATATGTATTGGTATATCTATTTATTTTCTTAAAAAAAAAACAATATTTGTAGTTCTTCTTATTCTTTTTATAAATGTGAATCTTCGTGTGTCACAAAATATGGGTATTGTACCATTGATATTATACATCAATGGTACAATACCCATATTTTGTGATAAAACAGATGCTTGTAACAATAGTCGCAGTATTCGGTAGGCGGTGACGGATAAAACGGCGTTTGAAATGTGGTTGGCGCAGGGGACCACGTTGGAATACTATGGATGTGCACAGGAGCTCTATGAAAAACTGATATTCGTTAAAAATGGAACCAAATGAAAAAATGTATAAAAACGCGTGGAAGGTCAGCTGATCAATTTAGCGATGATTTTCATGCATTTTTAGAATTTTGTTTCATATCTATATTTTTATCATTTTCAAGCTTATGTTTGATGTTTCAATGACGTTACCACAACATAATTCTCGCTAAAATCTAGTTATTGAAACTGTGGTGATGTCCGAGACACTAATTTTAGTGTCAGTTGAGTAATCAAGAAGCATTGGGGTTGGAATTATTTAAATTAGCTTAAAGCTTTTGTAGTATAAAGAGCAATTTGAAAACAATATGAAGAAAAAATATTGTAAAATTAAAATAAAATCTGTGTATGTCAAACACCTGGAATTATATTTATTTTAAAGTTGCAATATGGATTTCCAAACGTGGCGGTAGAATCTGACATGTCGTAAGTGGTTGATCTGTGTGAAAGATTAAACTTTAAGATTTTGATTTGAATTATTTTATCATTTAGCAATCTATATTTATTACCATTTGAGACTCAAAATTACTCATATTTACATCACTTATCATTCAATATTTTTTTTGATATTATTTAAAAAAAAATTTTTGTGACTTATCTACGTTAGGTTTCGTATTGTTGAATTAATCTACAAATTGTGCTATATTATGGGCGAACGGCGATAGTCATTTATCTTCGCCGGCCACAAAGCGAGCGAAAACATTGTTCACAATATTGACACGTTTTTGTTCGATCGCATTGGGGTCGCAAGGACCCCCCACTTATCGGTTTATTGTCTCTTTGACATTGGACGCTTAGCGGTTGGCGTAAACATGAGCGAGTGGTAAACTTAGAAGACAAACGTATCGTCCTAAGAAACAAACGTATTTAAAAGATTGCAAAACTTGATAGAGAAGTTAAAAGGCAGTTGGTATAGAAGTTCCTTTTCTCCAAAAAAGGATGGCATTAAAACTACGAGTAAATGCAAGAAAAATTAAAAACACCTAAAAGTTAACAAATTAGTGGATTGAGTTGTTTTCCGAAAAAAAAACTCTCCTGTGGTTTTTTAGACTAGACTACATTATATCCAGCTCTAGCTTTACCCATTACTAGCATACAACAAAAAAAAAGGCGTGTGGCACTCGGAGACATAACAGAGACTGCCGCGGTAAAGCTATTGCATAGAATTTAAAGTTATTTTTAGTTTTGCCATCAATCGAAAAGTAGAACTTTTGGTACCAGGCTACCATGAAAGCAGAGAGCGCAACTCCACTAACTTTTGAGTTTTTAGTTAATGACTTTTTGAAATATCATCAATTTCATGGTAGCCTAGTACCAAAAGCTGTACTTTAGGAGTGCCAGGTTATTTCCGTTACGGATTTTCTGGATTCGGTCTGCACCGTCAAAGCCCGCGATAGAAGCTATGCAATAGCTTAAAAAAACTAAAATTTCTCGTATAAGAAATATGGTATTTCGATGACGTACCTACGAATGCAGTTCAATGTGAAAATGAGCCTTTTTTATAAGATCGGTATGACAGGAATACCCTTACCCTACTTATATTACAGTTTGAAATTTATTAAAAATTTCAATCGCTTCAGCGTATGACTCGTGTCAGTGTTCAGAAATTGCACATTTGTTCCTAAAATATTTTGAGAGATCGTGTCAAATGATTCCATTATCCGTCATTGTATTGAGTGTAACGCAATTGTCTGTAACTACAATGTGACACAATTTAAGATTATAAATACGTCACGTAATTGTAAACCTTATGCGCAACGCTTTACGATATGAAATAGATTGTTTCTCAATTATTTTTGCAAGGGTATGAAAATCAAAAATAGCAAACGTATATCTCCCAATCATTAGTCAAGGTAAGTAATTCTTTGTGCGCTTTGGAGAATGTCAGTTATTTATTGGGCTAGATTATCTTCTTCATGTCTATAAAGATTTTTGTAATGCAGTTACTTAGAGTTTTGTTTTTGTAAAAAATGCTTATACAAAAGGTACCACAGCTACCACAACATAGGGTGTAGGTATTTTCCCAGCAGTTTATTTTCTTACTCTACGAATACATTGATGATTGTTCATTTGAAATGAAAAGAAATTAAAAACATTCGACGTATTGAATTACAAATGAAAATGAACATTCGACGCATTGCAAAACCGACCGAATTATAAAAATCGATGTTCCAAAAACGACAAAAATACAACAAAACTGCGTCATCATTAATCAAAATATAGATCGCAAAAAACGTAACCCTGCGTGGGAGGACGCTAAAAAATAAAACTCCAAGTGCGAAAGGTTATAAGCTACGGAACCTGCAGTTTACTTTTTAAATGAAAACCCTGATCAAAACTTGGACAGTAGGGTACATTTATTTGTTTTGCTATAATCCGCTACTTAAAAAGATTCTGTATGGTACAATATGCAGAAACAATGCCCACTTGGATTTTACATACAATTTTACAACACTTTCTTTGACGTACGTTTTATCCCGACACCGGGACATCCCGGTATACAGTAGTAGGTATATGAAGGTACATAATATTATGTACCATACAGAATCTTTTCAAGAAGCGGATTATAGCATAACAAATTAATCTATCCTACTAATTTTATGGTTTCCGCAAAATAACGCCTGCTTCCATTCAATATTCAAAACTGGGACACATTATTTGCTACCTCATCTTTTTGTTACGCACTATAAGTTAGTATTTGACCGCGATCTCACCTAATGGTGAGTGACGATGCAGCCAAAGATATTACTTATTAATTATTAATTATTTTTGCCAACAGCGGCTCAGAATTGTATTAACTTGGAAAGAGTACCTAAATAATACTTACCTAACAGTTTCTGCATAGGAACGCTAAATCGCTAGGTGGTCTTTGATAGTAGGGTGCATGGTAGCTGGCCACGAATGAAGCTTATCCTACCAGGTCAAACATAAGCCATGTTATAAATCGTAAAATTATGAAGTAGCCCGTGACGGGAATCGAAACTGCAACCTCTCGAAATCGCTTTAACTCCAGAATGTGCCTCTGTGCCAGGAATGTCATCAGAAAATTTAGTCGGTATGCAACAAATTCGTCATTAGTATCTATAGATATTTCACGCACGTCTTCGTGGATTGAAATGTCAAACCCACTCTGTCAAAAGCGCTTAAGAGTCAACTGACCCACGGTGTCTCCCATACAAACGTAATACCAAAATCATTTGTAATTCGTGCAATTTTCTATCATGTTGTGGTGTTATTTGGGTTCATATAGTAATAATCTATGCTCCTGGCCATATTTGGTTCCGAAATACAGTTGTTAGACGAAATTTTAAACGAATTTAGTTTTGCTTATTTTTATATCAAAGAGGACATGTTTTCTGCTTATTTGTTTTGTAATAAAAACAACACTATCTCACGTCGCATTAGTTCAGGAGCACAGTTTTTATTGTCAAGCTAAAGAAAAACATCAGTTAATAAAGAAAGTTACAAGTTTTCATTCATAATTTTTTGTATTACGGAACTCGACCAAAGTTATAAATTTTTTTATCAAAATTGATTATTATTTCGTTTTAAAGAAGTATTTCCGAACCAAATATGGCCAGGAGCATAGATTATTACTATATGAATCCGAATAACACCACAACATGATCGAAATATACACGAATTAAGAATGATTTAGTATTTTGCATTAATGGAGACATCGTAGTTCACAGGCCTCTTAAGTTTCATTCGATTCGTATGGAGTTTGACAGAGTGGAGCGCGTCATTATAGATTATTTATCTGACATGTGTTTATTGTTAACTACTCATATTACGTATACATAGGTAATATCCTAGACACACATTGTCCTAAGTCCTATTCTTTATTTAGTCCGCGTCGTAAGTATTTGTCGCCGTAGCCGTTTACAAAAATTTATACGGAACGCCAAATGCGAACGACACCATATTTTATTTCAAATTCCTCTATTTTATGCCCGCATTCAACGATAAAATATGGAGCGGGCTTCGTGTATTTAATGATATCAGTTGCCCTGTTGTGCCCTTTATTCTGAGTATCATATTTTTTGCCCTTCCTCGAAAACCAAAGACTCGAGACTCGCGATGTTCCCAAAAACCATCGAGTTTATTTGGTCTGTTTCCATCGAACGAGGTGTCAATTTTAATTTATTATTGATTTTTACGATGTTATTGATAGGTTTAAAGGTATGTGCTCAATAAAACCGAGTAAAATATTTCATCTTTCAGATTTATTATTGCTCTATAGATTGAATATTAATTATCTCTATCTACGCTGTGTGTAAAATTGGTTTTTCATATATCCCGCGGAAGGCATGAATTTTTCTGGGATAAAAGCAGCCATTTTTTTCATTTTATTTTAGCTCAATCAGTTTAGTAGTTAAGATGTGAAATAAGTTACAAACTTTACACATAAAAAGCACTAAATGCGATGAATTTTAACTGAAAAGTACGGCCTTACCAATTTGTGATCTTCATGTAACATCTGGACCGACGACCTGAAAAAGGTCGCTGGTAGCGAGTGGATGGGGAAGGCAGAGGACCGTGTGTGGTAGCGTGCTCTTGGAAAGGCCTATATCCAGCAGTGGACGTCCATAGACTGATTAAGTATATAAGTGACATCAAGTAAACGCAGTAGCGGTCTGCAGTAGTACGAGTATGCTTCATAAAACGTAAACGCTCATAGATAATGAAGCTAAGAGCCTCTTGAAAGAGCTGATTAATAAATCGGGACCTATAGGATTTCCACCCCTAAACAAAATAATTTATCTTAATAAATGACGTATTGGTAAAACAGAACTTATAGTGATGGGTATTGATCCTGGGACCTGCAACAGGTACCAGATCATCTTAGCTATTTTAAAATCGATGTAGCCTAACCTAACATTTGACCTCTATATTGATTTGTTTAGAGTCGGGTTCGATTGTTTCTTGCCATCTACCTGACTTCTACCACCCGGGTGGTTCTTGGTACTTTAGCTTGAAATAAAGGCAAAACTATAAGCTAAGTATTCATAAATTATATTCAAATGTTTAAAGGTTATTGATTTTTTTGTAGTCTCAAAATGCTGACCTTTACTTACATAGTAACTGTATTCTGAGCTCTAATTACTGCAGGCTGAATTTTAACTATCGTAAGAAGTTATTAATTCTATCTGAAACTTATTCCAGCATTTCCAAATTATTATCTATCCTTAAAAAACACAACTTAAAATACTTCGTCGTGACTATCAGCTACTCATAGTTAAATCGTTGTGAATTGTGCTATTAGCTAACAACTTGAAAAAGATCGCTGGTAGCGGTTAAAGAGATCGACCGAGAGAGAGAACCGTGTGGTGAAAAAGGGGTGAGTATGTCCAACTGCAGTGGACGTTCAGTCTGATAAAGTAAGTAATTGCCTACCTACTTACTGATACTTTGCACACATAATATTTTGATAGGTGGTAGGAGTTCTTCCAGAGGCAGGCCGGATCGGAACTCCCGGAGCGTCAGATATTCTGCCGTGGCTCTCAGAATGGATATCAAGTCGCTGTCGGTTACTACAATGCATCGGACCGGGAGATATTTTTGCGGGTAAGACAACAATCAATCGCGACCGAAGCCTCTTGATAGACCTGAGCCCATTTAGAAATTATTGAATCCCATTTTGACCCAGACTTCCATAATCTGGACTAGGAAGGTCAAAGGTCAAAAGGTTATAGTCGATGAAATATCTCGCTGCCTGTCGTGTAATAAAATAGGGCAACAGGACGGCGCCTATACGGCTTGATCGGCAGGTGCCGTCCTATTCCCGCATTGTATTAGTTATTACGAGCAACGTATGTTTACAGGCATGAAACAAGAAACAAAGTTAGAAATAATTGTTCTTTACAGCTGAGGTTTATGTTGGTTTTATGACGCGAATTATGACCTGATGCACATAACAGATCGTAAAGGCGAGCAGGACTTTTACAAACGCACCCACTTTCTTGAAATTATTCCTTTATCTTTCGCATAAAAAGCTTTATAACTCGACGCAGTCGTAACGTTTTTATTGGCGTGTCATACGACTTTTTGATATAAGAGTTTAATGTTTGAACAGATAAGTTCACACCCTTTTATGCTAAGTACAGGAACACTTACACATTGCATTCCACAAGATTTTACACGACTGCCCAAAAAAAGATTGTAATGTTTTAAGAGTTCATGTATGTAGGCACCTATATGTATGTATCGCTTGGGAGTAGATAAGTCCATGCCAAAGTGTTAAGAACTTACATGGTAACTTAGCTGAGTGTGAAGTTTCCATTCTAATACAACAAGAGGTTTGAGACAATTTACAAAATATAAAATGCCCAAAACATCCTGATCTGAAAATAATCCGGGACTCGGGACCTCCAGCGCATCGACTGAGATCCTCAAAGTCTTCAAAATCCTGTTGGGATTTTAGGATTAGTAGTGGGTTCGAGGCCTGGTTCAACCAAGCAATTATTATTATTTAAAAATCTATGAATGTGGTATAAATTAGTTTTGAAATAAGAATTGAATTTTCTTTTAGTGAAATGCTCTATCTACAATATTTAAAGTAGGTACTTCGCCTCGATGTGGCTTTGCCACCGGGAGACGCAATGCATCGAATTAGGAACAGAATTAAACACTATACCAACATCGTATATAAAGAACTGAGGGATCATTAGACTAGAGTCATTACCTTACGATATCTAATTACTAGGCCAGACTCTGAAATCCTACCTAAGAACCGTATCGTTTTTAAATTACTGCGCCTAGAAACATTTTTGTATCTTGGTATGATTATTATTTATAGTGGTTTTTTTTTTAAATTTAAGTGTAAATACTGTCAATGGCATACAGGAACTAATAAGATAAACTGATATCATCCCGGGAGACGTGTGCATTGAGGTCTAAAAATATTTCTTAAGATCGCTACCACTAACGCCATCTGTCCGCGTTATCACGCATCACGTCGCGGACACGTGCCGCTTGACATGCGCCCGCGCTGACGGACGAGCTGTCAGGAAAACTTCAACGAGCTTCCGCGCTTACGTAAGCTTGCATTACAATCCACTGCGAAAGTTGACTTTATCGCGGTGAAAATAAGATGTACATTTGGTTAAGTGTCCGTTTTATCTTGCATTACAGGGTTGGTCGATTGGGTACGCTTTAGTAGAATTACGCTTTAGCAGCTGTTATAATAATTTTATTTCTATTGATTAATGTAGGCAATATTTTTGAAATATGTTTCCAATTAGAATATTAAACTACTATGCCTACCTTCCTACATTCTTATTAGATTCGTAATTTCTTGATTGGGAATTAAATATGGAAGCTCGAACAATTTCATGATTTGGTTAAGGTACGATGTAAAAACACAATATTATCTCAAAGTTATGAATAGAAAGTTATTATAAGAGCTTCTTATTTTAAAGATGCTCATTTCCGTTGGTTTACGATAACTATAATAATGTTTTTAACGTTAAAATCAGGTACCAACGATATATTATTATGTTAGGTTATACATAATCATAAAACTAATACTTAGGATTCGCCTGCGGCTCCCTCCACATGAATTTTGTTTCTACCAAAGTCTATCGGGAACTGGAGGTTTTCCTTGAATAAAAGGTAGCTAGCTAATTTATAATTTCAGGATATATTCCTACACCTATTCTTGCGGCGTAAAACAGTATAAAAAACACACAAACTTTCACATTTATAATCTTAATATTATTATATTTAATGTGTAGGCAACTTTTTTTGGAAAATCATTTAAAAGTCAATCCTATATCGCTATAAGGCAGTTTAAGCATTTAAGGCGTTATCGCTACATTGCTCCAGCAAATTGAATGCATCGTTCCTATAAACGCCATGTTTGGTTGAATCGTTAATAGTGTTGTCGTAAAAACTACGTTATATATTGGTTTTATAGGGGTTACAAATAGGTACTCATAATAAGTTATGTTGTTGGGTCTATTAAGCCGATGCAATATTTCAATATCTCACTGCCTGCAGTGGAATAAAATTAGAGAAAAGGATGGCGACTGTTGCCCCGAAAGGCTGCCGTAAAGCCTGTAGGTAATTTTACTGTGTGACAGAGAGCGTAACAGGCAGTCACTTTGTTTACCAATTTTATTGCACCACGGACAGCGAGATATACTTAGCGCTGCACTCAGCAGGTGATAGACTGCTTGGAGGTCTACCTACGTACCTATCAGCTTTTCGCTTGATAATAAAACATGATCGCTGATTTCTGTAGAAAAACTAGAGTCACCAATGTAGCTGCCAAGACAACGTTTTTTAAGCGTATTACCTACTTATTGGTTTTACCTACTTATGTAGAGATCAGTCTTATACCTAATTCCTTTATTTAATCGTATACCTATAGTCTTTTTGGCTCTTAAAAAACTCATAGAGCCTGCACTCAGCGGACGCCTAGACCCCTTTCTTTAGAAGAACTAAGTACGTACTAGCATCGCAACATGTCGCTAAGCTAATTTTGTTATAAAATGTGCTAAAGACCCAATATACCTGTCAGCTATGCGACCCCACGGTTCACAATAAGTAGGTAAAGGCAGCAGGTCCCTTAGGTCATGTCCAGCTGTAGACGATCATCGTCTGAAACGGTATAAACGGTAGTGGGAAGATATTATCATAATTGAGGGTTTGGATGATTCATAAAGGACACGGCCGGGGTATTAAATACGAGTATTATAGTAAGGGGTGCTCAAACGAAAATACTCTAAATGTACCTCATCCAATTGACAGTGAGCTGAAAACAATTCAAGATCCTTTTTTATACAAAAGAACAATGATATTATAAAAGAGAATAAATATTTCATTGGGAGAGAGCACTTTCCTCGAGCCACATGTGCGTGTTCTACCCATTAGTAATTTAATAAGTATCGCTGCCGCCTTTGATTTCATAGATACATCCCTACTCGTAGGTTTATTTTTGTCCAATAAATTCAGATTTTAATGATGTCTTAGAATTACTATAAATAGGTACTTAAGTACTTGCCTATACCTATCTACGTGAGTAAATAAGAGAAAACGAAACGAGTAAGTTTCCTCCGATGAGTGTGTGATAAGTTAACTTACTTTACCGATGCAATGCTGTGCGCTGCAGAATATAAATACAAAGGCTCTATTAAATCGAAGGGGCTCATCAGTGAAAGTCTTATCGAAAACGACTTGTTTACTTTGAATTGGAGAAAAGCCTTAGATGAAAGGTCGGAGGTTCGATGACCACCTGTTGAGCTTCTGTTGTATCTTTTTATTTTAGGAAATAGGCGGTTTTATTACCCAGTGTTTGTTTGTCGTGACACAACTAACGCCAATAGAAAACAAAGACTGATAGAGAATACAGCTACCGAACTTTCTGTGACGTAAATAGGTAAAAGAAATGTCACCAGACAATTATTTTTCCGTTTCATTTTTCGTTTAGTAGAAATAAGAAATTAGAGCACTTTAGGTAGGTAGGTACCTATATTACATTTTTCCAACCCCTATTCATACCTCTCTGCTTTTAGTATACCTTTTAGTATAAGTATATATTTGTGACAAAAAGTAGCCTGTTGTAATCTTTATAACAAAATTCACCGAAATTGATAAGTAGTTAAGTACCACGGTTTTGGCGTATAATATAACAGACACCATTAGCATTTTTATAATATAACTTACTCTCTCTCTGATTCTCATCTCTCTTGGATCTCTTTTCTACTAAATGAAAAGCCTACTTATTCTGTAACAAGACGAATCTTATATTCCAATACAAAGGCGAAATTGGTAACCTACATTTCACAAAAGAAAATGTCGAATTAGGTAAATTCAAAACTCTTTTTATGAAGCCATTAAAGTTCAAAGGTTTTTACGCCCGCTCCGACGAACGTGACGTGTTCCATCTAATTTATTCAATCCCTACCGTTCGAAGTACTGGTTTGACCTATGGTTTTATACGCAACCTCACGGTGGGTGCTAACCTGAGGTTATTAAATTTACATCATTAGATAGATCAGTTAGTGGTTGCGACACGCGGGTTCATATGGTACTACATATGTATTCTATAACAGTGCAATACAGTGTCCATTTACCATTTTTTTCGATATAGTTCTAGGTCTAGGCTAGATAAAGTTTCCATCTCTCATAGATCGCAACATAGTGTTTACTGCCCTACTGCCAACAAGCTCTTTTAGAATGAATAAAGTACTTAGATATAATCCACTAATAAAATCCACTCTTGCGCATTTATGATTTTTTATTAATTATATAGGTACCTAATTACATAAGATCTATGATTTAGCACAAAATAAATAATACCTGTGTACCTAATTATTTTTAGACGTCAGCCTTAATACTTATCAGTTAAAGGGCTACCTACGTTACTAGAATTACAATTTAACTATTATGTTATGGCAATCTGACGTTAAGGGGTGGGCTATAGTAGACCACAAAATTAAAATTTTATTTAGTTTTACGCAAGTAACCTAGTTACTTACCTAGTAGGCTAATTTTATAAATCGTTAGCTTAGATTGGCAATAAGTTCTGTGAGCATAACATTAATAATTATGCATATAAGTAAGTAAGTACATGTTTTTGCTTAAAAATTTGTTCGAAAATTCCCATTAAGTTCATATTGCTCCCCTAAAGTTCATTTTCTGCAGTTTCCCAGATTTGGATTTACTTATACTTAAGTATAGCCAATCTAGTTTAATTAAGAGTTTGGATACACACACCCACTTTAACCGTTGTTATCCCAAAATAATTTCCAGAAGAATAGGTACCTAACCATAAGTAGTCACCTAGTAGGTACGTACTAGGTATAGATTCATACCAGGCAGAGTGAAGATCTTTTATGTCGTGTTTCAAATAGGTAGGTAGGTTTAGGTAAGTATAGAAATAATGTATGGTTCTAAATATCTAATTTTTAACAATGTTTCCATTAAATTAAAAAAAAAGTGGTGAGTAGAATAAAAAGGTTTGTTTTGCAAGGAGGTACGAGTAGATATAATTCTTGATCCTACAACCTACCTACCGGATTACCTATTGCAGGTATCCACGTGTCAGTCTGACTAGATAGGTATGTAACATATGAAGCAGGCATAATGTTTACATATACCAATTAATATTCATATTGGTAAAGGTTATATTAATATAACTTATTTATATACTCGATCAGGAAGCTGGCAGGCAGAGGAGTTGGCGGACGCCAGCGGTTCCGGGATCATCTAGACCCGTCTAATTTATTGCGCCGCTCTAACAATAAAGCTACAATCGTATTAATTAAATGGCGCATGTCACCGATCCCCTCTCGTGATCTACTAAACCCCCACTTTGGGGCAGTCATTGCCCCCTGTAACGGTACAGGCGGGGCCTACGCCGCTCACGCCAATCGCCGCCACCGCTGCGCACGCGCCGTTCATCTAAACGAATGATCTAGCGCACATGTCATTTCGCGACCACCCGATTGGTCCGTGATAAAATTTGCCACCGCTAGAATTCGGTGATCTAGTTTCACCTGCGCGAGCGCTGATTTATCGCCGATAAATGTCAACTCGATATAAAATTCTTGACTTGTTCGTCAACTTCTCAGTCTCTGACCCAATATTGTTTACTAAATACCTCGCGATGATTCATTAACGTATAAAGGTAGCGTTTCGAAACAATGTCTTTCATATTCATAATGAACCGTTATAAGACCTGGAGGCACGGGCCTTTGCATAAAAGCGCCATCGATAAAACGTGGCGAGGCACCTGCGCTCCACAACAAATAAATTACCAAGAAGCATCGCGCCGACGAAATAGCCGGGCGTCATACGGTACGTGTTTTATGGACGCATAGAGAAAGTAACGGGAATCTGAGAACGCGACCTTCCCACCCGATGCCCGCATGCCGACTGACAGATGAGCGCGGTAACGCGGTTTAACCTCTGATAATAAGAGAGAGGGGGATGGGTATACGCGAGTGAGCGGGTGCGAGGGGGATAGGAGACGTGTCTTCTTCGGTGATCGTGAAGTGCAAGATGAGTGTACAGTCACACACGAGCCACATTCGAGTGAGCCTCGGTACGGTCTCAAAAACGAACCGGGCGATTCGCGCTGCGCGTACGCACGGACGTGCGCGCTCCAATTTCAAATTTTGCGCGGCTACGGACCTTCTCGCAATTTTTTTTTTCAAAAACTATAATAGAAGTAAGTGTAATCTGTGTTCAAATTATAGTGCTCAGTGGAATATTATGAGATACAACAGTTGAGTGAACAATAAAACTTTTTGTTTATGAAAACTTCGGAGCTTCTTCTGTTGACTAATTTTCCAGATATCACGGTAAGTATCTACTGATTTTCTTAGCGATTATTTTGTGGAAAATTTTCAGGTCATAGGAAGAAGAACAATTAGTAACTGGCTTTTTAATATAAGACCAAGATCATTTGTTTAGAGAACTATATTTACCTTATTTTTCAAGAAATTGGAACGAAGCTTAAAAAAAATATTTTTTTTTATTTGCCAAAGGACAAAGTTCCAACCAATTGATGTTTTGTTTGGTAGATAAACTAGACGTTCTATTAACTACTTACTCATGACATGAAATTGACATGTAGAGTACCAACGTCAAAATATTTCGAAACTTGAACCACCTACGTTTTCAACTTGAATCAAATCCGTGACCCTATGTAATCAGGCAACACAAACGTCAGATGATCCCATGGGGTCAGATCACGTGTGATTGATTGCGATTATGATTATGATCGTAAAGTTATTACGGTAATTCTTTGACACGCAACCTCTGCAGCCTTGTCTTCGGATTACACAAGGCATTGATAATATTTTACCTACTGTAATTTTGTTTGAAATACGAGTAAGTATCTACTTAAGTACTTTTGAAGATGAGTTATAGGAGGTTGATTGGGGAAAGTATGATATTAAACCTACTTACTATTTTAGCAGGTACTTTCGTGACATCTATTTGGTTTAATATGAGCAATAATCACAGATTCATTACAATTGGACCGGAAGCCACTAAGTTTAATATATAAATTCTGTCCCTTTTTGCTAAACTTCCTACCTACCTAAGTACCTACGCAATTTTAAAAAGTAGAGTTAGGTAATATTTTATTATAAAAGATTGTTTCGCTAAACAGTTTTTCAATAATAAGCGAATTTCAACCTTAGTCATTAGGTACTGCTTATAAACTTACCTAATGTGCGAAAACTTATAACATTTTATTTTTAAATAAAAATTTCTACTGTTGGAAAGATATATTTTGTAAATTAATGGGTATACAGAAAAATACTTAAATTAAAAATTGAAAACTAGCAATAAAATTAAAATATATCAAAATTAAAAACTAAATACAAAACTAAAATGTTAAATCTGCTATTTAAGTTTTACGGTTCAAGATATACAGCCTAGTAACAGACGGACGGAAGGAAGAATGGACGGACGGACAGATGGAAGGACGACGGAGTCTCAGCAATAGTGCCCCTTTTTACATCTTGGTTATTTTGTATAAGTAAGAAACCAATTTACTAAATATCTTTTCATTTTAGCGCTTCACACAGATTGGTTTTCCCATAAATTTTGATATGAATTAAACTAAAAAAAACCATTAGGGTATGTGACATTATTGAGACTAGTATCCAAACTCAGTAACGGTTAAATTGTTTTCAACAACACCGGTAATTAAGTATATCTCAAAATATACCTGTAAACACATCAATTAATTATTTATAGACTATTATGACTAAGTAGTTCCCAGGTGGTCATCTATCTATAATTTAAAAATATTATAAAAAAGAAAGTAGCTTATACATTCGCATAATATATAACAGCAGTTCCTAAATATTATAAATACACACAACTATTATACTAGATCGACTTATCTATTTGGAACATAACATAGAGAGCTGTTGTAAAATTTGCTAAAGCATCCTCTTTGAAAGTAGGTTCCTATAAAAATAAGCACAGACGGAGCGGGAAAGCGTCATATTATTTACTTCGGTAAAATTCACTTTCTCTGAAATAATAGTACTTATTTCAAAAGTTAGTTTGTTACTCCGATTTAATATTGCAATTAGTAAATAAAAAGCAGTAAGAAGATTGAAACTGGAAGCGCCGGCATTTAATATTCTTTAATAACAAATAAATGAATAAGTAACTAGGTATAACACACCGATATAGAAATCGAAAATGCAAACTTCATGCTCCTCTTATCGCACTTCATAAATTACGTGTGTTGCAAAAGAAGATCGTATTAATCAAAATACCTAATAATATAATAATATGTGTTGTATATAATTTTATTATTATTCGTGCATTCGCTTACAATATGACGTCATTTTATAATATAACTATCTGTTGCCCGCGGCTCCACACGCGTTCATTTCGATTTTTCAAAAATTCCATGAGAGTCATTGATTTTCCTGGGTTCAATGGGACTTTATCGTTGTCTTCCTCATGTGCCAACTTGTGCTTACCTTGATCTGTTTTTCACGATAACTATAAAATGTTTATAATGGTAGTACCTACTTAAGGCGTTTCGGCCCTACTAGTCCGCGTAATCCAAATTTTACCCATTTAGTTTTTCGCAAATATTAGACTATCTACACATTGTAGGTTTATGGCAATGAATTTTGCGGGCAATATTCATACATCAACATTTTTAATAAAAACTTAATTTTAATAAAAAAATCACCTCATATTGGTGTTCCCGAAAGATTATTTTTTGCGGTTTCCCAGAATTTGAGCTATCGGGAACCAATATGAACTTAATGCGTATTTTTGAGCAAAGTTGGTATTAAAGACTTGTAGATGCATGAATGGTATGCTCGCAACACTGACTGTCTTATGCTTACTATGTAAACTTAGCCCAATATTAGCGAAAAACTAAATAAAATTTGAATTTTCGCACCCGGATGGTACCCATTCCTCTAAATAGAAATACACATGTATGTGTCGTATTTTTTAGAACTATTACAAGGAATATTTCTACTAGTTATAAGATTATTCATTTTGCATATCTTCATCTAACCATTTTCGCAGCGAACGCAGCGGCAGCTCTCAAAAGTAACAATTTTTCATTGATGCTTCGCTCTCATTGGCATATATAAATCCATAAACTTATTATAATACAAAATTTACGAAAAAGTGCCCCGAGAAAACTTATTTAACCGAAAGTACATGTGTATTTTTATAAACAAACTAAAACATTGTAATTTATGTCTTAAATCATTATTATACAGACTAATTTTGCTATTTTGCTATTTTGCTATTGGAACTCTTTTCGCGTTTTGGATTTCATTAGGTTCGGACACTTTTTAACACTGACCCAAAATTCTTAGTTTTTACAGTCAATTTTAGCTCCTATTGGTTTAAGCGTGATTTTATATAGCCTTCCTTCCTTCCTTCCTTAATATAAGTTGATTATCCAATATAATA
Source organism: Coenonympha glycerion (assembly GCA_963855885.1). Taxonomy (NCBI): domain Eukaryota; kingdom Metazoa; phylum Arthropoda; class Insecta; order Lepidoptera; family Nymphalidae; genus Coenonympha; species Coenonympha glycerion. The sequence continues at coordinate 1,465,862 of OY979636.1, forward strand.
TTTCAATACGAATTAGTCGTTTCTGAGATTTGTGCACTCAACCAAGTAAACAAACTCTACAGGTATATAATATTGTAGATTTGATTATAATTTAATTAGGTATGTCTGTTGCTTAACCTGTCATGTGATTGGTTAGTTAAATAATAAAAAAGGATATAATAAATAAATATATAATAATTTGTAAAAGGTTTTACAAATTATTATATCCTGCAATTAAGAGTAAAATAGTAGTTTATGAAACGGATGCATAATGGGGGGTATTAAAACATGAGGGTGAGTTTAAAAAACGAGCCGCAGGCGAGTTTTTTAATAGTATCACACGAGTGTTTTAATACCTAATTATGTAGAGTTTCATACACTACTTTATCTACGCTCAAATTATCATAAATCCAAACCATAAAATCTTCTAACGTTTGTCGTAAAACCTTCACTTTGTTGGTAAAAGATTGTGGGTCATTCTTGTTGCAATTACTAAAATGTCAGGTGGAGTTAAATTTTCTTTAGTAGGTTTCACTGCTAGACATTTTTCCGCGCTAAGTTTTGACTAAGTAACAAAAATAACACATTGAAATTTTAAAAGTTAGGTATGGCGCCAAAATTGAGTTGTAAACTGTGTATAGTCTGTTAAAAAGGTCATGAAACAAAAAAGAGTAGAAAAATATTTATACAAGTCAGATAAAGTATATTTTTAGTGGATAATTAAATAATCAAAAATTATACATAATTATTTTCAATATTCTGCATAAACACACTTTTTAATCAGTCATATAAGGCAGAGAAAAATTATTGTTTCCGTGAATTAATTGTTGTCTATGGTCGATCATGGCCCATCCCTACCAACTAAATGTTGTCTGTGGACAAAGGTGGACTCCATATATGGTATACAAAAAAAAACAAAATTGAGGATTGGCTCTACACTCTCTTTTGGCTATGACGACCACAGAGAAAATAAAGTTATTCCCTGGTCTGTGATGACGACACATAAAAATACAGGAACCCAGAGCCGAGTATCGTAATAGAAATTATTCAACTTTCTAGAGATATTTCCATAGTACAGCGATGTTATAATGAATAACTTTTTAATAATTATAGAAGTCTGTGAATAAAGTTGGTCAATATGTGACACATTTTGATTTCATAATTCGAACTTTAAGCAATGAGCGTAGATAAAGATTAATAAAATCTGTGTTACAGGAAATGTGCATTGATAAGAAAGTACTTTATGTATGCAAAGTTAAGTGGATATAAAAACAAATTCTTGGCGCCAATTTTCTAAAAAAAATGCTATTTTATTTTCATAGAATATTTTGGTTTTCGTTCATGAGAACACTTGATACCACCTTTGGTCATTCTCTTTTCTGCATGACCCTGTTTTGAAGTTACCCCTTAAATAAATGAAAAAAAAAAATACACAACGTTACAATGTTATTGTGATTCTCTCAGTAGTTCAGCAAAGTACAGACATACATACAAGATATATTTTTTTAAACATAACATTAGGTTGATTTAAATAAAATACGAGTACAGCGATGTAAGTACGTGATATCATTAAAGTGACAAGCATTTATAACAGGTCAAGATCAATAAAATGTGAGGGGTACTTACCAACAAAAAATGTGTATTTATCATTTGCATTGCAGTGTATTTAATATATACATTATACATACTGACATCTACGTCTTAACAAGTCTTCGTACTAATAAGGTTAATACTAGATGTTCTAGAAATGCTGTACACATTTTTTACACATTTTTTTCCGATGCCTGATTTGAATAAGTATTAATTAAAGAGTTAATTGGGAACTTCATCTCCTTACAACCTTCTTATAGAGTTTGTTGTTATGTACATAGCAATAGGCAGTTCTAATTTTGCAATTGCGAGTATAATCCGTAGAGTCAATTTCTCTAGAGGATGCTCTGATGTCAGAGCGAAATGAAGGTAAGTGGATATCATAATTATAGTATCGGAAGATTTTGGTAGAATCTTTAACAAAACATCGTTTTTGAGTTCCGCAATAAAATAATAAAATATTCAACACGTATGTTTTAAATAATTTATTTTTGTGCACCGATATTTTCCTTTATATTCCAATTTTCTTTCAACAGTGAGAATAATATAAAAACTTTAATATTATTTATCCGACATGCGATGACATACTGCAATATTATCTTTAACCATATATACCATATATCTATAACATACTTTACACACCAGGCAATAAATATTTACTAAACGATACTTGAAACATATAGGAACACTCGTTCCAAGTCAAACTTGTCAGTCACTTCACTCACACACTAGCTTCAAGAATTATTTCATATAAGTTTTTTTTGTAAATTATAAAATTATTAATTTTTATACAATACTTATTTAGTAGATTAGGAGTTATAATATATGTACATAAAAAGATTTAAAATAAAAATAACAGACTATAAACTAGGTTATCCTATCCTATACCTTTAAACGAGCAATTCTTATATATATATATATTTCTATATAATCTGGATCTCGGCAACGGGCCCAACGATTTTCATGAAATTTAGTATGCAGGGGGTTTTGGGGGCGATAAATCGATCTAGCTAGGATTCATTTTTAGAAAATGTCGAATTTACTAAAAAAAATAATAATTAAAATATGACTTCTGCTGCCATTTATTAGCCAGTAGTTAAACTACCGAGCGAAGCACTTCTGCTGCCATCTATTAGCCAGTAGTTAAACTACCGAGCGAAGCTCGGTCACCCGGATATTAAATTTAAAACCTCATCGATTCCATCGCAACGAGGCATGGTACCCAAGATACTGGCAGCATTGCCTCTTTGGATGGCCAAACTAATACGTTGGCTAAGGTAGCTGCCAGCTCTTGGATCCCCGGTAGACTCGATAACTCTCTTTGAAATTTCTTCAAAAAGAGCTCGAGCCCCACGGCCCCAGAGTCTCCACACCAAAAGGCGCAAATATGAAAATCTTGTCAAGAGATTCATATTTGCGTCCCTTGGCCCGTTAGGCACTAGTAGCCGCAGCCCCCGCCATAGAGGAGGTCGCCTCAATGTGGGACGCAGCCAGGGTGTCAGCACAAGTTGCGTCCCAAACAAGCGACCTCCCTAAACGCCAGGGAACAAGCGTCATCCCATCGGGTCTCTTGCCATCACCACACGCCAGACCAGTTGGTTCTAATACAGCTGGCACATGGGCGGTAGCAAGAGACCTCCGGATGACGTCATTAAGGGCACTATGGCGGTGGAAGCAACCGGCACTTTTTGAACAGGAGAGACCATGGTGACCGTAGGAATCAACGCCCTCGCCGCAATGGCATGGATGAGATTGAATGATGCTTGCGCCTAGCCTTAGACCGATTAAAACTGTTAAAGTGGTATGGTCTATTAAAGTTCCCAGGTTGGCAGCAGGGAGAGCATGTAGCCGGACTCTTTCGCTGCAGAGACAGCGAGAAGGCGAGCTCTGTCTTTTTTTGAACTCGCTTGTGCTAGTAAGGAGTCAAAAGTTTTTCTGTAGACGATGTCGTCCAAATGCAGACGATGTTTTTGTAGATTTGGATTAGAATTTTTTTGTTATTTTTTTACTAGATTAGTAGATAGGCTTGCGCTTGACTACAATCATGTGTGATGGACAGAAATGATGAGGTCTAGGATTGACCGGGCTTACCTAGAAAATGTCTATCCATTCTTCTCTTGAAAGCACCCAGGTTGTGCTTGGCTGGGAACACAGAAGGTGGAAGGGTGTTCCACACCTTAGTGGTACGTATCAGAAATGTGAAAAAAAAACGTATCGTTTGTGTTTGAGTGTTAATATCTTTATTGTGCATATAATCCTAGTTGTGCAGTTCCTAGTGCTTAGAATACTGACTGGATTTTCGCGCTGAACTCTAAACAGCTATAGGCTGATTGCACACTGCAGCTTTCTGTCAAAATAATATTATGAGGCCGTACCGTAACCGTAGTGAAATGTCTTGACGATTTTTTTATGATACTGACTCTACAGCCATTTTTTTACGTTGTGAAATTCGTTATGGTTACGAGGTGTGCCACGGGGAGGCACTTTGGTTACGTCGGAGTCGCCGCAAATAAAACCCTATTGTGTATAGTGTTTACCCTGTCGCCTGTTGGTCGGGCAACGGAACCGGCAGCACTCACGCTACCTGACTTCATATTCTGGATTTCATGGTAAAACTGGAACGCTGAGAGACGCGGGTTTAAATCCCGTCGAAGGTCGCAATTTAATTTAGTAACTACTTAGATGTTCCAAAATTGATTTAGAGTTATCAATCATTCTCAAAGTTCATTATGGAAATCATACCTGTCTGCGTAGTAACTTTACTGGATCTAGTTTAACTTTTTACACGAGTGCCATTCAAAGTATCTGACAACCTATGCAGATACCTGTGGTGTTCTATTAAAGATTACATCATCACTGGAAATTCAAGTGATTTTTAGACGAGTTCGAAATAATTTGTTATTGTTAATAAAATATAACAAAACCAATTCGCGCTTGCCTAAGCCTGATTAATGCGAGCAATTAATTTTACTTTTAAATACAACCTGTGACCTTATTCAGTTTATTGGAGTTCCGTAGCTTAACAGCAAAAACGATACCCTAATTTTAATTTTATCCTATCCATGTGTCGCCTTTTCTCTTGGACACAGAATACCATTCAAGATTCAAATTTAAACGATATTTTAGTAGGTATACTTATTTGTGAATGTACTATTCTTCTAAAATTCTAAATGAAGCTAGGCGTATATTAAAAAAAAAACAAATAATAAAGGTATAAAATGGCATCAAAATTTTGGGTACGTATGATAATTACCTAAGTGTAGATAATATAGTGGATAGTTAAATACTGTATAGCTAGAATGAGTCAATAAAACTGCTCTACACTACCCTTGATTTTTCATAGTGGCACTAATAAAGGCATAAATTTGAAAAAAAAATATAAAATTTTTAGTGTTATAAAGTGACGGCTATTTAGTCACGGAACACAGTTTGCGAGTAAGTATGACAACCCCAACTTGACCGTAAATATCATCAAAATGCACAATCTGATCTCCAGTTGATATTGAAATGTCAACGCGGCAAAGATATAATCGCTTTTTCTATTAAACTTTAATGTTTTGGGCGTGACCACCGATGTGGGAGGACTCCCAATGTAATCAAAATTAACATTGTATCAGTTAAAAGAACTCGTTTTGTTTAATTAAAATGCGTGATCGATATAATATAAACAACTTCGTGTCGCAACACGCCTGTGTAATTTTCATCACCGAAATTTGGCTGAAATTAATTTAGAATAGGAATAGATTTTTACCCCGGATTGATACTATTATACTTTCTATCTTGGAAAAAGTCATACTTGTCTTGAAATACATGAAAAACCGAAATTAACGCGGGTGGAGCTGAGGGCTACTTATTCATTAAAAAGCTTTCTGCACTGCTACTGAAATGCACTATTCCAATGTTACACCGCCTTCTCCGCCCTTAAAAAGCAGTTAAGAGCTAATTATTAATAATATGTTTCTCTAATTCTTTCAAAGACATGAGGTAACTAGTGGAAAATTTCATTATGTTAGTAGGCAGAATATTAATATAATTCATACTCCGATCAGTTTAAACTTTAAACTATCTATACTACGCGTCGTGATTTTATCGATATCATATTGATATACCTACTAGTACAACTTCGAAGGCTCCGAAGCGCAACACCTTTTATAATTAAACAACAAAACAAGAGTGCTTCGAAACAAGACATTAATGTAATAGCTTTCGTGTGTTAAAGCACAAACTGCTAGCGGACAATCTGAAATATCTTATCCTACAAATATTATAAACCCGAAAGTTTGTAACTATGGACGGATGAATGGATCGTTGTTACTCTTTCACGCTGCAACTACTGAACTATTCATTCAAACTCAAAACTCAATATATTTTTATTTCACATGGGCCTAACATACAGGCACTTGCAAAACGTCGGTATGATACATAGATAACTCAAAGTTATCTGTGGTATGATATTTGTTGCATAAGAATGGTGATAACTACAAGTCGACTTAAAACTAAGTTTACGAGGGTTCTAAACGCGCCCTGCCGCTGAGAAGAAGCCCACAACAAACTCAGCCGGGTATTTTTTTAAGTTATCACCATTTAACAAAATAAGTATAAATACTAAATAGGCTAGCAACAACAACAGAGCTATGTACCACTTATTATGTTTTTAGCAAAAAATGTAGAGTGCAGTTTTCGCTTCTGCTCGTTATTTACCGTCAATCAGCTCAGAACAAACTAGAAAGTGCACATCTAAAGTCGCCTCTACACAATGGCTTGTGATGGGCTATGCTTTGCAACGCACAACTGTAGGCCACGATCACTTGGTGTTCACACAAATGAGCCAGTAGTTACGGCCGCGGCTATTTATTTTCAATATAATTCTTTGTTGAGATTATTTTAAATATTTATACAATGGTAACTAGTAATTTCAAATATATTTTGCATAAATATATCGCCAAAAGAGTGCACTATCCGTATCAGCGGTCGGTTACGAACAAGCAATGGGCAATTGTGTGAACACCACCGACCACGCAACGCCACGATTCCTTTGAAGTGTGCGCTAAAAACCGACAACTTCCCGATCGCGCGCCATCGTTGACCATTGTCCGCCATTGTATTATGTATACCATTTCCCCCTGTACACAATGCCGATGGCCTGCAGTGGACCAGCCTACGCTATTGTGTAGAGGCTACTTAAGGTTTTACAGCGAGCGGCCTACGGTCAGCATGCTCTGTGATGACATTTTCACCTCTCTAGAGACACTTCACGCACCACTTTCGATCGCTGAATCATTGGACGTACGGGACCTCATGTGATTGTGAGTGAAGGTAAAAATGAAGGTATACTATGAGCCAAGTCACCATACATCGTTGATAAATCATTGTCTAATCATAAAATAAGTAAAGCTGCGGCCAAACCTGCGCGTCAGTAGCGCGGGACGCGGGACGCGATGCGGGAGCGTCTGCAACGCGAAACTCGCGTGCACACCTACGCGACTACGGCGCGAACCGTGAACTTCATTTGTTAATGAACAGCCACTGAAGACGCGCGACTTTATCTGGTGTAACTAACTACTCGTAAATAGTTGTGCTAATGACATCCTCGTACCTAACATCAAAGACCTCTTAGAATAGAAGGTATCCCTCAGAACAACCCCCGACTGCCATATGAATTTATCTGTAAAACTAAAATTACTTGTTCCTTACTTTTCAGTTCGTTTTATAACAGGGCAGCCCTGTTTTTTAATTTTTTAATTACTTATTTTTATTTTATATTTTTTAGTGACGGTCACCAGTTAGGGGAAGCAAGGATTCAACAATAACCCATAATAATAATGTCATTATTCATTCAGAAGTTATGGTAAATGGCAATAAACTTACCTACACAATCTTTTTTGGACAGTCATATAAAAAAGGTTTTTTTTGGGTGTACATCATACCTATGTAAAATTATATATTAAATAAATATATTTTCTATAACTACTCTCTAATACTTCATTTTGATATCCATATTGTGATAGTTGAAAAAAAAATTGTTTTACACTTATGAAAATGGCGCCTCACATCCGCCATATTGATTTTTTCCAAAAAATTATAGCCTATGTTACTCGGAAGGATCTAAGGATTCTAACGATACCCCATATGTCCAAATATGTTCAGCCGTTCAGGAGTTATGGTGGAATAAAGAAACATCACATACATACATATTACATACATACATACATACATACATACATGAACCCTAAAAACATTGCACTCCTTTTTTGGGCAGTAGTGTAAATATAGGATACTCTCGCACTCATTCTATAAACAACTCTGTATTATCTCCGTGTAGCCATCGTGGAATAAAATAGGTAACAATTATTGTGAGTTATACTCGCTTTTACAAAACACACGTGTGACCACTGGACGCGTACGTCCCGCTCTGCTGACGCGTACATCCCGCATCGCGGTCGCGTAGGTGTGCAAGGCGCCATAAGAATATATGGGAAGCGTCCGCCGCGCGGTAGACGCTCCCGCTTCGCAGTCGCTTTGGTCGCGCAGGTTTGGCCGCAGCTTTACATAGAAAAAATAATTTCGATTTCGTAGAAATTTCCGAGCGATTTTAGATGAGTAAAAAGAAAAAAAAAAGATTCCGACGAATTGAGAACCTCCTACTTTTTTTGAAGTCGGTTAATAAATAAATAGATAAATAGTGGACAACATCACATAGATTTTTCCGATCCCTTAGTAAGTAGCTTAATGCACTCGTGTTAAGGAAATCAGAAACAACGAAGGTACCACAACACCCAGACCCGAGACAATGTAGCTAAAACTTATTTTTCTACATTGCCCCGACCGGGGATCGAACCCGGAACCTCAGAGATGGCGGCTCCTTGAAAACTGGCACGCTAACCACTCAACCACGGTCGTCAAAAAGGTAGAGTAGAGGGGCTTTCAGGATTTTTCCGCATTTTATTTTGTCTAATACATGAAATTCTTGTATCTCGGTTTGTTACCAAACGCCTCCGAAACGGCTCGACTGAATGGGGAAAATTGGCCCACCTCTAACAAAAATAACCCAGAGACCGTTCAGATTCTGGAATGATTTATTTTGGATTGCTATTTTTCATACATTTTTTTTGTTTAAATACCATATTTTTAGAAGTAGGGAATCGAAAAAGCAATTAAAAAACCCGTCAAATGACAATATTTTTTTTAAATATGGCAACAAAAAGTCAACCTATCACCGACCCACTACTGGGTCATTCAGAATGAGAATGGATTTTTCTGGCTTTTTCAGATTCAGATAATCTACAGTAAAATTATTCACTCGGAAACAATGAAATATATCTAAACCTAACCTCACTTTTTACAATAATGTGAATATCTTCTTTCTCCCTACTTTTTGATTTGTATGACAGTTTTGTAAGTCAGGTTGAGTACTACAAGTATCAAGAAGTTTCATAACTGAACGTGGATTGGAGTGGATTTTAGTCTGGGCCAGGAAATGTATGGGAGTTCGCCGGTCTCCTTTGCTGTGTATGTTCGGTAGGTCTGAGAGTATATATCCTTAGTGGCAATACAACGTTTGCTGGGTCAGCTAGTAATTATATAGAATCAAATTGAGTAGTGATAGCCTGTTGGAGTGAGACTCTACTTCTTACTAGGTAGATCGAATCCCAGGTCAAGCAACTTTGTGACTTCTCGTAGATATTTGCGTTTTTTGTACGCTAAATATCCCTTAAGTACTTAGTGGTGAAGGAAAACATCGCGTGGGAACCTTCATTTCTGGGATCTCGCCATTATGTTCCTAAAGTTATATGAAGCCCGCCAACCCGCATTTGTCCAGCGTGATGGGCTATGGCTAAACCCACCTCCTTCTAAGAGAGGACCCGATGTCTCGTAGTAACATATAAAAAGATGTTGACTTCACAATGCGACTCTACGATTTCACATTGTGAAGTCAACATCTCCTGAGGATGTCCCGGTGTCGGGACGAAACTCAAAGAAAGTATTGGAAAATTGTGTGTGTTGTTTTATGTGGGCAGTGTCCCTGCATATTGTACCATACAGAATTTTCAAGTAGCGGATTATAGCAAAACAAATCAAACAGTCCTACTAGACATAAAAAGGTCTTTTTTACTCACTACGAGTTAGTTAGAATTCTAGGTTGGAATAGCTCCTAATGTTATGTAAACTTGAAAGGGGTTAATAATCCCTGATAGCTGCTACACAGACCGGACGTACCGGGGACTTAATTACGTTTTTGTCGGTATAATAGTGTCCGTATAATAGTAACGCGGATGAAGCCTTGCACTAAACCAGACCTGAGCCAATTTGAGATATTATTCATTCATTTGGAATTTTATAAAGAAATCATAAAATTCCAAACGAACTGTGTAATAGAATAGGGAATTTAACCTCCCTACCAACCAGGGAAGTCGTAGAAAAAAGCATGCGAAAGTGCATAATATTATAATTATTAATTTAAATATAAACCGTACTTCTTACAGCATACCTATCCTTGCTTCAATTTCATAGAAGCGAATAAAAACTGGGTGAATTAGAACTGGTTTCACTCTCAAGCCTGAGCCATGTTTAGCATTTCGAAGAAGCGCCCGCTGGAATATTTAGAGCGTCATAACTGCACTCAACCTGATTTGTTCCACTAAAGACACGACTACACTGTACAGTTTCATGAAAGTGCATTTAAAATACGAAGACGTGTCATTCCTATCAAATTCTAATCTTTATAAAAGAGCCTTACAGTAGTTGCATTCAATGTGTAAAATCTGTAACTTTTTCTAGAATCACTCCCTCCAAAAAATATCTAGCAACAGAGTAAAGTGTATCGGACTGCCCATTAATTGTTATTGAAATATTGGTTTGTTTCTGGTGAATTCTATTCTATTTAACTGCACTTCTGAATAGTTATATGTATTTTACTTTATAGTGGTACCATGATAATGAACTTATGCCTACATTTTAGTCTAAGAAAATGATTATTAATATTTAATCTTTAACATAGTGTAATTATATTTTTTAATATTTCCATAGCAATTATCATTCTTTTCAGTTCATGTTCAGTTCCGAGTATCAGAAATTATTGCGAATGAAATAAATGAATTGAATATTAAGGCTCCCACATGTCGCATTCCTACAAAATTGAAAATATCTACTGTAAGTAGTTGTTATGAAAAATAATGACACTTTAAATTGTCAGTTTAAAAGGTATATTTTTGGATTTTACCATTTGAAATAAATTTGTAGCTTCTAGAAAAAAATGCGTTAAAATAATGGAAATATTATGTAGTACTATTCCTATTTGAAGTACAGTAAATAGGTATTATGTACACAGCAATAACGTTCAATATAAAATATGCAAAAGCAAGGACTGTAATTAAATAATACTGCACAAACGTAAGTGTTTGGAATAGCTAAATACTTAACAGGTTGCTAAGTATTAGTTTCAACATTTTAATGTTTTTTCTCTCAACCCCTTTTTATGTCCCACTACTGGGCACGGGTCTCCTCTCAGACTGAGAGGGGTTTGGCCATAGCCCACCACGCTGGCCAAGTGCGGGTTGGCGGGCTTCACACACCATCGAGAACATTTTTGTGAACTCTCAGGCATGCAGGTTTCCTCACGATGTTTTCCTTCACCGTTAAGCCAGTGATATTTTGTTTCCTAATGTTAATGTTTCTTACAATAATTAAATTAAAAAGTACAGCCGTGTGAACTATGTTTTAGTGTAGCAATGATCACAACTGTCATAATTAACATTTTTTAACGTAAAGGGCTAAACGACAACCCTCTTTAACATTCTATACCTAAATTGGAAAACGGAATATTTATGGTAACAATTACCAATGTCACCTATTTGTTCTTGGGAACAATTATACTATGACTTCATATTTTTAACCAACTTTAAAAAAAGGAGGAGGTTCTCAATTTGTCGGAATCTTTTTTTTTATCTATGTATGTTCACCGATTACTCGAAGACGCGTGGACCGATTTGAAAAATTCTTTTTTTGTTTAAAAGGGTATAGTTTCCAGATGGTCCCATTTTAATCAAGTCAGGATCTGATGATGGGATCCTGGTGAAATCGAGAGAAACTCTTCAAAATTTATATGGACACTTGAAACTATTTGGGGACTTCGAATTGGTGTAGGTATTAAATACATTAAAAATTATTTCACTCTTTGTAGTGGCATTTGAAGTTGGTTTTTTGGAAAGCATTTCCCATTTTTATATGACTTATGATTTTTAGGACTGTAATGTTATGTATCGTATGTGAACGTTCCTTAATTTATTTATCCGTAAAGTTTTTTATATAAAGGTATTTACTATTGAAATATATTGCTATTATATACTATTGCTGATAATTAGTCAGTAGTTTATCGAAGGGTCATACACGGACGAGCCGACCACGCGTTGATGTCTTTCGTGCGCTTAGCAAGATATAATTTTATGTTTCTTGTGTGGTGCAAATAAAGAGTTTAACAATAATTTTAACATTTTCGTCTTTGTATTCAGTATAAGAATTCATATAAATATAATCGAATTTTAACGTAGTAAATGTATAGAAAATTACATTAAAAATATATATATTGTTTAATTCAACCACAATAGTTAATATTAATTTTGTAATTTTTCTAGGTAGCATTTTCTAAATAGATGGTGTTTAGATTAGTTAAAATTAAATCCCATAATATTGATAAAAAAATATTATACTCCACTAGAAACGATTAAAAAATCTTGCTCTACCAAAATACTAATCTCGTTTCCAAGATAATCGAGATTTTGTATTATCAAACAAAATCAGATGATCAATTTGTGTTCTGTAGTTACAAACATTCCGATTAATATGTAAAATACCCAATTTTGTAAAGGAATGTTTGTATGTAAATTGAATTTCTACTTGATTCTAAGTATCATATTATGATAAGGTTCCAATACTTATGAAATGAAATGCAGAAAATTCCGTTTGCAATTTCATAGCTAGGTACTTACTAACTAATTTCAGTCATCTCATTCCATTTTTAACAACCTTAAATTTGATATGATATATTCGGCACTCAAATGAACTTAGAAATTATACTAACTTATATACATTCTTTCAAAGCAGTACCACATTAAAGTCAAAACTGTATTAGTATTTTATTTTATATCTATATAATCCTAAGTTATTACTAAAACTATTCAAACAGGTGCTATCACCAGGTCAAAGTGTACCAATAACATTATACAAACACAACTCTTGAAGTTCGTAGAAGACCTTATATAATTTCAATAGAATTTACATACGAGATATTTTATTGGCCGAGATCAAGATTTGGTCAAATATTTGAAGATGGCGCGTCCTCTGACATCTCAAACATGGCTCGGTAAATACGCTACCGGCTACGATGCTTGTACCTTGTGTGGTCTTATTTTAATGTAAGCTAATTTAGCTTCGTCACATACGTACCAACTTTGTTGGATTGAGTTTGAAATTGGTATAAATTATGAGTTTTGGCTTGTATCCTTAAGGAGGAAAAACTTCTATACTGTTCCAATACGGACTGATGGTTGGCTATCTATACTCTTATTTAGAGTATGCAAGTAGTTAATTTCAATAATTTGTATCAAGTTTGATCACTAGGATAGAATATCTTTAAAGTGTGCTAGAAGTCCGGACTCATGCAATTACAAGGGCTTTATTTTGAAAGGAGGTCACTCCATTACATTTTTATTAAAATACTTCACACACAATATAATGTTAATTATGAAGAATATTTTTAGTAAAAGAAAAATAGCAACAAGTCTTCTCTCCCCCCCCCAAAATTTTGAAAATAGAATGATACTGCAAAGTTTCTTGCTAGTTGACAACGAAGCTCTGACTAAAGATTGAATTTGATAGGTACGTGTAGGAATTTTCGGGCTCTGCGGAAAAATACTTGTGGCTTAATTGGTAGAGCTATGATGGCTGGCAGACGCGAGTTTAAATCCCGCCGAGTGTGACAATTTTTATACGTGTAATACGTAAAACGAACTTGGCGTTTTGTCGTACTGGCCACTTTGATCTCAAATATCTCCTCTTTGGTTAAGAATTCTAATTTCAAATTTATACAGCTATTTACTCAGGCATTTGATTTTCGAAAACCGTAATTCATATGTTTTTTTGCATCTTTGGTAAATCAGTTTACAAAATGGAAAACTTAAAATATCGCGTTATTTACGAGTACAAGTTACTCGCTAACTTAGGACCTAATATTACATATTTAGAGGACATTCCATCCATTTATGGATTAAAAGCATCCGTACGTCCGACAGTTTTATCCGTACCTCTATTGAAGTACAAACTAAACTTACTTCGCATAGCCAAAAGCAGTATTGAAACAAAATTACATTAGATAGCTAGTGTAACAATATTTCAAAACACGTCCATGTCATGTTGTGGTCGCTCTAATTTCGAATTAACTCGCGCCGTTCACACGTCACGTCACGAGCGGCGAGCGATCCGTCAGAGGTCACCCCAAGTGACGTATCTGTGTGACCCGGATCAGTGGGTTAGAGTGCGCGCACACTGTTTATCTTTGAAATACTAGCTGGCCCATCAAATTTCATTTTGCTATATAAATTATTTCTCACATAGGGGCATGGAAATCAGTAATTTAACGAATAAACACAAAAAATCGTATAAATTGGTAAACCGTTTTGGAGCATTTTTGTTACAGCTCTGTGATATGAAAATTTATACTTATTACATGTAATAGGACAGTCATAGCCCAGTGGTTAAGACGTTTTTTTAATCTGGGTTTGATGGATCGAATCTTAGGTATCTCTGACTGCTTGGAGTTAAATTTGAAGTAAATAAAGAACACATTTTGCGAATTCCTTGATAGTTATCCACAATGTTCACAAATCTGGGAGAATCGAGTAACTAGGATAAACTAGGATTATGAGGAATGTCTGAAAGTTCTCAAAAGTGAAATCTACCAACTCAAATTCCATTAGCGCGGTGGCCTTTTGATCAACCATAGCCCATCATGAGAAATGTGGAGATTAATTAATTCGATTTCCTTACGAAATATTTCCTTCACAGATAAAACAAATGACATTTAGTTGCCTCACATAGATTGGTCGGAAAATAAGTCGAAATTCGGACCCCCTTAGAGAAAAGGAGTTCAAAAGTTATTCCCCTAATATTACCTAAGGGCTATGAATACTTGATAGGTAGATACACATAATTATTTACTACTATCCATCATATTCCCCTCCTGTCTCTCAATGGTCTAATTTAAATTATAACCGAGTGATGACCTCACGGGTCTTCACATTCCCGGACGCCATATTTCCTTAACTGTCATCCTCGACAAGCGCTCGCGCACGTTGACGTCAGCTGTCAAAATCCCCGACGTACTATGACGGACGAGTTAATTTGAATGATCCGAACACTTTAGCTACATTACGTTTTGTGGTACACTGATTAAATTAATGTAGATTAAGGGTCAGGGGTCAGTGTTTTTAGACTACATTAAAAATTCATACCAATATTTTTTTCACGATATGTTATACGAATTCCCTTGCGTAGTCGGAGCGCTTGAATTTAAGCGTGAGGTCACAAATTTGACGGCACTGCCTAGTGTCTATTCGGGACCTTATCTTGTGGGAGACTTTATTCTAGAAACTTATTTTACAGATAAAGACGAACGAATAGAAGCTGTGTAGCATCAATTAGGAGTTAATTACCCTTCGAAGTTAGTTGTTTCGGCTTCATAATCACTGATCAGGTGAGATTGCTGTCACGTACTAATTTTTACTTCTATACATTTTTTTGGTTTTCGATGCGTTAGCGATCGTAGAAAGAGAAAGACATCAGACGTGGCAGTCATCGAACTCAAAACCTCCTTTTTAAACATCAGGGGCCGTACCACCATCTCTTATAGCAGTATTATGGTAATATTGTTTTAAAATTTTCATACTGACATTGTATGAAAACAATATTACAGTAAAACTGCTATAAGAGATGGTGGTACGGCCCCAGTTCATACCTACTAATTGCATCAGGGAGGTCAAAAACGAGTGCCTACTTGAATTAAATAACAATTTATGAAATAAATTGTGCAGAAAATTTAAGTTATGCAAAAACCTACCGGCGTAATAAATGAATGCCTGCCATTTGCGTACCAATTCATAGGTAATAGAATTATATTGCACTTACTCACCTACGCGCTCGCATGTCCGTCTGTACATTGATGAGTAATGTGAGTTCTCGCGGCGAGAAATAAACTAAATAACAATCATACAACGCCGGCAGCCGGATTACGGAACGTTGATTCTATCAATGTGACAATTCCTGTTATGTTGAATGACATTGTCATGTTTTATGTCATCTTTTAAGAGTTTTTAACTAACTAGATACCTACCACAGGTTACAAAACTTGACAAGAAACAAACATCACAACAGAGCTTATGTGAGAAACGAAGAGTTAATAAGTTTTTTTTACTCTCTCGATCTTCCATACAACGTAATAAATATATTTCTTTACCAGAGTACATAATATAATAACAGTCTGATAATGTAACAACAATTCCAGCAAAATATGTATTATGATTTTTTGTATGCTCAAATAAAAACAAAAACACATGCCTACATATTCGCATAGGTAAGTTAATGGCTAGCTATTTGTTAAATGTTTTCCTTTTGATAAAAAAATCATTTTCACAACTAGCCACGCATCTTTAAAGAGATTGCTTGATGCAAAATGTGACTTTTATCCACCGTAGTTACAAAACAACTGAATTTATTGAGAAGAAAACAGAAGCAGAATCAGAGACTTTCATCAAAGATCATGATCACTCCCATGACAATTGCTACCATCGCAATTCGCAACATATTACTTGGTGTTCCGTAATACGGGAGGCAAGGAAAACATGATTCATCGCGTGTTATATAAGAGACCAATTTGAGCATCTCATAAAGCTGCGTGTTTATGGTCCACGGAGACAATAGACATCTTCCACTTTTCCTTATTATCTAAGCTGTAAGTGTTTGCTGTTTTCACTCATAGTAAACCTAGACTAGACTAATAAACCTAGAGCAGTTTTTTTTTGTAACTAATAAAGAATGATGAGACCAGCAAGACGTTCACCTGAGGGCTTAGTCTTGTACTAAATTTTTGTACGAAATTCGAATCGACTCGTATCGCACAAGCGAATCGAATTCCTCCGTACATTTACAGCCAGCGCCATCTATGGACAGTCGCTGACATGCGGTTGTCAATTGACGGCGCTGGCTGTGAATGTATGGAAGAATTCGATTCGTTTGTGCCTTGCGAATCGACTCAACATTTGTACAAAACTTGTACTAACCCTTCAGATGTTAAGTTATACGCGCCTGGCTATGTCAGATGCAGTGCGTGCGATTTTGCATTGCAATATCATATGACGAACTGCAATGCGCTTATCTCCCTGACACTTCATCAGCAGCTGTACTTAGCTAATCTTGATGTTATTATCATAGGTGATTGATCGATTGATCACGTGCCCTATCGATGACATCTGTCAATCTCATACAATTTTTGAATTCCATTCCAAATAGCAATCATAGTAAAGTTGTAGATTTAATAACATGGCAACGGAAGTCTCATTTTTCCCAGTAACCTTATCGGTTACTGTGCCCTTCAAACTAACATTTAAAAAAAAACACAGCGAAACTAACATTTCAGGTACTTTAACTTGTTCATGAGTTTCTTCATTTCTCATGAACGAGTTACCATGGACCAAGTAAAAGTTTGAAGATATTGAGATCTGCCAATATTAAAGCTAGTGCAAACCCAGCCTTAGACCACACATTTGATAACCAACAAAGTAACATAAAGAGTTAGACCTAGAAAATTTCTAGTGCTCAGGGAAACCTGACAATGGCGGGCCATAGAAATGATCGTAAACTCGATTCCACACAAAACCACCGCCACTCTCCGAGTCGTAAACAAGGGTACCCTTTCTTGCTGAAATGAATCGATGACCTTTTGAATGCACTGTGACATGCCTTTAGAACGTTTTGGAATAGATATCCGTACAAAGAGATTAGGTATTTATCTACTTTCGTATAAAGATTTCCTATGCTGTCTAAAATCATTAATGTACACGGGCAATAAATGTATATTCATTCATTCATTCATTCATTCATTCATTCATTGCAATTCAAAGTCTAGAGCAGCTCAGCATTTGACATGCAGCATTTAATTAAGCATCCCCTAGCACCAAAAGACTTCCAACAGCTTGTTTGTTTCTGAAATCATCCTTACAAATATCATACATACTGTTACCTCTTTATAATATTAGTGCAAAATGCGTGTAATAAAAGCGTGCGTGTGGTGAATTTTAAACCAGACCACCCATTAGGTCAACAAAGTGTTCACAAAGGGACGCACTAAACATGCGTTCGCACGCGGAGCGCCTCACAAAGGCGGCGCCGATAGGAACGATCGTAAAGCTGT
The DNA here is from genome assembly GCA_963855885.1 of Coenonympha glycerion. Taxonomy (NCBI): domain Eukaryota; kingdom Metazoa; phylum Arthropoda; class Insecta; order Lepidoptera; family Nymphalidae; genus Coenonympha; species Coenonympha glycerion. Next base: position 1,483,890 of record OY979636.1, read on the forward strand.
TCTCAGCGCGGGTTGGGACGCGGTGCATCATAAAACAGCAAACCTTCTCTAGGTGCAATGGTTCGATGACCTTGAGAAAGGATTTAACACCACTGACGAAATACGCTACGCTAGGAGGACAGGAAAGATGTGACGTATGTTGAAGCCAAAAATTTTTCAAATATGGCGTCGCGTGTCGTACATTTCGGTACCACTGATAGCGCATACCGCTGTCGGTCGCATACATTATCGCCATTTTACAGTTTTGACAAATTAAAAATCCGGCTTTAGGGCGGAGCCTAAAAATGTACGCGTGACATCTGTCAGTAAGTGCTGATCTGTTAATGTGTTTAATCAATGCTTAACACATACCTTATTTATAATCTGTTAACTCCTATTAAAGTTTTGGTTTTCCTGAAACTATCCGTTCCCTGACTCTTATGAACACTTTGTGTAAGTGCGACAGAGATACATAGCGCGCCAATTTCACAGAAAACAAACAACAACTATATTCAATCAGTTTTATAGATAAAACTAGTTTTTTGCGTGGGGGCGCGGCCCGCTAAAGCGGACCGCGTAACTGCTGGGAGCCATTTACTTGGTCGCTCATACTCGGATTTTGTAAAAACTCCATATTTCAATTTTTCCCGATAAATGGGGTAATTTTTTTACCAATTTACACCCCAAGTCTTAACGTACGATCACCCCATAAACATGCAAATGTTCCGATCTTGCCAACTGTGACAAATTTGAATTAAACAGTCCCGGTTTGAGGTAAACAATGAAAATGTTGAAAATACTACAGCTCACCCGCCATCTTGTTTTTCCAATCTTTTCCATTTTTTCTATAATCAATTTACTCATTTCCTCAAGTACTGCGAGTTTGAACAAAATCGGTTGGAAAACAAAAGAGTTACAAAAGTCACGTCGGCCGCCATCTTGTTTTTCTGAAATGTCATAATTTTTTCCTATTCTACTCCCGCACCCGAACACATCTCCCATACATCATTGTATCGTTTTCGATTTGTTTCCAGGAGAACAATGTCAATATTCTTATAGCTCCTAATCGCCATACAATTCAGTATGAAAAAAAAAATTCCGCCATTTTGAATTTTTTTTTCTTTCAATAGATATACCTTGTCGTCCTGATTATCTTTTGCTAAGAAACTACTTTTCTAACTTTTATACTTTCTGAGATAGACTCAGACGAAATTTGTATGGCGGCCATCTTTTTTTCGCCATTTTGAAAATTTTTTCAGCTCATTGGCAATTGCACGAGGTTTCGAATGACATTTGGTCCAGCACCCCTCACCTATCTTCAATACCCTGGCTGTGCTCTTCACCCGTCTCCGAAATCCTCAATCATCAGCGCTCTCCATGTTTTTCACCGAGTCATTTCTTGACTTCTATACGAAGCCATAGGTGAAAAAAAAAATGTTCATACAAAATTTTACAGGAGGACATTTTGGGGAAAATCTCGAAAATTAACCCAAATGTGGCAACACTGCTTATATATTTCGATACTACCCGTTGAGTTACACAGCCGGTTGATACATGTCGACTTTCCGAAATGTGGCCAAGTGCCTCAAAAACACGATCAAAATTTTCAAAAACAGAAAAAAATACAAAATGGCCGCCACCTCAATTCACAGAAATATTTTACAAGGTTTCGTATTTTTCCCAGTAACTACAGGATATAGCGCACCTGATGACGTTTTAATTTTTCATCTCGCTCGCACCCAGGCGACACGATAGCCCCTGAAAAGTGACCATGTCAAAAATCACTTTTACTCTGATAGATTCCAGTGTTGCCAATGCCGGGTGTCAAAACTACCCAAATGTCATTAGTACGAGTAGGACGCGTGGTCGCTCATACTCGGATTTCGCAAAAAGTCCGTATTTCGATTTTTTACTTTTTGGGGAAAATCTCGAAATTTCCCGAGAAATGGGGTAATTTTTTTCCCCCACTCAATACTTCGAGTTGAAACTCACAATTGCCCCGTAGAAGTCGAAACGCTCCGATGTTGCCAAGTGTGTGAAATTTCAGTTTCAAAATTGCGATTTTTCATACCTCACACTGATTGGCCGCCAGAACAGCCGCCATCTTGGATTTTTAAAAATTACTCACATTTTGTCAAAATACAGGATAGTTGTGGGCGAAACAAGGAAAAATTTACATCTTCAACCACCCCGTTTAGGATCTGTGGCGCCGCAGTTTGGGGTCGAAAAATGAAAAATTTTAAAACACCACTGCTCGGCCGCCATCTTGTTTTTTAAATTTTTTCCAATTTTTCTAAAAACCATTTACTCATTGCCTCAAGAAACTGCAATTTTGAACGAAATCGGTTGGAAAACAAAAGAGTAACGAAAGTCACGTCGGCCGCCATCTTGTTTTTCTGAAATGTCATAATTTTTCCCTAGTCGACTCCCGCACCCGAACACATCTCCCGTACATCATTATATTGTTTTCTGTCTCTTTCTGGGAGAACAATTATGTCAATGAGTCAGTCAGTGGTAAATGAAAATATTTAAAACATCACAGCTCGGCCGCCATCTTGTATTTCCTAATTTTTCCAATTTTTTTAAGAACCATTTACTCATTTCCTCGAGTACTGAGACTATGAACGAAATCGGTTGAAAAACAAAAAAAGTTACGATACTCACGTCGGCCGCCATTTTGATTTTCTGAAATGTCATAATTTTTCCCTTTTCCTATTCCGCCCTCAAACAATCTTCCATACATCACTGTATCGTTTTATGTCTGTTTCTAAGAGAACAATGTCAATTTTCTTATAGCTCCCAATCGCCATACAATTTAGTATGAAAAAATTTTTTCCGCCATTTTGAATTTTTTTTTCTTTCAATAGATAAACTTACTCGTCCTGATCTTCTATTGCTATGAAACCACTTTTCTATCTATCATACTTTCTGAGATAGACACCGACGAAATTTGTATGGCGGCCATCTTTCTTTCGCCATTTTGAAATTTTTTTCAGCTCACTGGCAACTGCACGAGGTTTCGAATGACATTTGGTCGAGCACCCCCCACCTATCTTCAATACCCTGGCTGAGCCCTTCACCCGTCTCCGAAATCCTCAATCATCAGCTCTCTCCATATTTTTCACCGAGTCATTTTTTGACTTCTGTACGAAGCCACAAGTGAAAAAAAAATTGTACATACAAAATTTTACAGGAGGATATTTTGGGGAAAATCTCGAAAACTACCCCGAATGTGGCAACACTGCTTATACATCTCGATACTGCTAGTCAAGTTACACAATCGGTTCATACATGTCGACTTTCCAAAATGTCGCCAAGTACCTCAAAAACACGATCAAAGTTTTTGAAAAACAAGAAAAAATACAAAATGGCCGCCATCGCATTTTACAGAAATATTTTACATAGTTTAGTACTTTTCCCAGTAACTACAGGATATGCCACTTCGTATGACATTTACATTTTTCATCTCACTCGCACCCAGGCGACATGATGGCCTCTGAAAAGTGACCATGTCGAAAATCACTTTTACTTTGATAGATTCCAGTGTTGCCAGTGCTCAATCCCAAAAATACCCAAATGTCATTTGTACGAGTAAGACACGTAGTCGCTCATACTCGGATTTTGCAAAAAGTCCGTATTTAGATTTTTTACGTTTTGGGGAAAATCTCGAAATTTCCCGAAAAATGGGGTAATTTTTTTCCCCACTCAATACTTCGAGTCAAAACGCACAATCGTCCCATAGAAGTTGAAACGCTCCGATGTTGCCAACTATGACAAATTTGAATTTCAAAATCGTGTTTTTTCATACATCAGACTGATTGACCGCCAGAACAGCCGCCATCTTGGATTTTGAAAAATTACTCCCATTTTGTCAAAATTCAGGATAATTGTGGCCGAAACAAGAAAAAATTGACATCTTCAACCACCCTGTGTAGGATCTGTGGCGCCGCGGTTTGGGGTCGAAAAATGAAAAATTTTAAAATGCCACAGCTCGGCCGCCATCTTGTTTTTCCAAATTTTTCCAATTTTTCTAAAAACCATTTACTCATTTCCTCGAGTGTTGCGACTTTGAACGAAATCGGTTGGAAAACAAAAGAGTTACGAAAGTCACGTCGGCCGCCATCTTGTTTTTCTGAAATGTCATAATTTTTCCCTAGTCATCTCCCGCACCCGAACACATCTCCCATACATCATTATATCGTTTTACGTCTCCTTCTGGGAGAACAATTATGTCAATGAGTGAGTCAGTGAGTGGTAATCGAGCTATATATATTATAACTAGGATAGTACCTAGATATCTAAAGTGTCATTGCACTACATGCGAACTAAAGAAGAGAAAAAAAAATACACATTAAATTCTGTTCATAGTTTTGAGAACATAAAGAGAGAAAATAAATAAATTTTCCACTCATATTTAAGCATGATAAAATAATATCATCAGGCTCGAATATTTTATGAATGCGGTTATTCTATAAGCTAAACGGCAAACGTACGAGTAAGTAGGTGTCGTTTATTGCCGGTGGTACCCCCGATGGTCCCCCCGGGGTACCACGGGTTGCCTTCTTACCCCGACCCGACTATATGCGAACATGCGCGAGTCCGCACGAGGTTCGAAACAGCGCAACGCTCCGCCAGCACTCCGATCGGCGGCCGCGCGGCGCCTGACATGACAGGTCGACGGAAATGTCAAAAGAGGACATCGATAAGTACTTGCAAGGCTGTTTTGCTCCTGGTGCTGCTCTTGTGGGGAAATCAAGACTCTTCTGTCCTGGGTAAATCTTCGAGAAAAGTCGTCGCAAGAGACGAGTGCTGTCCTGCGATTTAGCCCGTGGGTCCACCATGGACCGACAGGTGGATTGCTCAGATATTCCTCCAGTGCCAGTTAATATTGGATCTTGATTAACTGTATTTCATATTATTGATAAAAGACAATATACACAGAAGTTATTAGAATATTATATTATCAAATAAAATTTTTGTGTCTCACTCGTACATTTCAAATTTTGAGTAGTATTACTAGTTGATTTTGTAAGACGTTGTCAATGGACTTTTTATTGATGTATCTATAAATAATGACCACAACAATAAACGATTCGTGTGGAAGACTAAAATAATTGTAAATAGTGCATTTGATTGCGGGTACTTTTCAGACCTGGTCTAGTAAAGTAATCTTGGTTCATTTAAATTAGCAGACAGTAAAAGAAAATATTGATATGAGGGTATATCGAAATAGTTTCTAAAGGTAATCGTTTTTATCCTTTATATCATTCCAATGCGGTTGGTGATAAAAAAAACAGCATCGCGCGGTGTTCCCAGGTGGTCACCCATCCAAGTATTAACTGCGCCCGATGTTGCTTGATTTCGGTGATCGGACGAGAACCGTCAACCGGTGTTTTCAACATGGTATGGGGGCGTTTAAGCAACAATTTGCTATTTTGGAAGTTGCTTACAAGATAATCTTGTCATTTTTGGGAATGATTAATCCATAGGCGTTGTCTTAATAACCATCCTCAATGTATATTGTCGTGAAGGTCACACTCTTTAATGAAGTGTACCCAACACTGAAGCATAGACTGCAGAATATATTATGTTGATTGACTTTTTTGCAATTATTACCTAATATAGAGACGATAATCTTATTAACTCACCCTCATGTATGTCGTCGTGATGATCACATCCCTTTTATGCAGTGTCCTCAACATAGATGCTTTGCAATTATTTTTTGCAATTATTAATACAAAGGCGATAGTCCTCAGGTTTTTCACCTACCAACTACCCTCAATGTATGTTGTCGTGAAGGTCACACCCTCTAAATGAAGTGTACCCATCACCGAAGAATGCATCTTGATTAGCTCCTCTTGCAGTAATATAACAAAGGCGATAGTCCTTCCAACTACCCTCAATGTATACTGCTGTGAACGTAACACCCTCTAAGAGGTGTACCCAACACTGGAGCAATATGGATTTTCTGAACCAATAATAACAATTCCGTAGATTTCACAATTCGTTTTGACGATGAATCCGATTATTTTGAATATTTCTTTTCGGATACTTTGATTTCCGCAAGAAATACTTATAATCACTCACTTTTTTTATACGAGTCGCTAATGGAAGGACAGACACAGTGTTGCTAGCGTGAGATATATGAAAAATGTTGAATTTTTTTATTTTTTCTCTCAACTTTAGTGTCTGAATGGCTATCACTTGGCGTAAATACCTAATAAGTATACATGTTAATATAGAATACAGGAATGAATTAAAAATACAACTACCCTTATTGTATGTGTGTTTTGTCATTATCAATGGCATACGTACCCAGTACCCATGGCTGAACGAGAAAGATTTAGTTCTTAATACGTTCAGAATAAATGCTATTTTTGAATAAAAATATTATTATTGTTGTCGCCAAAATATCATAAGCGTTTGTAAAGAATTAACAATCTGGAGTTACCTTTTTTCGTTGCCCTTCATATTTAAGGAAGTTCTGGGTTGAGTTTATTTATAACCTTCGATGCAAAAAGAGTGATGGGTAAAAATAATTAATCCATTGATTTGGGTGTAGCGTTTAGCCGAGTCCACTTTAAAATGTGGCGATAGTAAAAGCAAGGCAAAAGTTCATGCGCTTTTATAATTTCCAACATACCTACTTACGTATTTTTAATTTGAGGACGGATTGGTTAGCGCTTGACGACAATCGTGCCTGATGGAGAGCGATGATTCAATCTAATTTTTTTAATACATATATCAGGTTATACACATCAGAATCTGCTGCCAAAGGAAGCTTATGCTATGGGTACCTACTAGATAAATGATAAACACACACAAATATAATATATAGAAAAACACCCAGAATATAATATATGGAAAACATTCATGCTCATCCCCTAAACATTTTCCAATTGTGAGAATCGAACCCACGACCACCGACGCAGAGGGCTGGACCACTACCGCTACACCATTTTAGTCATTCAAGCACGACTGGCTAGAAAATCTGTTCAGCATGACCGGTAATCAAACCTCCGATAAAATTTAAATATTATTTTTTTGGTGTAAAGTCTAAAGTCGTTATAGTAGAACGATGACGTGACATATCTAATGGCATGCTTAGGCTCACTCACTAGTCACTTCTGAGTCGATACCACCTTGTTTGAGTCAGTCTTTCGGTAGTGGGTGTAGCCGTGGGAAAATAAATGTTCTACATTCGTATTGCATATAAAATGGAAGAAATGTCGCGGTTTCACTCCGTTGCATAGTTCCTTTCGACTCTGTTTATAGTCATGTATATTAAATTAGAGATTAGTTTATTTATAAGGAGCGATATTATGGCCACATTTCCTCTTATGCTCTACATAGGGTTATAAAAACGTTATAGAATATTTTTAGTATGCAAGTCGTAACTCGTAATGCGGGCTTTAATAGTCTTATTAAAAACTTATATTATAGATAACTTACTTCATGTTAATGTGAGAAAAAGTTGAGCATTCACGTAACACGTAATGTACACTTTTTATATAGTACAATCTTTGAACATACCTACTTAATTTGTTTTAACTTACTTTATCAGCTTTGCATAAACCTATACTTAACTACAATTTCACACTGACAAAACAAGTACAAAAGTCATCAGATTCCTTTTCCTACGCATATGGTCACTTATTTCAATAAATACGTTAAATAATCAACATACCAATTTGTAGATCAAACAATATTGTATTGCAGATTATCTACCCAATCTCCTCTTAATTTGCCATATAAAATAATATGCATTCCTTTAAGTAATTTTTCCAACAGTTTACTGCCTATAATGTGTTTCAGCCGAAACCTCAGTTACGTACCTGATCGTTAAATATTTAGAGCAAAAAGTATCAAAAGCATCCGTATACATTTAAGCTTCCATTAAGGAAGGTATCATTATTCACTGTAAGGATTTACGCGTCAATTGCACAAAAACAGTTGACGCAAACAAATTGAATATTCCCACATAAGAAGGTGAAAATCCTAAGGCAAATATGGGATAGAGTTGGTAACAAATGATCTTTTCCATTATACGATAAGAGTTTTTAATGGTAACAAAATAAGCGTCAAAGTCCCTTGTGAAATTTTTGATATCGTTAGCGAAGAAAGCTTTAAAGTTTAGAATCAAAATGTTATTTCGTGTGATCTACACAAAAGAATGGGCGATCCGCATGTGTTCTGTTTGATTAATGATCTCACTCTCGAACTATCACCGAAACTAGAAGAAAATGACAATAGACCAGTATAATACAATCGTGTCACATAATGACAAATTTTTTTGCAGTTGCATCAAAATATGTTTAAGTAACTTCTTTAATGTCTCGCAATAAGGTTTACAATAAAGTGACTGCAGACAGGCAATGGCAAAGTGGTTTTGGTGTTAATAAAAAGTTGACTAATGACTTTTGATCCGGGATCAAATATTCATGGGGTTTTTTTTCAATTTGGCGACTCGTTTTGTTACAATTAACGCTTTTTACTTGCAAGCATCTATTTAATGATTTAACGAAGGTCCTTGTGTCTATTATACATACTCTTATTGACTTTAGTTGTATTCGTTTACATTACTTTGTTTGTTTTTATGCATTCTACAATAATGTTAATATTTATAACTGTAGATTTAAATTAAAGAAAAGTGTGTGCCAATGTCTTTGGGTTTATCTATAACAATGATACAAAAGTGATCTGTGAAAATTTCTTCTTGTTTCTCGGTATAATACGTAGCATTATTATTATCTTGCAGATTTCAACTTTATTTTGATGGAAGAACAAACCAACAAATAAAGCATTATTCGCACTAATAAAATTAGCATCAACGCAAATTGTAATTTCAATATCGCAGAATAGATAAAGTTAATCGATATTTACTCACAATTCTGTATCTAGTAAATCAACCCTAATCTATATCGCTAGTAAATTGCGAATGGTCAATCTCATGCCCCAGTTACCACGCTCGGGAGGAATCTAAGTTCACAACTTGTACCAGTAAATAAATAGACCAACCACGCCTTTATCACCAATGCCACAGAGGTTATATTCCGAAGAGGTTCAACACCACTTTCCTTTTATCTACTAACGAATACCGATGGCGCAGACGTTAAAACTTTGTTGAGAGGAAATGACTACAAATTTTCAAGTGCACTTCTAGTGCTGTTGACGAGTTTGCACTTGACTGCGATCTCTCCTGGTAAGTGATGATGTAGGTTTGCATGGAACCTAACATAGAAAAATATTGTACTGATATTATTGGCCAGTAATTTAAAAAGAAAGTAATCGAAAGATATTGTTTTTCCAAAGAAGATTTTTCGCAATTTCTATGCTAGTGTTATGGCCAAGGATTTTTGAGGATTCCTTCACAGCATACCTCTTCGAACAGTATTAGGCTTTTGTACATACCTACCTAATGTATCCTATCAAAATGACCGAGTAGACCAAATCCCACCGTCTTAGATAAGGACATAAATCTCTGGCACATTAGCGTACGCTTGGATTCGAGTGGACATCAGTTGTTCGATTCCCGCCACAGGCCACTTTAGAATTTTATAATTTCTAAATTGGCTCATGTCTGAGGCTCTGATGGCCGTGGCTAGTTACCACCATACCAGCAAAGATGCACCACCAATCGATTTAGTCCGTAGACCGAACACTGCACCCTACTAATAAATCTAGGCCGATGCTATCATAACTACTTTATAAATATAAATATAAATATATTAGAGTACAACATCACATACATTGCTCTGATCCCAAAGTAAGTAGCTTATGCACTTGTGTTATGGATGATATGATATGCACTTGTATATGGAAAACCGGCACGCTAACCACTCAACCACGGAGGTCATCAATTATATTATTTATACTACAAAAAATGTAGTTTTTTTAGTGTAACAAGATTAATACCCACTTTGAAACTGATACCGAGTGACGTATACCACGTGCCATCAGTTTGATATAAATAAAAGCGTCGACTTTCACCATTAAAATAATGGTGTAGGTCTAATCAATATTTTAATGTAATCGAACGATTTAACGCTTATTTTTATTCCGAATTAAATATTCCATAAGAATATTTATTGCTTTTTTACCATAGTCGATATAATGGAGATACATTCGAACGGTCGATGTAAAACAGATATTTTCGATCGGTCGGATTTACGACCGACGGTGACGGTGTATGGCACCCTCATTAAAAGATACATCCGAATTGATTCATCATTGGAACTTTGGAAGTGACGAAAGCTTTTGGTAAAGGCAGGAATACAGTATACAGCTTTTTTGTAAGACTATCTTAATTCCAATTGCAAAAAGACACATCAAAAGTAAGTTAAAGAATAAATTTATAATATTTTATTTTTGGTTTTCAGGTAAGTTTTAAACTCTATCTTTCATCCAGTCCATTACTACTAACTGTAAGTACAATAAATTTATTTTATATAACATACCAAGTTTGTGAAATATTCTGATAAAAAGGTAAGAAAAAGGAGGAAAAATCTTCATCTCATTCAAAGAGCTCTATTTCAAACTAGTAGGGCGCGTGGGAGCGCGGGCCACATGTGGCCCGCGGGCTGTCTTCTCACCTATAAAAGAATCGCCGTCATCTCCATCGCCAATTGGAATCCGATTGGCAATGGGCTAAAAGAATTACCTCGGAGCACGGTCATGGATTTAAAGATAGTTAAGGGCTGTTTGAATAAAAAATACACTGAACCTCATCAGATGAGGTTCAGCGTATTTTTTGCTCTAACAGACCTTAACTATCTTTAAAACCATGACCGTGCTCCTCAACCATCATTCAAATCCTAGATCATCATCACTTCTGTAGCATGTACATTTTCCATGGAGAAATAAATTCCTCCATTTAGTTTTCTTATTCATCCCGTTGAACTTAAGATCCTGATCACCTCTTGCTTAGAAACCACTCTCTTATCTTTTATACTTTCCGAGATAGAACAACACGAAATCTGTATGGCGGCCATCTTAAATCCGCCATTTTAATTTTTTTTCAGCTCACTGCCAATTGCATGACGTTCCAAGTAATTTTTGTTTCAGCAGTCCCCACCTAACTATAATACCTTGCCCATGCTCCTCGACTGTCTTCAAAACCCTCAATCATCATCTCATTCCATATTTTTCTCTTGTAACTCTCCGAAAAACCGCATCACAACCTTGCATAATTACCAACTGTTAGTCTCCAACATTCCCCATACATTTTCTATGAAAAAAAAAATTCCGCCATTTTGAATTTTTTTTACTATCCATCGAATAGACCTTCAAATCCTGATCAGCTCTTGTCAAGAAACCATTCTTCCATCTTTTATACTTTCCGAGATATCGACGAAATTCAAATGGCGGCCATTTTGAATCCGCCATTTTGAATTTTTTTTCAGGTCACTGCCAATTGCTTGACGTTTCAAATGACATTTGGTCGAGCACCCCCCACCTATCTTCAATACTTTCGCTGTGCTCTTTACCCGTCTTCGAAATCCTCAATCATCAGCTCTCTCCGTATTTTTCCTCCGAATGAATTTTTCTCTTCTATACGAAATGGTAATTGAAAAAAAATTTTTTCATACAAAATTGTTCAGGAGAGGTGATCAATCAGTCAGTCAGTGAATCAGCACAAGCAGCTATATATATATTAACTAGTAGGGCGCGTGTGAGCGCGGGCCACATGTGGCCCGCGTGCTGTCTTCCCGCCTATAAAAAATCCCTTCAAAATTCCCCATACATTTTCTATGGAAAAATTTTTTTCCGCCATATTGGATTTTTTTTTCTTTTCATCACGTAGACCTTCGAGTCCTGATCAGCTCTTGTCAAGAAACCGTTCTTCCATCTTTTATACTTTCCGAGATATCGACGAAATTCGAATGGCGGCCATTTTGAATCCGCCATTTTGATTATTTTTTCAGCTAACTGCCAATTGGATGTCATTTCAAATGACATTTGGTCGAGCACCCCCCGCCTATCTTCAATACCCTCCCCGTGCTCTTCACCCATCTCCGAAATCCTCAATCATCAGCTCTCTCCATATTTTTGTTCTTAATGATTTTTTCTTTTCTATACGACATGATCCTTGAAAAAAAAAATTTTCATACAAAATTGTTCAGGAGAGGTGATCAATCAGTCAGTGGCCAATCAGCACAAGCAGCTATATATATATTAACTAGTTTTTCGCGTGGGGGCGCGGCCCGCTAAAGCGGACCGCGTAACTGCTGGGAGCCATTTACTTGGTCGTTCATACTCGGATTTTGCAAAACTCCATATTTAAATTTTTCCCGAAAAATGGGGTAATTTTTTTTACCAATTTACACCCCGAGTCTTAACGTACGATCACCCCATAAACGTTCAAAGATGTTACCAACGGTAATAAATTTGAGGTGGAACAATGAAAATTTCAAAACACTACAACTCAGCCGCCATCTCGTTTTACAAGATTTTCCATTTTTTCTATAAACAATTTTCTCATTTCTTCAAGTACCGCAAGTTTGAACGAAATCGGTTGGAAAACAAAAGAGTTGCGAAAGTCACGTCGTCCGCCAGCTTTTTTTTCTGGAATGTCATAATTTTTCCCTAATTGGCTCGCACTCAAACACATCTCCCATACATAATTGTATCGTTTTATGTGTTTCTAGGAGAACAATGTTAATTTTCTTATCTCCCAATCGCCATACAATTTAGTATGAAAACAAATTTTCCGCCATTTTGAATTTTTTTTTCTTCCAATAGATAAACTTACTCGTCCTGATCTTCTATTGCTATGAAACCACTTTTCCATCTTTCATACTTTCTGAGATAGACACCGCCGAAATTTGTATGGCGGCCATCTTTTTTACGCCATTTTGAAAATTTTTTTCGCTCACTGGCAATTGCACGAGGTTTCGAATGACATTTGGTCGAGCACCCCCCACCTATCTTCAATACCCTGGCTGTGCTCCTCACCCGTCTCCGAAATCCTCAATCACCAGCTCTTTACAGGAGGACATTTTGGGGAAAATCTCGAAAACTACCCTGAATGTGGCAACACTTTCTATATATTTCGATACTGCCCGTCGAGTTACACAGTCGGTTCATACATGTCGACTTTCCGAAATGTTGCCAAGTGCCTCAAAAATACGATCAAAATTTTCAAAAACAGAAAAAAATACAAAATGGCCGCCACCTCATTTGCGGTAAATATTTTACACAGTTTCGTATTTTTCCTAGTAATTACAGGATATACCGCTCCCGATGACGTTTCAAATTTTTATTTCTCTCACACCCAGGCGACACGATAGCCCCTGAAAAGTGACCATGTCGAAAATCACTTTTACTCTCATAGATTCCAGTGTTGCCAGCGCCGGGCGACAAAACTATATTATTATTATACTCGGATTTCGCAAAAAGTCCGTATTTAGATTTTTTACTTTTTGGGGAAAATCTCGAAATTTCCCGAGAAATGAGGTAATATTTTCTTCCCCAATCAATACTTCGAGTCTTTACACATAACCGCCCCATAGAAGTCGAAACGCTCCGATGCTGCCAACTGTGAGAACTTTGAGTTTCAAAATTGCGGTTTTTTCATACCTCAGACTGATTGGCCGCCAGAACAGCCGCCATCTTGGATTTTTAAAAATAACTCACATTTTGTCAAAATATTATTATTAAAGGATAATTGTGGGCGAAACAAGCAAAAATTGACGTCTTCAACCACCCCGTTTAGGATCTGTGGCGCCGCGGTTTGGGGTCGAAAAATGAAAAATTTTAAAACACCACAGCTCGGCCGCCATCTTGTTTTTCCAAATTTTTCTTCTTTTTCTAAAAACCATTTACTCATTTCCTTAAGTACCGCAAGATTGAACGAAATCGGTTGGAAAACAAAAGAGTTACGAAAGTCATGCCGGCCGCCATCTTGTTTTTCTGAAATGTCATAATTTTTTTCTACTCTACTCCCGCACTTGAACACGTCTCCCATACATCATTGTATCGTTTTCTGTTTGTTTCTAGGAGAAAAATGACAAATTTCTTATAGTTCCTAATTGCCATACAATTTAGTATGAAAAAATTTTTTCCGCCATTTTGATTTTTTTTTCTTTTCAATTAATAGACCTCCTCATCCTGATCTTCTATTGCTATAAAACCACTTTTCTATCTTTAATACTTTCTGAGATAGACACGGGCGAAATTTGTATGGCGGCCATCATTTTTATGCCATTTTGAAAATTTTTTCAGCTCACTGGTAACTGCACGAGGTTTTGAATGACATTTGGTCGAGCACCCCCCACCTATCTTCAATACTCTGGCTGTGCTCTTCACCCGTCTCCGAAATCCTCAATCATCAGCTCTCTCCGTATTTTTCGCCGAGTCATTTCTTGACATCTATACAAAGCCATAGGTGAAAAAAAAATGTTCATACAAAATTTTACAGGAGGACATTTTGGGGAAAATCTCGAAAATTAACCCAAATGTGGCAACACTGCTTATATATTTCGATACTACCCGTCGAGTTACACAATCGGTTGATACATGTCGACTTTCCGAAATGTGGCCAAGTGCGTCAAAAACACGATCAAAATTTTCAAAAACAGAAAAAAATATAAAATGGCCGCCACCTCAATTCACAGAAATATTTTACAAGGTTTCGTATTTTTCCCAGTAACTACAGGATATAGCGCACCTGATGACGTTTCAATTTTTCATCTCGCTCGCACCCAGGCGACACGATAGCCCCTGAAAAGTGACCATGTCAAAAATCACTTTTACTTTGATAGATTCCAGTGTTGCCAGTCCTCGGCGACAAAAATACTCAAATGTCATTTGTATGAGTAAGACACGTGATCGCCTATACTCGGATTTTGCAAAAAGTCCGTATTTCGATTTTTTACTTTTTGGGGAAAATCTCGAAATTTCCCGAGAAATGGGGTAATTTTTTCTTCCCCAATCAATACTTCGAGTCTTTACACACAATCGCCCCATAGAAGTCGAAACGCTCCGATGCTGCCAACTGCGAGAAATTTGACTTTCAAAATTGCGATTTTTCATACCTCACACTGATTGGCCGCCAGAACAGCCGCCATCTTGGATTTTGAAAAATTACTCCCGTTTTGTCAAAATTCAGGATATTTGTGGGCGAAACAAGAAAAAATTGACATCCTCAACCACCCCGTTTAGGATCTGTGGTGCCGCGGTTTGGGGTCGAAAAATGAAAAATTTTAAAACACCACTGCTCAGCCGCCATCTTGTTTTTCCAAATTTTTCTTCTTTTTCTTAAAACCATTTACTCATTTCCTTGAGAACTGCGAGTTTGAACGAAATCGGTTGGAAAACAAAAGAGTTACGAAAGTCTAGTCGGCCGCCATCTTGTTTTTCTGAAATGTCATAATTTTTTCCTACTCTACTCCCGCACTTAAACACGTCTCCCATACATCATTGTATCGTTTTCGATTTGTTTCCAGGAGAACAATGTCAATATTCTTATAGCTCCTAATCGTCATACAATTTAGTATGAAAATTTTTTTTCCGCCATTTTGCACTTTTTTTTCTTCCAATAGATAAATTTACTCGTCCTGATCTTCTATTGCTATGAAACCACTTTTCTATCTTTCATACTTTCTGAGATAGACACCGACGAAATTTGTATGGCGGCCATCTTTTTTTCGCCATTTTGAAATTTTTTTCAGCCCACTGGCAATTGCACGAGGTTTCGAATGACATTTGGTCGAGCACCCCCCACCTATCTTCAATACCCTGGCTGAGCCCTTCACCCGTCTCCGAAATCCTCAATCATCAGCTCTCTCCATATTTTTCACCGAGTCATTTTTTGACTTGTATACAAAGCCACAAGTGAAAAAAAAATTGTTCATACAAAATTTTACAGGAGGACATTTTGGGGAAAATCACGAAAACTACCCGAAATGTGGCAACACTTTCTATATATTTCGATACTGCCCGTCGAGTTACACAGTCGGTTCATACATGTCGACTTTCCGAAATGTTGCCAAGTGCCTCAAAAACACGATCAAAATTTTCAAAAACAGAAAAAAATACAAAATGGCCGCCACCTCATTTGCGGTAAATATTTTACACAGTTTCGTATTTTTCCCAGTAACTACAGGATATACCGCCCCTGATGACGTTTCAAGTTTTCATCTCGCTCGCACCCAGGCGCCACGATAGCCCTTGAAAAGTGACCATGTCGAAAATCACTTTTGCTCTGATAGATTCCAGTGTTGCCAGCACCGGGTGACAAAACTACCTAAATGTCATTTGTAAGAGCAAGACGCATGGTCGCTCATACTCGAATTTCGCAAAAAGTCCGTATTTCGATTTTTTACTTTTTGGGGAAAATCTCGAAATTTCCCGAGAAATGGGGTAATTTTTTTCCCCCCACTCAAAACTTCTAGTCTATACACACAACCGCCTCATAGAAGTCGAAACGCTCCGATGTTGCCAAGTGGGTGAAATTTGAGTTTCAAAATTGCGATTTTTCATACCTCACACTGATTGGCCGCCAGAACAGCCGCCATCTTGGATTTTTAAATATTACTCACATTTTGTCAAAATTCAGGATAATTGTGGGCGAATCAAGCAAAAATTGACATCTTCAACCACCCTGTTTAGGATCTGTGGCGCCGCGGTTTGGGGTCGAATAATGAAAAATTTTAAAACACCACAGCTCGGCCGCCATCTTGTTTTTTAAAATTTTTCCAATTTTTCTAAAAACCATTTACTCATTGCCTCAAGAAACTGCAATTTTGAACGAAATCGGTTGGAAAACAAAAGAGTTACGAAAGTCACGTCGGCCGCCATCTTGTTTTTCTGAAATGTCATAATTTTTCCCTAGTCGACTCCCGCACCCGAACACATCTCCCGTACATCATTATATCGTTTTCTGTCTCTTTCTGGGAGAACAATTATGTCAATCAGTCAGTCAGTGGTAATCGAGCTATATATAGTATAATAAAAAGAGTTATTATTTTTATTATTTTCAAGACTGAAATTGCAATAAAGGTACTTCGCTTGTTGTCATATTATATTAAGTTGCCTCATTAAATAATTAAAAATATTTTTAATTTTTAGTTTACATAATTATAACCTAACTTGCAAAACTAGCTATTAGACCAGCACTTAATAAAAATATCTCTACTACTTTTATACGGTCAAGCACATACATAACTGTAAAGCTTGCAAACGATAAGTGCTAAATCGATTTTCTGGAATACTAAAAAATCAATTAAATACCATAGTACGCGAGATCCCATTAAGTATTCTATAGCTTGTACCTTACGCCATAACAGTTGATAGGTAATTTTATTACAGAGGGACTTTTAGATCGCCCCCTACTTTATAGGATGCGCGTAAACATGTAAGCATGGAAATTAGCTACCATTTAACGACATATTAAAGTAAAATAAACCTAAATCGAGGCTAGCCGCCGGGAAGACTATTCGGTCCGACGTTTATATGACCCGTACTTTATGGATTGGTGTGTGGTGTAATTTAAAGATATATAGAGAATCGATTGATTAAAAGATCGATTTTTTTGTTACTATAGATAAGCTTGCGCTTGACTACAATCATGTCTGATGGACAGAAATAATGAGGTCTAGAATGAAGAGTGTTGCATAGAAAATGCCTAGTCACTCTTCTCTTGAAGGCACCCAGATTGCATTTGGCTGGGAAGAGAAGCTGGAGTTTTCCACACCTTACCATATCAGAAACGTAGAAGAAAAACGTTTCGTTCGAGTTCGCTGGACAGTGGACATCAAACGCGTAAGGATGTACCTTCTCTCGGCATCTTGCGATTCTTTGGTAGAAAGGTGAAGGAGATATCTACTAGATTGTGGATTTAATGTTATCTTCTTCTAATATATAAAATTCTCGTGTCAGAGTTTCTTTGTAACAAAACTAATCCGAAACAGCTTGTTCGGCCCATTTTTGTGAAGTTCTTTGTTTAAATTTCGTAGGTCTGATAAATACTATACTTTTCACTGGGAAATCTAAATATATAAAAGAAGAAACTGACTGACTGACTGACTGACTGACATATCAACGCACAGCCCAAACCGCTGGCTCTAGAGACTCCAAATTTGGCACACAGATACCTTATGAGGTCTAGGGGAGCACTAAGAAAGGAATTTTCGAAATTCACCCTCTAAAGGGGTGAAACGGGGGTCCGAAGTTGGTATTTTTCAAAGTTAAAATACTCCTTCACGCCGCAACTACTGAACCGATTTGGCTCGAATTTAGAATGGAGATAGATTGTACTTTGGATTAACACATAAGCTACTTTTCATCCCGAAAAAAATCATGGTTCCCGTGGGATTAGCTAAAAACCGAAATTCACGCGGAAAAAAATTATCACGCCGCAAGTACGGTACCGATTTGGCTGAAATTTGGAATGGAGATAGATTATATACTGGGTTAACACATAGGCTGCTTTTTATCCCGAAAAAACCCATGGTTCCTTCGGGAACAGTGAAAAACAGATATTCAACCTGAAGAAATACTACTTCACGCCGTAACTACTGAACAGATTTGGCTGAAATTTGGCATGGAGATAGATTTTACCCTGGATTAATAGGAAGATTACTTTTCATCCCAAAAAAATCCATGGTTTCTATGATAGAAATGAAAAACAGATATCCACGCGGGAAAATATTCCTTCACGCCGTAATTACTAAACTGATTTGGCTAAAATTTGGAACAGAGATAGATTATATCCTGGACTAATATGAAGGCTACTTTTTATCCCGGAAAAGTCCATGGTCTCCGCGGGAAAACTGAAAAACTGATATTCACGCGCGAAAAATACTACTTTACGCTGTAATTACTGACCTGATATCACCGAAATTCGGAAAGGAGATAGATTTTATCCTGGATTAATATATAGGCTACTTTTCATCCCGGAACATTTCATAGTTTTTATGATAATAGTGAAAAACAGAAATCCACGCGGGAAAAATATTCCTTCATGCCGTAATTACTGAACTAATTTGGCTGAAATTTGGAATAGGGATAGATTATATCCTGGACTAATACGAAGGCTACTTTTTATCTCGGGAAAATCCATGGTTTCCGCGGGAAAACTGAAAAACGGATATTAACGTGTGGAAAATACTATTTTACCCTGTAATTACTGAACTGATATGACTGAAATTCGGAAAGGATATAGATTTTATCCCGGATTATTACAAAGCCTACTTTTCATCCCGGAACATTCCATGGTTTCTATGATAATAGTGAAAAACAGAAATCCACGCGTGAAAAATATTCCTTCATGCCGTAATTACTGAACTGATTTGGCTGAAATTTGGAATGGAGATAAATTATATCCTGGATTAACACAAAAGCTACTTTTTATCCCAAAAAAATCCATGGTTTCCGCGGGAATACTTAAAAACAGATATGCACGCGGGAAAAATATTACTTCACGCTGTAATTACTGAACGGATATGACTGTAATTCAAAAGGGGATAGGTTTTATCCTGGATTAATACATAGGCAAATTTTTATCCCGGGAAAATCCATGGTTGCTAAGAAAATAGTTAGATAGCAGATATTCATGCGGAAGAAATACTCCATCGTGCCGTCACTTCTGAACCGATTGGGCTGAAATTTGGAATGGAGATAGATTATATCCTAGAATCAACTCTTTTTTTCTCGGGAAAATCCATTGTTTTCGTGATAATAGGGAAAACAGGTATTCATGCGGGAGAAAATTTATTCCTTCACGCACAACTACTGAAAATTTTTGGTTTAAAGTTGAAATGAAGATAGGTTTCATGTAAATTAACACAAAGGGTACTTTTTATTCCGGAAAATGGATGGTTTCCGTAGAATAGTTAAAACTAAAATTTACGCGTGCGAAGCCGCGGGTATCTGCTAGTAATTTATATGGATAAACAACGTTTGCAAGGTCAACTAGTTTTTTTTTCTTTATATGTTTTTTTTTATATTACTCATATTCTTCATCTTCTTTACTGTATACTGTTCAATCCCTCCACTCCTCTTTATCTTAAAGAACGTTTCGAGTTCCGATGTGTTACGCACTCTTTTTCTCTTCGTTCTCAAAATAAACTACGCCTGAAAATTCCTACACACTCCTCTTCTTATTATGGTAATTCATTTACTGTTACCGCTATACTGCTATGGAATTCTCTCCCCTTGGATATCAAACAGTCTCAATCACTATCAATTTTTAAAACAAAATTGAAGCTATTTTATCTATCCTCCATTTGATGTGTTTATTTATTTTTACTTTTTATTCCACTTATCTGTCGTCTATTCCTCTCTTATTTACTGTTGTATTTTCATTTATATATATATACATACGTATATTATGTGTATTTACTTTATTTAATTAGTACACCCCTTCCGCTTTCTTTAATTTTTTTATAATATCCTCTACCCTAAGGTTGCCTGGAAGAGATCGCTATTTTAGCGATAAGGCCGCCTATTGTACATGCTGTATCTACTATATGTCTGTTGTTTTTGTTTTGGTGTACAATAAAGCATATTTTACTTTTACTTTTACTTTATATTTATTAATCAACTAGGTCTTGTAAACAACAATCTAGCTGGATCTATGGATCCTGCTTTATAGCTGTATATTGGGAAATATATGTATTTCCCAGGGAATATATCAGCAAAAGTTCACTATTCGTTCGGAACTAGATACCTATAAACCGAAATTCACAAAGGCCAAGCCGCGGGTAAAACCTAGTCTTACTATAAAAATTCGGTCAGCCTATCGATTTAAATTTGATAAAAATTCATTAACTAGAGCCTTCTCCACTCCTTCTCTATACTTAATAAACTAATATAACTCAGAAGTGAAGTTATGGTACTAGCATAATAAGACCAATGTCCAACATTATGACGTCATTAAGTTACAATAATACAATCGTTATTTATTACTTTTACCTATAAATAAACTCCTCTAGGATTGCAAAAATATTATTTTTAAAAAAAAGCAAGTGCCGAGTTTCTTGCCCGTTCTTCTCGGTGCAGTGCTACTTTCCGAACGTGGCGGTAGAGTCGCCTGTGAGCTAGGCCTATGTGATAGAATAAAATTTTTGAATTTTGAATATTGAATTTTTTGAATCGCTTTTAACTTGAACCCCATTGAGCTCTGAATGTTCACCAGTAACAACTTATTGTTACGCACAATTAGCCGACTCCTAATTAGTTAAAGCTACTGCGGCTTTAAGAGTAATGGATCCCTTGCGCCGCGCCAAGCTGGGGCCCCCTTATAAGGGCTTGAAAGGATCCACCGTATTCATACATTCATTTGGTTTCCATTGGTATTATACTTTTTGTACACTAAAAAGATCCTCTCAATTGCTTTCATACTAGCTCAGCATACTTTGTTGTGACCTTTTTGGTATATTATGTACAGCCGTGCTATTCTGCAAAACAGCGACGAGCGTACATCTCTGCATCTATGAATTTGTCAGTTGTAATAGAGTACAAATTCGCATGCCATATTCAGGATGGCATCTGTCTGGCAGCTATTTCATTTTGTAGAATAGCACAGCAGTTTGTTTCACAACTAAACAAACTCACAAAACTTTTTCTATTTATCATAACTAATCAAATATTCGTCGTAATGAAATAAATAAAAATGCCTATACCATAAACCAACATTTTTTTAATTTATTCGGCTCTCAACTCATATTTAAAAGTTTTTACACTTGCATAAAATAAGTTTATTACCAATTTCCCGTGTATAATTTGTTCTTTTTGGATATAAATCCTATTAGTACCCAGTATAATGCTTTTCTTACACTCTTCTGCGATATAACCGGATGGTACGAGTAAGTGATGATACAGCCGAAAATATAATCGCTTTATTCAGAGAATTACTAGGCTGTGTTTCGTTGCCAGGAGGGTGGTGACTACCCACGGTTAAAGCCTCAGGCCTGCCCCTAGATTGTGTAAGAAAAACATATTCATCGTTATCGTAATCTTTTAAAATTCTGCCCGCTGATTGTATCCCTGGTTTACGTCAGCCAATCGGGGGGCAAAATTTGCAAACGATTACGATAACCATAAATACGTTTTTATTACGCAATCAGACACCTGCGCCAATTTAGAAATTATAAAATTCTAAAGTATAGCGGATATCGAAAACGGATTTCGCAAAATCGTTTTAGTAGTTTCAGCTTAGTGAAAGAGTAATTTCAAACACGCACACTTTCGACTATGTATTATTAGTGTGATCCGTATTTAAAACAAGGAACATTAACAAGTGCAACTGTTAGTATTACATATTTAATTAAGCCTATATAACTGTCTTACGAATTAACCAAGGCGCCGGCACGCCCTAGACGCGGCGCGCACATAAAGCACTAATAAATTACTTTATTCGCTGTATTTAATTAAACAAAGTGCTCTACTGTATAAACGGACTGATTAAATGAAAAGTCTATCCGTATTTCAATCCAATTTTAGGCATCACTAGACCTGGCGGCAATGTTGTGCTCCTGCCAAGACGAGTCAAACACGAAAAGGGCACAAAAAGAAAAGGGCACAAAAGAAAAGGGCATTACCTCAAAGCGTCTCTCATTTTTAAACCTATGCAGCTTTGGTCTTTATTTCATTAGATTTATGTTTCTTACGAATTGCATAGTTTATAAGTACAAACCTCAAAATATTTTATGTCATATAAGCCTAACTTACAGGCATTTATGACGAGCCTTTTCAATTTCCAATACTTACATAATTATGGTCATAGGTCTATTTAACTAAAAACTAAGTTAATGAGGTTCCCATTGCACCCTGATACTGAGAAGAAACTCAAAACAAATTCAGTTTGGACATGAGTTTAGGCTTGACAAAGATAGATAAATTAGATATTAATTATTCCCTTTTAATATATATATCCTACAGTTAAGTATAATCCCAATACTTTGAGAACGACATAAGCTACAAGCTTTGCGACTATGAGCGATATAATAATCTATGGCAGTGAGATTAAATGACAATTCAACATACGAACACAATTTTGTATCAATTAATAATATAGAGTATGATTAAAAGAGGGAACATAACTTCTCTACAACAACTTTACAGTATAAATGTACGTTCCATGTTTGCCCATAAGTACCTGTGATTAAGATAAATACTGTCACCGGTGTTTTCTATACAACGAGCATAAATAAAGAACAATTAATGATCGCTATTAGTGGTAGGACGGTAAATTACATTCAAGTATGCGACGCGACCCGCGTGACAACTCGCCCGTCGCGCGTCTTGATTCTAAAATTTTACATTAAACATGCATCCATTTATCACGAGAAATATGCTACGAACGAATGCAGGTGAACATAAACTTATATCAAACTTGGGTAATCAAAATGGTCAGAAGAACGTTCGGCTCAGTAAGTCCCTTTTGACATTGTTTTATGATGCCAATTCTTTTGTGAAAAATCTTTACACTAAACTAATTAGACGAAGAAAATGTCAAATAAGTTTAGTTTACAAGTTTTGCACATAGAATTGTTACCATTTTCAACCAATATCTTTTGGAAACTTGTTTCAATTGATATTGTGAAGGGTAAATTTTGATATCGTTTCGTTACTAAAAAAAATTAATAACTATTAAAAATCCTATACTAGATTTATTTTAATGGTATATTACCATTCAGTTTAGCAAAAAACAGCCCAAGTGAGTGGAAAATTACGGTTTAAACATCCTGTTTATACTACTTAGTTAGTAAACAGTTTAACTTTCTGAGATGTAAAACACGAAATGCTATACTTATTACATAATTACTTGCTAATTATTATTTACATCATTTTTATTTTCCTTAAAGATGCATCAATAAATTGTGTTATATCATAGATTGATAGATGTGAAAGCATATTAGAGTTGATGAGTTGACGCCTACAAACCAAGAATCAGGTTGTGGCTTGCAAAAAATAAATACATATAGCAATTTTTGGTAGGTTAAAAGCACGCGACGAGATTTGTTCCCATTTGTGTCAAATGTGTGGCGCATCGTAACGCTCCATTGCTTAGCGGTACATCTTTGTCAGTTGAGTAGTAGCAAGCCGCGGCCGAACCTACCAGACCAGACTTGAGCCAATTAGGAACTCCAACTCTGTAAAACAAATAGGGTTTTTTTTGTTTTTTAATAAATAATAGTGGACAACATCACATTACATTATACTTAGTAAGCAGCTTATGCACTTGTGTTATGGAAATCAGAAATAACGAAGGTACCACAACACCCAGACCCGAGACAATGTAGAAAACATATATTCTTACATTGCCCCGACCGGGGATCGAACCCGAAATTTCAGAGATGGCGGCGCCTTGAAAACCGGCGTGCTAACCACTCAACCACGAAGGTACTCCAAGTAAAAGTAATAATAAAAAATCTAAGACTCTGTATTCATCAAAAACCTTATTTACTAACAGACAATTGTTAATAAAAACCCATAGTCATGGTGTCAGCTATTTGTAGACTTATAAAACTATTTCACTAGGATTCCATAACACTGAGAAGAAGCTCACAACAAACTCAATAAAAATTAACAGCACTTTTTATTCTAATGCGCCTTTGAGTCACGCTAGAGAGTTTGCGACTGTTCCTAGGATCTTTATTGAGGCTTAACTCGTAATTAACAACAGGTTTAGTATACCTGAGGTTGAAGTTCTTCCGCTTGGCATTATACCATTTAGCTGCTGTACTACACATCAGTTAATTTAATGAATTCCTCAATTTCGGTCACAGAAGTCAATTTAAGCAGTGATAGCTCAGTGGTTCTTACCTCTGCCTCTCATAAGGAGGTCGCAGGTTCGAATCCTGGGCACACACCTCTGACTTTTCCGAGTTATGTGCGTTTTAGGAAAATAAATATCACTTGCTTAACGGTGAAGGAAAACATCGTGTGGAAACCTGCAAGCCTCTGAGAGTTCACAAAAAAGTTCTCGAAGGTGTGTGAAGCCCGCCAACCCGCACTTGGCCAGCGTGGTGGGCTATGGCCAAACCCCTTTCTGTCTGAGAGGAGACCCGTGCCCAGCAGTTGGACGTATAAAGGGGTTGAGATGATGATTAGAAGTCAATTTGAAACCATCCATTTTGGTCTGGTTTGGTTGCAATTTAGCCTAAAGTTCTGTTAAAGCTGTAAAATAGTTGCTACGAATTATATGTTAATTTGTAGTAATTTTTCGTGTATAGCATAATAACCAATCATATAATGACTAACAAGTACCTAATCAAGTAACTATAATAAAGATCAAGATTTCGATATAATTTATCTTTCATACGTTATATTATTTTTAACCGACTTCAAAAAAAGGTGGAGGTTCTCAATTCGTCGGAATCTTTATTTACGAACAATAGCTGTATTATAATATAATATAACTTGAATTAATGACATCCTGGTCCTACAAAATATAACAATAAAGATTAATTGATTATGCTTATAAAGTATGTATTAAGATTTTATTACTTTTAATTTATGAAAAGTATGTAGAGCACTCCTTAATTGGATATTTATTAATTTAGAAGAATCTTTATATCATTACATTAAGATTTTATCTCCGGCATATCTTATTATGACTCCGATTGTTTGATAATAATAATATGAGGATTTTCTTGAATTATTTGTCTTATTTGTTTTTCTTTCATTTTAGCTTATTACGAACCTAAAACTAAACTTTACTGAAACATATGTACAAGAAACATGATAATATAAATAAAACAGTTAATTTATATTTCATATTATAATAAGAATACATAATAAATATATAATATGGAATCTCTTCAAGCTTAGGTGCTTGGTGCAATCTTGGTAGGATAATAATGAAATTAATTCTGGATAGTAATTTTATTAAAACAAAGGGGAACGAACAATATCATATTTTGAAGAAAAATTTCCATAGATTTTTTTTCGGAAGCTAGGTGTATAAATAGTGAATTTGGGTTTCATAAAATTAGGTATGTATTACTATTTCATTTTAATTTCATAAAATAAAGTATGTATTACTTTTTCATTTTAAAAGTTGTTTGTTCTTTTACTAGAAAGAAAAAAAATGATATTTTTTTTGTTTGTTTTATTTAGCTTTGAATCTCATAAAAAAAATTCTTATTGATTTTGAATAACGAAAAATCCGTTTGACCATCACAAAGAATTCATAAAAGTTGTCTCAAGTGGTACTTTAAATGCATAATTATGTCATTAAAAAAGCTGACGAATTACGCCTGAATATTCTAATTAAATAAGGAGTGAGGATAAAAATTAGCCACACCAAATGTCAACAGCAGCTTAAAGCACTTACGATAAAAATTCTTTAATAACTTTAAATCGCAATCGTTTATTAACCTAAATCCTTAAAAATAACACTTACATACCAGAAATGCCTATTTGGCAGCGGTTATCTTATTATTATTGTTGCGAATTGATCGCAACAATCCAAGTGTGTTTGAAGGAATTTAATTTTTACTGACCGTAATGACTGGCAAATCTGTTCAAATAAAAGAATAATAAATATAGGAATCCGTTGCAAAATAGAAACGTTAGGTTAAAATTTTAGAAAGTAATAAGTATACAATCTGCTAAGGTTTTATATAGTAGTTAAAAACTTGAGAGGATGAGTAAGTTCAATTGCAATGTTTTCTGTTTTCTTTCACAATTATTATTTGCACTAATATAGGTACTAATTGTACTTATATGTATCAAACAAGTCAGCTATTACAAAATATTCTGCGACTTAAATATTTTGATAAGCAATTTAAATATAGAATGGCAATATGATGCGTGGTAAAAACAAGATTTGATACTAATGCTAATTCGTGAATCACAGCACCAAAACTAGAGCGATTTTAAAGGGCATCGCTTTAGGCTGAATACATACGATTTTTTTAGAGATAGCTTAACGTTTAAAAAAAAAAAAAACTCAAAATATCTTTATTTCACATAGGCCTAATATACAGGCGCTTGTAAATGGTCCTTATGATATTTGTTACATTTGTATGGCGATAGCTCCAAGTTGACTTAAAACTAAGTTTACGAGGGTTCCAACGCGCCCTGCACTGAGAAGAAGCCCACAACAAACTCAGCCGGGTTTTGTTTTCTGTTATCATCACTTCACAAAAGCTCTTAAAACTAATTATAGAGCTAGTATAATTACAGCAGTTCATTCATCCCCAAGGATTTGATTCATGTAAGTAATCCTTAATACTATAGTAAGCTTTATTAATGAGCTTTCGTTTTACAGCGACTTTGAACTTATTGAGGGATAAGTTTAATATTTCATTAGGGAGTTTGTTGCAAAAGCGTATCCCATTGCCTTTAAATGATTTATTTATTTTTTCTAGTCTTGTTTTATGAAGTTTATTTTTACTTCTAAGGTTGATAGCATGGAGATCGCTTTTCTTAACAAAGTTATTAATATTTTTATGCACATATATCAAGTTATCAAATATATACTGTGCATCTTATCTTGGATCTTATCTTGGACTCATCTTGGTGATAACTAACTAGCAAGAAACTTGGTCCAATTTCTCGTTCTAGATAATCTTCTAGGAACCAAAGCCTGACCTTCTCCTTACGTAAACCTATAGGCACTGAAGTCATCTAAAAATGAGAATAAAATTTATTTTGTGATTTAAACAAATAGTTTTTGTTAACATTATATTATACATATTTCTCAGTTTTTAGGATTCCGTACCCAAAGGCTAAAAACGGGACCTTAAAACTAAGACTTCGCTGTCCGTCCGTTCGTCTGTCACCAGAATGTGTCTCTAAAACCGTGATACATAGTTACTACGGACTTGAAATTTTCACAGACGATGAATTTCTGTTGCCGCTATAACGACAAATTTACTTAAAATAGAGTAAAATAAATATTTAAGGCGGCTCCCATACAACTAACGTAATTTTTTACTTATTATTATATAAATCTTATGTCATTTATTATCGATTTATAAGTATCGATACCAAAATTATTACATAAAAATCAACAAAGGTCAGCGTGTGCTAAAGCAATATAATCTAATTGTTATTGTTATTAAAAAAATAAAGGAATGTTATGTTTGACATTCAAAAGCTGAATTAATTATAAATTGATTGGTACTTAACAAAGGAAAAAAATCAGACGCACTTTAATAATGTTATGTTCCTCTGTCGAAACTTGAACATTAGGTGAACACATCATGTTCGGTACATTTATAATTATGGAGAAATTTCCCTGCCTTTTCATGTTTAGAAAATACTCGTAGACTGCTAAAATACTCCTTCCTTAACTAATAATAAATCGGCAATCATTTGTTTAATCCGTTTTAATAATGTTATGTTCCTCTGTCAAAACTCGATCATAAGGTGAACACATCATGTTCGGTACATTTATAACTATGGATAAATTTTCCTGCCTTTTCATGTTTAAAAAAAAACTCGCAGACGGCTAAAATAGACTCCTTCCTTAAGAGTCCTGTGAACTACCATGTCTCCCATACAAACGTAATACCAAAATCATTTGTAATTCGTGTATATTTCGATCATGTTGTGGTGTTATTCGAGTTCGTATAGTAATAGTCTATGCTCCTGGCCATATCTGGTCCCGAAATACGGTTGTTAAACGAAATTGTGAACGAATTTAGTTTTGCTTATTTTTATGTCAAAGAGGACATCTTTTCTGCTTATTTGTTTTGTAATAAAAACAACACTTTCTCACGTCGCATTAGTTCAGGAGCACAGTTTTTATTGTCCAGCTAAAGATAAAGAAAGTTACAAGTTTTCATTCATAATTTTGGTATTACGGAACTCTACCAAAGTTATAAAAATTTTGATCAAAATTGATTATTATTTTATTTTAAAGAAATATCTCCGAACCAAATATGGCTAGAAGCATAGATTATTACTATATGAATCCGAATAACACCACAAAATGATCGAAATATTCACGAATTACAAATGATTTGGTATTTTGGAGGGTTACCGCAAATTCGCGCGCATCGCGTTTCGGCCCATACTATTAACGTATTCTGTAGCGCTGACGCAATTTTGCGCCGATTTATAGTATTATTAAATATTTTATAGTAAAATAAATACAGAACTTATTAAAAAAGTAAATGTACAGTGACTTTGAATATTAATTAAATTAAATGATTAGACTTAAGAAGTAACAAAAAATCTCGGATTACATCCTGAAATAACCCGTTTAATATCTCGAAAAAATACTAAAAATGTCACTTTTAGTTATACTGTTTTTGAATGAAAATTTAAGTAAATCGTATTTTTTTTTTCTAGACACTTTCTCATAAATGTTATGAATTTTCTAAATATGACTATTTTATAAGTTTGGGATATGAAACTTGGCTAATATCTTGAGTCTGCGTAGAGCGTCGACCGCTATTTTAGCAAACAGCCTGTACCAGAACTGTTCTAATGAGAAAATTATACACATATTTTCAAATATTTTCTACACAAAAACTAGATTATAAAATTCCAAATAATGTGATGTCAATCATCAAATCAGTAATTGAACACATTACTGTTTTATGTGCCGTCGGAAATCGTAAATTTTGACTAAACCACAATTCTAACGCGTGAACAGCCTTAACGGAGACATCGTAGTTCACAGGCCCCTTAACTAATAATAAATCGGTAATCATTTGTTTAATCCGAAAAGACATGATTAAGAGTTTACAATTTATTAAAGTAACGTCATACTCGTAAGTTAAAACATTTCTAAATTAACGTATTTTTTCTAGTTTCCCATAAGAAAATATGTTTTGAATTTCATTTGAATTAATGCTAGTTTTTAATTATTATCACACCGATCTCGGGCGATTTGAAAGATAATTTTTATACGGAAATACATATGTATTAGATTAGAGCGATCATAACAGATTCAACTAAGCTAGTTTTGATGTAAATTTTGGTACTCAATCTATGTATGTCAAGTAGCGTGAAACGAGAGTATTTTGTCAACGGGTGGCCATCGATATATTTATTTAAAAATTAAAATCAAACGTGAAACGTATTAATGAAATATATTAATTTTGATGGGACCCCAAACATATGAGCGAGAAAATTAATAATTATAATTTTGATATATATTTTAATAAGTATCATTAGTTGATCTAATTTACATAATCACAGTTACGGTGGGCTGTGAACCAGTTTTTAGGTTAAATTAATGCTTTCTTCCATAATTGGATCGCTATAAACATTTAGTGGTTTTGCAGTTTCTTTACCTTCACCTCCTACTTTATAAAATTAAATAGAAAAGCTATAATTTTTTACAAAAAATCAAAAACTAAACATTGGATTTATATAAGTACGTCTCTTATACCAAAGCTATGATATAGTTGATATTTTGTAAAATATTAAGTCATATAAATGTAAAAGTACTTACAAATGTTTGCTGTCGTATATTACCAATCTGGTAAATGAAGGTGAATGTATTGTTTTTGGTTTATATAAATGACAATAAAAAAAAAAAAAAAAAAGAAAAAACTGGTGATAAAGTCTATCAACGCAAAAATACCAAACTCATTCATAAATTCACCCATACACGTTAATCGTCCCCAAGCCAAATCAATTGGATTCAGGAACCTGTAATTTTGCACGCCAAATCAATTAGATTGAGGAACCTGTAATTTTGCACACCAAATCAATTGGATTAAGGATAAGGAACCTGTAATTTTGCACCGAAGTTCTCTTCATGACAAGAGAAAAAGCAGAACTCCTCCAAGGTTTCTCTATTCTCACGAGATCATCCAAGCGAAGTCATAGCGGGTAAACTTGTTAAACATGCGAGTAGATAGGTACCTACTCTCAAGACGCTTGATACCCTCCGGCGCAAATTCCACCTTCACCTCCGCGTTTTGCATCGTCAAAAATCCACTTAAAAGTCATCTCGGCGTCCGAACTGTGACACCGAGATGCGGTGAAAGCTTAAATATTGAATCACCGAGCCCATACAATTTCCGTGGAAACATAAATATCGCGTCACAGCCAAAATAACATGTCAGTTGTCACCCCAAACGTTGTTCGCATAAAAAATCGCATAATCTGCACATACATCAAGTGTATTGTCTCTAAAAATTTATTGCGTAACCAGTTTACAATAATGTGGTACTGTTTTTTATAAAAAAAAAAGATTGACTTCTGGTCTGTATGGTATTGTTTCGCTGGAGTGGCGAAAATAATGTGATATTCGAATATTCAAATAATACACTCTTAACCCCGGTACTAAAAGTATATCAATATTAAGTGTACTGTTTTGTGTGCATTGTGTAGACCGGTTTGTTTGTAGTGTTCCTTATAAATATTTTGTTGTGTTTTTTTGTAGTTGTGTCATTGTAATGGAGGGTAATCGTCCGAAATGAGAGCGGGGTTAGAAAGGACCCTTTTGGTTACGCTATGACTCTTTTAGATGAGATAATGCCATGTTTTGGCTACGCAGTTCCAGGCACAGAGATAGAACTTGTATTACAAGGACATGGTTTCGGGATACATTATTCAAAGGATATGATTAATTGACGGAACCCCACTGTACAGTACCCAAGCCTGCTGCAAACTAGACCGTTAATCCAAAAGTTTATTCAAACAAAGTGCTACTAAATTCTTGATATATTTGGCAAAGAGCAAGTTCCTTTCCGTTTGTATTGGTGCAAGATGTAGAGTTTTAACTTTTCATAAAAACCCATAAATAAGCTTATGTACAACAAAATTTCATTAAAAAAAATATCATAGCTGTAATGATATTTGACTTTTGACAAAAATAACTAATCAAAGAATAGCACAATGACAAAATTGTGAAAATTACAAACGTCCGTGACCAAACGATCACACTTCATGTCTTTTTTGTAATAAAATCCATTGACCAGTTTTGCTTTCTTCAATATCAGCCTATTGTAATCGTTTGATGCGACTGATCGCCGTGTGACATCTGTAACGACTTCGATTCCCGTACAAAATTTGGTATGATCCATTTTTTGGTCCATTCCAATTTGTGCAAATCAATTTTTGGAGAGTCACACTCGATATGTACACGTGTTTTATCATTCGTTATTTTTTCACTCAAGCAGCAACAGGAAAGTGATTTTGTGATTTATGATTGGTGATAGACTCTCTAAGTAAAAATTTGATGCAAATATAAAAACCAATATTACATTATCTCTAGATAAATGTAGTTTATTTTAAGGATTGCAAACATTTTTTTATCTTAGAATCAGTTTATTAGAATGAGAGAGTTAGCGAGTGGTTAGCGTGCCGGTTTCAAGGCGCCGCCATCTCTGAGGTTCCGGGTTCGATCCCCGGACAATGTAGAATAATAAGTTTTCTACATTGTTTCGGGTCTGGGTGTTGTGGTACCTTCGTTGTTTCTGATTTCCTTAACACAAGTGCATAAGCTACTTACTAAGGGATCGGAGCGATGTATGTGATGTTGTCCACTATTTATTTATTTATTTATTTTATACTATCTCTACCACTCTAATACTACTAATACTCTATACTAGCTTTTCCCCCAGTGTTTGGCTTTTCACCAATCCCAATGAAGCAATGGATTTCTGCGGAGTAAAAAGTATCATGTCCAGGATGTTATTTATCATAATTCAAAATTTCAGCCAATGGTTGAAGTCATAAACATGCACAAAAATAACAACTTTCACCTTTTAATATTAGTATCTGGAATGATGGTAGTATCTATGGTGTTAGCTTTTACTTTCCTCAATGAAGAGTAACATTATATATGCTCCATTTAAATCCAATGGGCATTTAAATCATTATGAAACTAAGTCGGCGAAGCGGCAGACAAAACTATATACCATTTGATATACTCGTATGATAAACTAAGGATTTGCGGTCAGCGCTAAAAAGTGTCCGAACCGAATGACATACAAAACGCGAAAAGACATACAATCGCACTACAGTCTCGTGTTTGAAAATTAGGCTGTATAGTAATGGTTTAAGACATAAATTACAATGTTTCAGTTCGTTTATAAAAATACTCATGTACCTTCGTTTTTATAGGTTTTCTCGGGACACTTTTTTCGTGAATTTTGTATTACACCCGTCGTCCAGCGCTTAAAAGTGTCTGAACCGAATGACATACAAAACGCGAAAAGACATACAATCGCACTTCAGTCTCGTGTTTGAAAATTAGGCTGTATAGTAATGGGTTAAGACATAAATTACAATGTTTTAGTTCGTTAATAAAAATACTCATGTACCCTCGTTTATATAAGTTTATTTGGGACACTTTTTTCATGAATTTTGTATTACACCCGTCGTCCATAGATTCATAATCCTATGACTATAACAGTATAATGAACCTTAGGCACCTCTTACATTACATTATTTCGGAACATTTCGGAACTTATCGATTACATTATTTCGGAACATTACGCCTGTAAACAATTTTAGTTTACGGTTAACTAAAAGCGAAAGTAAGAACCAATATTAAATCCGAACTGCTCTTGTTCGACCTTTTCCCACATGTCTATAAACTGAAATTATAGGTTATTAGCGTACTTAGAAGCCGATTAGTGTTTTATGGTGCGTTCTACACTGCGCTCTATTTAAAAGCGTTTCCATCCTTTTGTTTCTTTGAAGAAATGTTAAATGTTTGTGTGTGTGTGTGTTTGGGTAAAAACATTGCAACTAAATCTCATAGAAGGTTCAGGGTTGATCGTCCCTGAAGCCCACATGAGACGCCTGTATATTAAATATTAATAATGTAGTTATTCTCAATCGGTTGATATTTTTCGAATACGTTTTGTTTGGGTGATGCTTGGTTAGCTCAGTGATTTCATTCTAAATCCAATTTGCTGAAATTAATAAAAACAAAATAACACACATAAAAGTTTGTTTTACTTTCTGAATATTACTATGATATTTTCCATTAAATTAAAATTTTATTATTTCAAAAATATTTTTGACGTAATTTTTAAAGTATTTTATCAGCAAAAGTCAGTCGTTTATGTGTCTACGTTTGATCTCTACATTAACAGCTTAAAAATCTTCGTATATATGTATAACTTCTTTGTAGATAATGAATGGACCATAAACATTATACAAATAGATAAGCGCATATTATTACGTCGGTTAATAAGGTAGACTGTAAGTGTACCAAGTGCGCTATTAAGAAAATAGCGTAATATTATTTAAAACATACCAAAGAGCCAAGTGAAATAAACCGATTTGTTGATCCGATCGATAATAACATTAAAGAATCGATCGCCACACGTTTATTGCTTCTTAATGAGGAATACCATTCTGAACGGGCCTTAATATTCGATGAAAATTAAATAATCACGATTAAAGTATTCTATTATTTTCATTTAATATTTGAAAGGGAATTGAAATGCGTTGATATTTTTCGTAATTTTTACAAAGTGGGAAATAAAATTTTATAATTTTCCAATTAATAAACATGCGTAGGTATTAGCTAACGTAATTTTTTAAAACTTTCTTTAAGTTTGAGTAGTGATAATATGATGGGATGTGATTATGTTGTAGAGTCCTATTTTTCGGGATAAAAAACTTATATGATCTAAAGATGATACATAGTAAATAATACATGGATTCCATGATAGTACATAATACATAATTTCAGACCATAAACATTATATGCCAATGTTATAAGCCCAAAATCTTGGTCGTAGAAAAGACAAAGAGATGCAAAAATGATCATTCACAATAAAGACAAGAGATAAAGTAGCATGTTTTTAGCTTTCACGGGATCGATCGAAGAAGGGACGAGTAAACTAGTCTTACCAAAGAATAAAATCATAACCTAACTGATTTATCAATGCATTATTCAAACCATAGGATGTATTGGACTGTTATTTGGCATAGCTTACAAAAGACATCATCCACACTTCCATTCGTGAAATGGAATGAAATGGAATGAAAGTATTTTTGAATATTCAACCCCTGTTGTTTTGAGGTCTTTCGAGCGAAGCAAGCGCCTGGTAGTCGACAATATACAACAAAATCTTCTTACATTTATCATACAACAAACACAACCGAAAATAAAAATCCGTCTCAAAGAAAGACGTAACCATTAATCCTTGCGAATAAATTTGGGTACACTCGATGCGTATCACTTTTTATCTCACAACAATGGATCCAATGCATTGTGACGTCACAAGTTTACCAACACGGTGCTGTGTGCCGCGTGATTAATTTTACAAGTACCGCTTATAAATACAACTACCCTTATTGTATGTGTGTTTTGTCATTATCAATGGCATACGTACCCAATACCCATGGCTGAACGAGAAAACTTTAGTTCTTAATACGTTCAGAATAAATGCTATTTTTGAATAAGAATATTATGTTGTTCAGTGGACTATTGTTGTCGCCAAAATATCATAAGCTTTTGTAAAGAACCTGGAGTTACCTTTTTTCGTTGCCCTTCATATTTAAGGAAGTTCTGGGTTGAGTTTATTTTTAACCTCCGATGCAAAAAGAGTGATGGGTAAAAATAATTAATCCATTGATTTGGGTGTAGCGTTTAGCCGAGTCCACTTTAAAATGTGGCGATAGTAAAAGCAAGGCAAAAGTTCATGCGCTTTTATAATTTCCAACATACCTACTTACGTATTTTTAATTTGAGGACGGATTGGTTAGCGCTTGACGACAATCGTGCCTGATGGAGAGCGATGATTCAATCTAATTTTTTTAATACATATATCAGGTTATACACATCAGAATCTGCTGCCAAAGGAAGCTTATGCTATGGGTACCTACTAGATAAATGATAAACACACACAAATATAATATATAGAAAAACACCCAGAATATAATATATGGAAAACATTCATGCTCATCCCCTAAACATTTTCCAATTGTGAGAATCGAACCCACGACCACCGACGCAGAGGGCTGGACCACTACCGCTACACCATTTTAGTCATTCAAGCACGACTGGCTAGAAAATCTGTTCAGCATGACCGGTAATCAAACCTCCGATAAAATTTAAATATTATTTTTTTGGTGTAAAGTCTAAAGTCGTTATAGTAGAACAATGACGTGACATATCTAATGGCATGCTTAGGCTCACTCACTAGTCACTTCTGAGTCGATACCACCTTGTTTGAGTCAGTCTTTCGGTAGTGGGTGTAGCCGTGGGAAAATAAATGTTCTACATTCGTATTGCATATAAAATGGAAGAAATGTCGCGGTTTCACTCCGTTGCATAGTTCCTTTCGACTCTGTTTATAGTCATGTATATTAAATTAGAGATTAGTTTATTTATAAGGAGCGATATTATGGCCACATTTCCTCTTATGCTCTACATAGGGTTATAAAAACGTTATAGAATATTTTTAGTATGCAAGTCGTAACTCGTAATGCGGGCTTTAATAGTCTTATTAAAAACTTATATTATAGATAACTTACTTCATGTTAATGTGAGAAAAAGTTGAGCATTCACGTAACACGTAATGTACACTTTTTATATAGTACAATCTTTGAACATACCTACTTAATTTGTTTTAACTTACTTTATCAGCTTTGCATAAACCTATACTTAACTACAATTTCACACTGACAAAACAAGTACAAAAGTCATCAGATTCCTTTTCCTACGCATATGGTCACTTATTTCAATAAATACGTTAAATAATCAACATACCAATTTGTAGATCAAACAATATTGTATTGCAGATTATCTACCCAATCTCCTCTTAATTTGCCATATAAAATAATATGCATTCCTTTAAGTAATTTTTCCAACAGTTTACTGCCTATAATGTGTTTCAGCCGAAACCTCAGTTACGTACCTGATCGTTAAATATTTAGAGCAAAAAGTATCAAAAGCATCCGTATACATTTAAGCTTCCATTAAGGAAGGTATCATTATTCACTGTAAGGATTTACGCGTCAATTGCACAAAAACAGTTGACGCAAACAAATTGAATATTCCCACATAAGAAGGTGAAAATCCTAAGGCAAATATGGGATAGAGTTGGTAACAAATGATCTTTTCCATTATACGATAAGAGTTTTTAATGGTAACAAAATAAGCGTCAAAGTCCCTTGTGAAATTTTTGATATCGTTAGCGAAGAAAGCTTTAAAGTTTAGAATCAAAATGTTATTTCGTGTGATCTACACAAAAGAATGGGCGATCCGCATGTGTTCTGTTTGATTAATGATCTCACTCTCGAACTATCACCGAAACTAGAAGAAAATGACAATAGACCAGTATAATACAATCGTGTCACATAATGACAAATTTTTTTGCAGTTGCATCAAAATATGTTTAAGTAACTTCTTTAATGTCTCGCAATAAGGTTTACAATAAAGTGACTGCAGACAGGCAATGGCAAAGTGGTTTTGGTGTTAATAAAAAGTTGACTAATGACTTTTGATCCGGGATCAAATATTCATGGGGTTTTTTTTCAATTTGGCGACTCGTTTTGTTACAATTAACGCTTTTTACTTGCAAGCATCTATTTAATGATTTAACGAAGGTCCTTGTGTCTATTATACATACTCTTATTGACTTTAGTTGTATTCGTTTACATTACTTTGTTTGTTTTTATGCATTCTACAATAATGTTAATATTTATAACTGTAGATTTAAATTAAAGAAAAGTGTGTGCCAATGTCTTTGGGTTTATCTATAACAATGATACAAAAGTGATCTGTGAAAATTTCTTCTTGTTTCTCGGTATAATACGTAGCATTATTATTATCTTGCAGATTTCAACTTTATTTTGATGGAAGAACAAACCAACAAATAAAGCATTATTCGCACTAATAAAATTAGCATCAACGCAAATTGTAATTTCAATATCGCAGAATAGATAAAGTTAATCGATATTTACTCACAATTCTGTATCTAGTAAATCAACCCTAATCTATATCGCTAGTAAATTGCGAATGGTCAATCTCATGCCCCAGTTACCACGCTCGGGAGGAATCTAAGTTCACAACTTGTACCAGTAAATAAATAGACCAACCACGCCTTTATCACCAATGCCACAGAGGTTATATTCCGAAGAGGTTCAACACCACTTTCCTTTTATCTACTAACGAATACCGATGGCGCAGACGTTAAAACTTTGTTGAGAGGAAATGACTACAAATTTTCAAGTGCACTTCTAGTGCTGTTGACGAGTTTGCACTTGACTGCGATCTCTCCTGGTAAGTGATGATGTAGGTTTGCATGGAACCTAACATAGAAAAATATTGTACTGATATTATTGGCCAGTAATTTAAAAAGAAAGTAATCGAAAGATATTGTTTTTCCAAAGAAGATTTTTCGCAATTTCTATGCTAGTGTTATGGCCAAGGATTTTTGAGGATTCCTTCACAGCATACCTCTTCGAACAGTATTAGGCTTTTGTACATACCTACCTAATGTATCCTATCAAAATGACCGAGTAGACCAAATCCCACCGTCTAAGATAAGGACATAAATCTCTGGCACATTAGCGTACGCTTGGATTCGAGTGGACATCAGTTGTTCGATTCCCGCCACAGGCCACTTTAGAATTTTATAATTTCTAAATTGGCTCATGTCTGAGGCTCTGATGGCCGTGGCTAGTTACCACCATACCAGCAAAGATGCACCACCAATCGATTTAGTCCGTAGACCGAACACTGCACCCTACTAATAAATCTAGGCCGATGCTATCATAACTACTTTATACTACAAAAAATGTAGTTTTTATAGTGTAACAAGATTAATACCCATCTTAAAACTGATACCGAGTGACGTATACCACGTGCCATCAGTTTGATATAAATAAAAGCGTCGACTTTCACCATTAAGATAATGGTGTAGGTCTAATCAATATTTTAATGTAATCGAACGATTTAACGCTTATTTTTATTCCGAATTAAATATTCCATAAGAATATTTATTGCTTTTTTACCATAGTCGATATAATGGAGATACATTCGAACGGTCGATATAAAACAGATATTTTCGATCGGTCGGATTTACGACCGACGGTGACGGTGTATGGCACCCTCATTAAAAGATACATCCGAATTGATTCATCATTGGAAGTGACGAAAGCTTTAGGTAAAGGCAGGAATACAGTATACAGCTTTTTTGTAAGACTATCTTAATTCCAATTGCAAAAAAACGCATCAAAGTAAGTTCAAGAATATAATGATATTTTATTTTTTGTTTCAGGTAAGTTTTAGAACTCTATCTTTCATCCAGTCCATCACTACTAACTGTAAGTACAATAATTTATTTTATATTACTTACCAAGTTTGTGAAATATTCTGATAAAAAGGTAAGAAAAAGGATGAAAAATCTTATCTCATTCAAAGAGCTTCATTTGAAATGATAGGCCTTTGAAAGTAGATTAAAACTGAAATGTTTTTTGCATTACAGTTTTGCCTAAGAAATATAGAGGAGACATCATGATATAACTTTTTCGTCATTCTTTGGTGAGGTACTTAGGTATTCGTGGTCAATTGTAGGAAAGAATTTTACAAAAAAAGAATACTAGATTTTACAAAACAGAATGGATTTTGTTAATAGAAAGTTTATGACAAAAATAATTTCTTCTGTATTATGGACAGGATAAAATAAAATAAAATGAAACAAAGGCTATTTTATTTATTTTATAGTACAGGCTCCGCTAGCGATAGAGCATTTCGTAAAACTACAGAATATTAAAGGGATTAAACAAACTGGCCTGGTCAAACAGGATGCTTTAACTGAGACCACAATTCAAAGAACAAAAAAAATTACTTGATAGCATTGTGAACACGCCCTTATACTAATATCATTCACATTAAACTGATTTAAATCACGCACCGGAATTTATTCATTAAGAGGAACAGAGAGAAGCCCACGCACTTCATTTATTATGCCTCGAGATTTCAATATTCATAAGATTCGGCAACATCTGAATGCTACATTAAAATTAACACGTAACATCTCGGGCTATTTAATACAAATCTAAAACATATCTTCGGTTGACTACTGAGCGCGAGTCTCCTCTCTGAATGAAAGGGGTTCTGCTCATTGTTCATAATGTTGGCCAAGTGAGATTTGTTATCTTTCAGAGAGAGGTTCTTTCAGTTGGTAGTACTGGTATTTTGTGAAAATGGTCAAAAATTCAGAATAGTCAAAAATGAGCTTCGATTAGATCTAGGATTCAAATCCTGGATTGTAGAATACTTGAGACTACAGTCTCATCTACTAGGATATCACGGCTATAAGATAGCACTATTTTTTACAATAAGTCAAAGAGGATGAGAGTAGGTATATTATGAACGAAGGTGCACAAAATTTTCTGAGCTTTTTTTTTGTTCAGCTTGGTTATGATTTTTGTTAATCAGTATAATCTCAATTTTAATAAATATAATCATACTATTCGATTTTCTAATGAACCCGGCCCGATTTATAATTTAATTTCAATTGGACCATTTATATTAATGGCTCCCATTGAGATGTTACGTGGGTTTTAATGACTATGATTGTTTATTGCGTTGTGAGAGATAATATTGAAATGTACTCCACATCCGCATAAGTCTCTGGTAATCTATGCTTTATTAATAAAACATGTATCTATGATGCACCAGATATAAAGGTTAATAAGGAGAAAAGGTAACTAACTGATTTATCAATGCACAATTCAATCCACTGGAAGGATCAAGATGAAAATTCTCTCTAAGCTGAATTCTCTAAGGATTTGTAGATATTTATTTCTAAGAGGGAAAATCGGAATTCACGCAAGTGAAGGTGCGTGTCCCTTATTTTATATACCACAGGTAAACTTACAACAAAATCACATCACAATCTGTGATCACTTCATAAACCTAATTAAGTTTGTCTTGCCTTCATCTTTCATGCCAATAGTTTGTACCTTAGGCACAAAATTGTAAACATGGCTACCTTATTAAATGCCCACTATTTACGAAACAATACATCAATGCGTAAGTATTTGCACTTAGGTACTTTAAATTCATTTCTATTGATTTGGTGCAAGTCTTTATTTTGAGCTTTCCTTTAATAGTAATATGAGATTTGTTTTATGGTCTATGTGTAAGATAAAGTCTCTGAAAGACCAAGTTAGTGTTATACAAATTAGTGGTATTTTCTTTTCAATCAAATAAAAATACTGGTCTCGGTATTATCATCCAGGGATTGGCAGTTGTCGAAATGTGTTTTCAATTCAACGAACTCCTAACGAGGCGAAATAACTTCCTTGTCACCAAACAAACAACGCTAAACACCTCGTGACAAAGCACTTCTTAAGCGTCAGCTCCACTTATATCATTAATAAGTATTTACCACGCATCTGTCCTTAAGTGACATCGCTATAATAAACAATGCTACTACCTTAAAAATGTTAACACGCAAAAATGACGCTTAAAAACTAACGAATAAAATTCAGAATTGGAACCGAAGAATTGTTCCAAAAAATTCAGAGCGATTACATACAAAACAAATAAAAATGGTGTTTGAGAATAGAGAATTAAAGTTTACTTTGGCCTGAAACTAACAAATAGATTTGTGCATACCTAGTAGTTACATCATCAGTAGCAAGTTTGATTAATGATGCACATTAGATACGCATAGCGCGAGAGCTTGGGAATTTCGCTGATTAAATTTGGGACATATCCGTTGATGTTTTTTTTAACGTTTGTGGTTGTTTGATATGTTTAGGATATTATGGTGATTGTGATTCCGAAGTAAAGCGACCTTTGATATAAAAACTAGAGCAAAGAGCAATTCACGTCGATGATAAAAACTAAATTAGATTTCATTTTACAATGTGTATTTTGGTACCTACATTGTACATAGTTAGAAGCTTCATAAAAGCCTGTAACAGAAGCAGCAAATCCAGATTATTTTTCAGGGGGGAAATAAGAGATAAAAGTATTTTTTACCTATATCAGAGAAGAAACAGAGCGTTATAAATATTTATGAAGATAATCTCAAAATAATTTGCTACGAAAGAACTGTTGATTTAAAATAACAATAGAAAGTCAAATAAAGTGTGATCCTAAAATGCTGCTAAAATGCTGGGTTAAGTTACGTACCAAAAAGAAAAATGTTTCTGTAGCGTTAGACACGTATCTAAAACATGCATCAGAAAATTTTTTACTTAGTTAGTTGGATACTAGCTATGTATCTAATGCGACATTTTCATAAATATCAGCTATTAAGCGTTGATTCAACTAGATTAATCAGAAAAACATTTACAGATAACGCCTAACGCCTTTGGTCCGCATTAAACGTGCGTTTTGATGAACATTTTACGAGCGGAGACATGGCATTACAAGAGAGTCCACAGACCACCACGTAGATGCCTAATAGGTCGACTGCTCTTAATATTTATATTCATTGGATTAGTCTGTCGTAAAATCGGAGCAACCTCGTTTATGTGTAAGCGACTCTGAATATGTATTTGGGATGCTTGTCACACCGAAGCGATGCTTAGGGACCATTTATTTTTCTGGATGCGTTGAAGAAAGTGAATAGGCATTTTCTAAGCAAACGTGTTTCAACCTAGACCTCACCTTTGCTTTCTATTAGATGTGATTGGTGTCAAAAAATAAGCCTATCTACAAATAATCATTTGTAGATAGGCTTATTATTTGACAAAATTGTACGTTCACATTGTATATTTTTCCTGTCAATTTGTCCTATAATATAGTTAGATATAGAACGAGACTCTCTCCCTAATGACATCCTTATAGAAATAACATAACCATAAAGTGAAGTTGTTGTTTTAACCTTAGCATTCTCCACTAAATAGAATAATAAATAATAATAATTACTAAAAGCGTATGCTTTTTAAGTTACTTTATTGTTGATTTATCACTGTCATAATTACAAATCGTTGAATAGTTGCTATAAAATACAAGCCTATCTATAAAAAAACTCATTTATTTTGAACAGCAAGCCTTAAAGTATAAATAATATCTAGAAGTCCAAGCAAAAATCATCAAGAGAGCATAAATGCAGGAAAATAGTTACATTTCGGTGAAACTAGAAGCCAAGTTACAACTGATGGCGACAGTAAAAATAAATTTATGCGCGTTTCAACAGCAAGTTTGTAATCAAAACTGGAGCTCTTCATATTGTCATTGGTCATTTGTATAAGCAAATATACGTGATTAGTTCATCGTGTACATTATACGGACCGTAAACCAATTTGTTAGGCTTTAAAATCTCGATGTGCGTTCAGTTAAGGCTACTTAACTGTTTAGTCTGATATTTTCTTATTTTAACGAGGTATGTTACTTGGTTGCTTTATGACCAATAAAACAATGCTAAGCGGGCAAGCTATACTGCATATGATTGCTATAGATCATACTTCTTTAAACTAAGCCCATTGCTATGTCAAAGCTAGCTTTTTCTTTATAAAGAGGTATTCAGAATTTAGGCTTTAGAGACCCTTCAAGCTGCGTAAGAAGGCCACTTTTAGTGTCTTCTTTAGTGATTTCTAAAATTTGTTAAACACCATTTCTGGTCATTAAAAATTTAGAGAGTTTTTAGAACTTTTAGGATGAATATTGTTTTTATTTGACATGCAAACGTGAATCTAGTTAACTATTTTGAATACAGATATTTTTTATTAGCTTTTGTAAAACTGGTATGGAATAATTGAGAAAAGGTACTTCAGACTAATAATTTGTTAGTTTTTCTGTATCACATGTACCTAATACTAAATGCGTTAAGTGAGTTCAATATAAAAATTATTATTTAGGTACTGCCAGATGCAGAGCAACTAGAATTATCAACAAAAAAAAATCCTTGAAGCATTTAAATATATTATGACACAATATAGAGAGATCATAAGTTTATAATCTCAATACCGAAAGCACGAAAGAATTTGTCTTTCAAAAACGCAATCGACATTTGTTTGTAGATTTGCATGTAAATGTACTTTCGATGGTCTTGTTACAATAAGCCTTGTAACTATTCCAAGACGGTATTAGCCCTGATTATGGGTTTATTGTGAAAGTTCATGTGTACGTTGCTTCTAAAGAAATTTGAATGGATAATATCCTCCAGCGAAAGATTTGGCAACTTTTTGGCTCGTCTCTATCTTCTTCGCTTCTAAATTTGAACCAGCTCGGCTTTGTTAGCATGTCACTATATAGTAGACGTCCTCCCTGGAGCAATAATTAATTGGTGCGAGGTTCCAAGTTCAAATCCCGATTCCCAACACGAATCAGTTAAGGATTTAATAATTTCTCAGCCTGCTTAGGTTTGATCTTCAGGCAGTTGTCGGTCGCCGTTGCTTACCATCCTACAAGCAAAATCGTATCGCCAAGCGATGTTTCGCTCCGGTACTATACCTATTGTGAAGTAACGTTTAGAGTTTTTTTAGCCTTTCTAAGTTAGGTAAGACTGCAGTCGAGTACTAACTATATAGTAATCAATAAAATTAAATAAATTGAATTATAGTGGAGAGAACATTCCTAAGCGATTGCGATAGCGACAGTTTATACTTTTAAATAGAGTTTTCTTACAGGTTCTACCTTGTTTGATTCT
The DNA here is from genome assembly GCA_963855885.1 of Coenonympha glycerion. NCBI lineage: Eukaryota > Metazoa > Arthropoda > Insecta > Lepidoptera > Nymphalidae > Coenonympha > Coenonympha glycerion. The sequence continues at coordinate 1,528,316 of OY979636.1, forward strand.
GCATGTCTGTCTATTATTGCCGATTTGCTAATGTACTACAATATTTAAGTTTGGTACCTACTCGTTACTGTTAACATTTAATATCAATAAAAAATCTGAATATGGGATCACATAAAAGGGACAAATTACTGTAAAGCCTTACAAACTTCACTTACTTCTATAATATTTCAATAAAACTAGATTATTTTACTACCTTATAAGTAATTAATAAAAGATCACTTCCTTGTACCATAACATTTTCTAAAGACACTTTTCTTCTCTTTGACGATAAACAGCGTTATTAATATGCAAATTAAATTATCAGTAATTAAGTAAGAATTTAATTAAGAATGTTATTAATTTCTCGGTTAATTGGTTGTGTTACACTGTACGGCGTCCCGCGGGGTGCGGCTTCGATTCCCGCGTCAAAATTTTTAATTTCACATAAAATATACTCTTAAGTTGTTTTGAATCAAATCAAGTTATTAACGAAACTTTCATAACACTACGAGTATGTTGGACTTTATACAATTTGAATATTTATTAACCAAAAAAGGTCAATATAAAAATGCGTTTAAAAATTACAAAGTAGATAACTATGAGTACAATTGAATCGAACATTTTAATAGAAACGGAATTTTTTATGGAAATGAGTTTAAAATGTTTTGAATTAATTACATTCAATAATATAAACTGAAATTGATGAAATGAATATGAGACTTATGCGCATTAGAGATTTTCCTCTATCGATGAATAGAAATATAATGATTATTTTATCTACGACATCGACACAATTTGTGTGCTTTTGATTAGCATGCTAAAAAAATATCTGTAAGTAAGTATCTGTAAGTATATCAGGAAAAAACCAAATTTTGACGTGTCTTATATTTAATTTTCACTTTTTAATCAGACATTGATATAATAGGTCGTCGCTCGCGCTCCAAATAGATAGAGCCTAATGCTCTTTTTCACCAACACTTTAAGAAACGCCTAAGCCTAGGTGACAGTTTTCACTTACAACAACTACCTACATAGGTGTTTCTTAAAATGTTGGTAAAACGAGCATAAACCTTATCCGGCCTCTACACTACTCGCGAAGTTGACCGAATTGGGACCGAAGTTGAACTGGGCGAGCAGTGTGGAGGGGCACTTCGTCTAACTTCGCCAACTTCGACCCACTTCGGACTCACTTCGGGCAGCTTCCATTTGTTGTCGGTTATTGCGCCCGAGTCAAAGGACGACAAAGCGTTCTCGCGTAGTGTGGTGACCTACTTCGACTTCGGTAAACTTTTCTGAGTACTTCGCCGAGGAACTTCGCGAGCAGTGTGGACGGGCGGTTACAACGACAGCTCAGCGAGTGCGGCAACTTTTTTTTGTAGTATGAGCATTGAGTGTGTCATTTTGAAATTTGTATGGTGCGCGGATGCTAATGTGAAAAACTGTGTAGCGACTCGGGTTTGTCAACTTGGACAGAGTATTTTTTGCCGCACTTTTGAAGTCGAGGGCGGCCTGTTGGAGCTCTATCTTTTTAATATTATTTTTTGAAATGTACATCTTCAATGAAATGTTATGTAAAACTAATGCAACTGTGGAATATAGGACTTGAAATAAAACTACTTAATAGCCTTCAAGTCGGGACTATAGTGTTAGCACGCGTCCGTCCACGCCGAGCGCCTGGCACTGAGTGACGTGAACACTACATCCCTTCTTTATTTTAATTTTTTTTTTTAAATCAAATAAGTAAGCATTATTCACTTCAGATTTATGAACGCTATTACTATATTTTATTAAATAATGGTGATATATATTTTTCGACTGTCAACTTAAGTTTATTGGGGTTCTAACGCGCCCTGTACTGAGAAGAGCCCGCAACAAACTCAGACGGCTTCAATTTTTTGTTATCACCAGGTTGCAAAACATTTACAACTAGTTTAGACATTTTTAATTTATATTAAGTATACATTGCAATATAATTTTTAAATTAGTTTATCTCTAAAATAATTGTGAAAATTAAGTAGTTCTTGTATGATTTGTATTAAGATATTAATAGTTTAGAACATAATATGCAGTTTCAGATAAAACATCAATTTATAAATAAATTTGCTAATATTTGTAATTCGTGCTATGGGTACAATTCAGCCAGAAGCGAGCTTATAAAAATGATATTCTTACATTCGAATTTATCTGTATTTATAGTACCTACAATCAGTTTATTTTTGTTTCATAAAATCAAGCAATTTCTATAGAATAACATATTACATAAATAATTATTAATTTCTAATATGTTTCAACAATTATTGTTATAAGTACTTTTAAACAAGCATTTCCAAATTTATCGTACGATTAATAACTATTTTTAACACTATAATTGATACAAATTTCCATATTAATATATTCTTTTCCCTTTTCTTCAATTTCAGCTTCTGTCTATAATATCTATAACTTAGAAAATATAATCTATTTCGCACTCCTCTCCAGTTTTTTCAGTTTCAGCTTTTGACTTCTTGTTCGGTCTTTCTGAATGATTATTATTATTTTCAAATCTTCTTTTCTGTCGCGTTCTGCAAAATTCTTTAAAATGTCCAATAAAACCGCACTTAATGCATCTTTTACCTCGAGCTGGGCACTTAATATCATCAGAAGAATGGTTCTTCTTGCCACATCGAGTACACTCCGTATTCGAGAGTTGAGTCTTCTTAGATGTTTTATTATTCTTGTTTATAGAATTGACTTTATTAACTTCCACCTTACTGCTACATTCAACAGGTTGGTCCGGATGTTTAAACTGTTCAAGTTGTCTTGCTACTACTTCTAACGCATTGGCTCTTGCAATGATTGCTTCAAGGGTGAAGGAATCGCCAACTTCTAAAATTTTCTTTCTCAAATCTGCCGAGTTACATTTTTCAGTGATTTGATCAATCAAATGAGCGTCTTTATCGATAAACTGACATTTGTCAGCTTGATTCCTCAATCTCAAAAGGAATCTTTCGAACTGCTCTCCTTCCTCTTGTTTAATCAACCTAAAAAGGTAACGTTCATAAACACAGCTTTGTTTCGGCGCAAAGTAGTTATCTAACCTTCCAAGTGCTTCTTTATATACGTCGAGATCACTGGTGTTGTCATGACCGTCAGCCGCTGGTAAGTTATAATATACGTCCTGTATCGGTAATCCACCAACATGGAGAAGCGTGGCTAGTTTTTTCTCCGATGATTCTATATTAGCGGCTACAAGATAAATTTCAAGTGCTCGTTTCCACCTTTCCCACCGTGCTCCGACCGACGTCGGGTCACCCTCGCAGTCAAAGTGGTCGAGATTAGGTAACATACTCGTAGCATGAGTCATATTCTGCACCCTGTAAGGGAAAATTATAACAGATTTTTTCTGTTCGTGGCTCTTTTACTAAATGTAAGCAACAGTAATAATATGTTTGCAGCGTAGTCTTATAATTTTAACTTTAATTAATTTGCGTGACTATTTGCTTACATTTAAGTAACAGTAGGTATTACTACTGCGTAGCCTTATGTGTTTGTTTTTTTTCATTTGCGTGGCTCTTTACTTACTTTTAAGCAACAGTTTGACACTGCGTAGCCCTTTGAATTTTTATTTGCGTGGCTCTTTGTTTAAATTTAAGCAACAGTTTAATACTGCGTAGCCCTTTGAATTTTTATTTGCGTGGCTCTTTGCTTAAATTTAAGCAACAGTTTTATACTGCGTAGCCCTTTGAGTCTTTTATACTTAAATGCTAGGCTCTTTGCTTATATTTAAGCAACAGTATTATCACTGCATAGCCCTATAAAGTTTTTTATAAATGCTTGGCTCTTTGCTTACATTTAAGCAACAGTATTATAACTGCATAACCCTATAAGTTTTTTATAATATGCGTGGTCACTGCAAAACCATTTAATGTACTCCTTCAATTTTTCGGTACTGAAGTCACAAGTGACATTTCTCATAGTAATTATAATAATTAATAATAAAATAATAATTAAAGTCATAATAATTGATTAATTGGTTCTCACAAGTTTTATGTGGCATTATTAACTATTTTAAAACAGATCACTGCATACTTTAATTTGTATACAGTGGATAATACTATAAATTAACCAAAATAGTGAAATAGTGCCCCGCCTGAGGGAACTAAAGTATCCATAAAATTTATTTATTGAAAGTTTTTGAGCAATAAAATATTTTACTTTGAACATGAATTCCATGTCAATTCACTTTAACGGTCAACAATTGCTAAGCCCACTTACAGCTTTGAAATTATAATTAATATAAGAAGTAAATTCGTGTAGTTGTATCATATCTTGTATGTCACACGTTTAACAGTTTCATTTGAAATATTTGGTAACTAACATTACCTAACATTTGTATTGGTTATTAGCAATGGTGAAATCAATGGTTATTAACCATATTATCTTTAAACGTTATAACGTCTAATCATCAATTTTCTTACTATGCCTTCATTTGAAATACATAGCTTTACAGTTAGATATATTGTTCGAGTAGATATTGTGTTATCCATATTTTAAAACATTTCAGATAAATATTTTTAAATTATATTGAGAATCGCAAATATGTAAGATGCATACACAAGTAGATAGATATTTAATTAAGAAGACCCACGGCAAATATAATTGGCGCGAATAGCGACTCGAAATAACTCGTTAGCTTAATAAGAATTTAGGTACTTTTTGTTCAGTAATATATTCTAAAAGACAAGAGTTCAGAAACAGCTTAGCTAATGTAAACTACACTACATTTAGTAAAAATTCCAAAAATGGTGACTACGTAGCATTGGTTAGCTTTTATATTATGCTATTATATCGCTAAATCCAGTACCAACAACAACTTGATTAGAACATAAACTTTACTGTCACATTCTATTTTAAGCAATTTATGGATGTCGACTTTACTACTTGCGGGTAGTTATTAAAATTTGGTTCGCAAACGTATGCAAACAAATTAATGTAAAGTAGGAATAGTTGTAGACGACTGTCTAACAATTTGTTTACATAACCAGAATGGATAGCACTATACCACTAATAATTATGACTTAATTTTTCTCTTATTTGATGTAACATTTTCTATTGTGTATTTTCTATTGTTTATTGATGACCATTTGTTTTTTTTTTTTTTTTTTATAAGATACCTTCAACAACTAGCGTTGCCTTTAAACTAAGTAGGTAGGTATTCAAATTTTTAATTTGTTGATCTGAGCAGTTTTTATCTGAGCTTAAAACATGACACTACTGGGAAACAGAAAATTACCGTTAGGCCTTTAGATAACAAACTTAAGTCGTCACCTGCCCATAGTTAATATTTAAAGTACCTACCCGTAACGTCAAATGAAATTTATGAATTTTTAAAATGTATTGTAATTATTTCTATCGTCAGATTTATGAATATGATTTGTACTTTTATTGTTTCCCTCATCCAATTTTATCAATTTAACGGGATGTACGTCCATTTTCACTTAACTGCCTGGTCAACGAATTACACAAATAGAAAGTTACTAATCAAAACACTATTTTATTTTCTGATCACTCATATATATGTTTTGTACTTACATTCACCGTCGTCGCCAATGTGGAATATAGGACTTGAAATAAAACTACTTAATAGCCTTCAAGTCGGGACTATAGTGTTAGCACGCGTCCGTCCACGCCGAGCGCCTGGCACTGAGTGACGTGAACACTACAGCAACCATAAAAACTTTACGTTTGCACATTCAGCTTAAATGGCCAGTAATAATATTACCATAATATTATGTACTAGTATTACCATAATGTTAAAGATCACCAGATTCACTCATAAACGTCCATGTCATCTCAATGTCATGTTTTACGTATGTACTACAATAGCCAAGAATGTTAACCTAGGATTAGTGTCGTCGAAATTATAAGGCCCACTTGCGCCGAGGTGAGTTACAGCCGTTTTCACTAAACCTAGGAAACGCCTAAATCGAATGCTTAGTCGATAGGTGACAGTTTTCACTTACAACAACTGTCACCTTAGGGCTAAGCATTCGATTTAGGCGTTTCCCAGATTTAGTGAAAACGGCTGTTAGTGTGTTAACTCAGAGTTAGCACGCTAACCCAGAGTAAGTTGTCAAATTGTCCAATGAGAGACGTTTACTCTAGGGTAAAAAATGTTAATATTTAACTCCCGTTTCGCGCAAGTGGAAAGAATAATGTTAAATCATCAATTTCGTCGTATATATACCGTTAAATATTTTAATGTTATCTCTATCACTTTATGTTTACTTTACTCTAACACAGAAAAATCAAAAGACTTGAAAATACGAATCTTTTCTTATCTATGTTTCTGATATCAACCGCTTTTAGAAATAATAAAACAGGGATTTGATTAAATCCCTTAGCGATTTGACTAAACCACGGCTTTAATCATTTCTCTGCGTCACATACATCGACATCGCATCGACGTTTTTGCCTATAAAAAAAGTCCGTCGATGCCTTTATTCATTACCGTGGGTGGCTAAGAGCTATAGGCATAAAATCATCATTCCCATTCGCATAGGAATTGAGATGGTACAGTAATCGCGTTGACGCGATCGCCTTATTGACTTGGAACTGGCGCGTAAATTAAACACCTTATGGGCCCTGAGTCGAGTAATGCAAGCGCTGGTTTATCCTCATACTGTTATAGTGTGCCGACATAGTCTAGCTATAATACAGTTCAGAAATAACTTAAAAATAGGGTGGTGAAGTCACGATTAACGTCCCATGCTAGAGATAATAAATACGAGTATGTTGTATCTAGCAGTGGACGTTACATACCCAAGCTCTTGAAGGAATCGTTGCCTAAAGAGACATTCCACAACCAACTAAATTGGGTTTCTTATCACTTCGACCCATAGTGTCCATTTTCTCCTTGAATCTCCAATAGTTTTTGTTCTACGAGCTACGTGCCCCACGTGTTGCATGTTTATCGATCTCGTATTAATTAACATATTTTTCCTGTCGATCCCATTTTTATAACAACTTTTTTTTGTAATAATAGGCTTTCAGAACTAGGCCTAAATAATAAATCCTAATAAATGATCTCTTGAAGAAATATTGAAAGATCAGTTTCGTTTGCGTCAAGCTATATTGGTTAACTGTTCCTTTCTACGGATCTCATATTTTCTAAAACAAACTTTTTGTACGCTCTAGAAACTTGGTCCAGCTAACACTTGTTTAATGTTTTGGTACTGTTCGATTGCCGCACTTGGATTTTACACACGGTTTCATAGTATAGGTTCGTGATTTTAACGACCTGGCCTACGTCGTTCTCCTTTATGATTTCCTAATAATTTTCTCATTACCGTGGCCTCAGCTCGTCCTTGTTTTATGATTTCCATATAATTTCTTATATTTTATTCGTGTGTTCTTTTAAGATGATAGTAATACTGGTAGCTGGTTATTTCAATTAGGTTTTATATTGTTTTTATACATTCCCTTGACAGAGGGTTTTCTATTGGCAATTTATGTAGGTACTGGGTATGCTGTGTAAAGGATGCACCTTTATATAATGCATGTTAACTATTTCATATAACAAGTCTATGCGTTTTAAGTTGGAAAAGTTTTATTTCTAAAAATAGCAGCTTTGTTAATAATAATTTATTTTATCAACTTTGAAATTTAAATGTGTTTTTTAATTTTTAATTTATTCTTGACCCGCTAAACTCATTTATCTACAAGTCAGAGGTTCGATAATTATTATTTATTATCGATAGAATTTGCTTCTAAACAACAACGAACATTAGCTTCTTTATATCTTTTTAAGTTATTTTGCTGAGTATGTAGTTTAACTTGCCTATAGGTTCAGACCTTTCCTATGATCAAATGTTTCTCTAATTACATAGAAATGACCATACGAGCTATTTAATAAACACCTCTTCTCACTACTATTGAGAGCACTTTATTAAAACTCCATTACGGACGTAGGTATACATTTTAATGAAACGCCAGTGATAATGTAGGTACACAACTTTACGTGTTTCCGTGAGCAGAAACAATTATCGCCTTTAATTACAAACGCTTCAGTCCTTTGACTTTATACGTGCGAATCTTAATTTATATAAAGCTGAGTGTAGAAAAGTGGTCTGGTTTATCTTTTTTGTTGATTTATTTCATTGATTTTGTGTTGCAATGTGATAAGAGTAATTGATCTGCACTGAGTTCGTCATTACAGCTAGTTATTTTCTCAAAATTATGTGTTTTACTAAAACTTATTACAGCTGCTAACGTCATTACAGTTAGTTATTTTCTCAAAATTATGTGTTTTACCAAAACTTATTACGGCTGCTAAATATAATATCTTCACTGGTCACTGAACTCTGCAAGAAACAGTTGAAATTTTCTGAAACGAACAAAAAAATGTACAACCATTCAAGATGTAGATACATATTATTTTTAATTTTCTCTATAGGATAATCAAATCTTATCTATTTAATAAGCAATTCTTGTATTTATATAAATTTATTTCGCGTATCCTGGAAACGGCTCTAGCGATTCTGATGAAATTTAAGATAATATGGTGTAACTTCTTTACCTTGAATTTTTTTTCCAAAAAGCAATTAATTAAAGAAAAAAATGTATACAAATAATACTACAGCGCCCTCTCTATACACAATACAATTTATATGACATGAAGGAAACAACTATTGCCTAAATTTTTTTTGAGATGGCATGACAATGGTTAAGGTGTTATTCCAAAATAGTTACTTCCCAGGTCAACCAAGTCCTAAAATCTAATTTGACGATTGATAGATATCGTGTCCTTTTTTGCGTTTTTTTAAGATTTTAGAATTTCGTTGTGTTCCTTATTTGCTTGGTTGAATGAATGAATGAATATACTTTTATTGCATACCACAAAGTCAAACAAAGGACAACACAAAAATTACAAAGAATAGGTACACAATTTGGCGGCCTTATCGCTACCTAGCGATCTCTTCCAGGCAACCAATGCTGTAAAGGATTTTAGTTGCAGATACTAGAGGTAGGTGGTGCAAATACATAAAAAATAACTAAAACATAAATAAATATATATGTACACAAAATAATACAAACATAAAATACATAATACTATATGTTATATTATACAAAATACAAATAAATGTAAAATACTTACACATACTAATAAATATAAAATACATACAAATACATATTATATAATATCCTCCCAATACCATGGACCCTATAATCAAAACTAAGTTGCCAGTAACGACGACAAATAGTGATCCTTAACCAGTCTCTTGAAGATGTTAATAGACTGGGCCACTGTAACCACTTGAGACGAGAACGAAATTCAGAGACATGGTCATATTTATTTTATTTCATATTTATTTTATTTCATATTTATTATTATTTTTGGTCTTGGTTCTGTTATTGATAAAATAATTATCCAATGTGCTCCAGCCTTACTTGATATTTACACGGTTTCGCTTCGGATGATAAATGAACCATAATTGTGCTGATGTTTGAAGAAAAATGGCCGAAACGTGAAGGGGATGGTAATCTGGACCCAAGTCTGTTATTAACTTTAAGGTGTTTAAACTGGCCCAGTTAATATTTAAATAGCAAGACGATTTTAATTTGAGATTTATGTAAAAAACGCTCGATTAATTTATTTTCAATTTAAAATATTACTTTTATTTTACTTCAAAAAACTTATTTTACACTTATTTAAATCAAATAACAATTTGAAGAATTTGCACTCGAGTGCCAACAACGACAGGAGGGTTGTCCACAAAGTCCATTAATGTTAAAAGTTTCTTATAGGAACAAGTTAAGAAAAATCCAAAGTAACGTGAAAAAATGTTAAAAGGTAACAATCAAAACTGAATTCATACATCATTCTCACCTCAAGCAAAACTTCACTCCGCAGCCGTACAAATTAATTTGCAATAACCCTAATAGAATCCAATCAAAGGTCACCGGGCTAATGGGGTCGTTGCACTTATCATAATTTAAATCGATTTCTCCAGAATCGATTTCACGAGTAATTGTTTATAATACCGAATACTGAGGTGTCGATGTACAAGATATATGGGACCGTTACTTGCAAAATGCAGGTGGTCGATTTTTTAAATCGATACGCTAAGGTTTTGCGATTGAGACCCGGAGATTACAGTTTGCAGATTTTTTTCGTATAAATTATCCTTAGAGCGTTTTGTAAATGTTTTGCGCATGATTCGGCGCAAATTCGGGTCTAATTAGAATCTTGATACGATTTTCTTATGTTTTACATGGCATTTTCGTTTAACATAAAAAAATTATCCAATGTGAATTCGAAAATAAGAAATTCAATGTGAACGTTTTTTTTAGGACAAAGTCAAAGGTTAAACGGGAGCATCTTTTACCTCCATCCTTCTTTGTTTCACTTTATTTAGGTGCTCCTTATCTAAAGTTAAAGAGTTTTACTGTAATAATTTATTTTATTAATAGTAAGTTGTTATCGATAGTTCTTGTGAATTGATAAGTCACGATTAACCTTAATTTTCAAAGATTAATACTAAAATTGAGTCAGAGTTTTCTATTTCATACCCTTTCTAATGCATCAGTACGGGCTTACCATTTCAAAAGTGCATAACCAGTAACAGCGCAGTGAAATCTCGAAACGAAATGGTGTTTAGTTAGTGCAAATTGCGCATCGGCAAAGTGACAAAGTCCATTTGGCCGTTATAAAGGTGGCGTTGTTGGTTTTTCACACAGCCTCGTCTCTAGAGCTTTGCGCAGTGCGCACGCGCAGACGAGCGGCTGAACTTCCGTTGAAACCAAATTACCAAACGTTTTTTTTCTTCTAAAAAAATTCATATTTTTTTATTCTTTCACATAGCAGGCCTAGCTTACAGGCACTTAAGAAACGTCAGACTCTACCGCCTCATTCGGAAAGCAGCTCTGCACCGAGAAGAACGGGCAAGAAACTCGGCAATAGCATACGTGTTAACTTCAAATATCTCCATCATCACTACATCTTCAAAAATTGTACTTAGGTGTATTCACAGATTTTGGTGTACTAAACGTAAATATTTTTGTTTTTATTTCAAATTGTACCGTGTATATGGATAATATAATATTGGTAATCGTATTACAATAAAACTTAAAGATTTTGTGAGTTTACGGGTTTAGTTTTGAGCAAAAACAATTAACCCTAGGATGGTAACAGGGGTGCCTTAGCACCCCACGCGAGAAATCACGCTGTGATTTACTGAAAATTATTTGTTCTCTGACTCTACCGTTTCGTGTATTCTTTTGTCTTACCGTGATTGATCAGTAGCCATTGCGCGGGAGAAGCTGCAACACGTCAATTTCATTCTGCAGGTACTTGTGGGGTGTTGCGTCACCCCTGTTACTATTGACGTAAATATTTTCTTTTGTTATTGTATCTTATTTTCAGTTCATTATTGCGTTCCGTAATGATGAAGAGCTTGAGCGGTACTTAAATAATATGGCTAAGGATGATGGGAGTAAGACAGAGTCATTAGAGTCGGAGGAGGCTTCTGAAAATGAAGATAACGTCTCCGTGCATTCAGAACAAGACGACATTGTTTCCGGCTCAGACGAAGATGATGTGCCTTTGTAACATCTTTGAGAGAGTGTTTTGAGAGGCAATAATGGACATGTTTGGTCTGCTTCTGCGCCATCATCAAGCAGAACACCTCAGGGTAGCCTCAGAGACGACGCTTGAAGTCAAATTTACCTCGGCAACTATCGGGAAATATAAGGGCCATTCTAAATATCCCCGAAGAAGTTCCAACAATTGAACCCCCCGCCAAATTGCAAAAGCAAGCTCAATGTGCATTGTGTCCTCGGAAGAATGACAAAAAAGTGAAGATTTTTTGTTCAAAATGCAAAAGACCTGCATGCTCTGAACTTCGTAAGAAATTTTGTCCCAATTGTGTTTAAGTTGCCAAAACTATTTTTTTTTAAATCCAATTTCATTTAATTCATGATTGATTTCAAGAAAAGTGTTCTTTTAGTTTGCTTCAAAAATAAAAAGTTTTATTTTTCACTAAACAAAAGTTTTTTATTCATTTTATAACCATGGGGTGACATGGCACCCCTGTTACAATGCGTGTTCATTTAAATTACGTTACCATCCTAGGGTTAAAACTGGCATATAGACAGAACATTAGATAAAACTGTTATAATAAATTATGTTGTTGATCAATCAATCAGTTGATTGTTAATTAATTTACTAAAATATTATGTGCTCGCAAATTATTTACTAATTGGATAATTTAATCAATTTCAATACCCGTCTTTAGAAATCAACGATGACATAATCATATGTGATTGGATATAGCAAATAACAAAAATATGTTTATCTTCCTGTATTTATTGCTAAATATAAATTATAAATAAATGTAAATTAATGATTTTTTTATACAATGCTCAATCTATTTTAAACGCTCAATCTACTTTTCTCAAATAATTTGAGGACTTTCAAACTAATTGTCCCTTAAAAAGCGCTCGTCTACATCATCCTACTCGAAATAGAGAGATCTCAACAACCACTGGTTATTACTACACCAGAACTCATATTGAACTAAAACTCGACGGCCATTTTATCAAGAACCCTAGAAGTACAATAAATACCTTCAACTCAAGTTTGTTTGTAAATCTTTGAAATTTGATGAGAGCAAATTTTACATGTGTAAGCTTTTTAGAAATGAGATCACAGACGCTCATGTTTGAGAAGCTTTCGGTATGGTTGAGAAATAGACCGTATTTTGTACCTATCTATAGCTCAGAAAAGTAATTAGGTTACAGCGTAATTTGTATTTTTTTTTTTTTAGGTTTTGGGTGCTATACCTATTCGCAGTTAGAAAATAAATATACTACTAGTTTATGGGTGAGTAATAAATAAGTATTAAAACGATTACTTGGATGCATATAATGATTTACCCTATTTAAACTTGTCCAGGGCTATCAAGCATCAATGCATATCGTAGGATACTTATAACAATCAGGATATTTTAGTATTGAAAATTTTAATAATATCTTAATAATAACATGACTATAAATTAGGCAAGTCCTTCATCTACATCAATATAAATGTAAGCAATATATAAATGTACGTATCAAGGATTTAAGGAATAGGTATCAAAACAAAAAACAACATCTATTTAATTTTGGGCCTTTTACCACCCTCTACACTCTAGCATATAATTCGTCATTACTATGTGCATTAAAATAAGGCAGCTGATTTTATGCCAGACTGTTCTCCATAATGTCCGTTCTGAAAACTTCTCACTTTTACGAGGATGCCTATGTGTTATGGCTAGTACTATTATATGGGCATAGTTTGTATGAGTTAAATCGAAGCCAACTAAATGACATAACCAGGACGGGTCATTCGCATCGGACCCAACAAAAAACAAATGACCCGACGCGATCAATTCATACTCTTCAACAGAATTAAGGCTGTGCCCGTAGTCAAGCGTAAACCTGCCAGAGATAAAAAAGACATCTTTATTGTTCGCTAACTAGTGTGAGAAAAGTCTCTTGCACGCCTATACTTAACTGATTTGATATTTGCATGGTGTCCAAAAGCGGCTGAGTCATACGTCAATTATAATTAATTATTAGAGCTGTCAATTAGTGTTGGAGTCGGTGATTTTAATTTGGCCTCCAGGGCTTTACTGACCTTTGCTTCGATATGAGGAATTTTTACAACCTTCACTTGAACATTTGAACTACATATTTATGAAATTTGAACTTTCTTGCAATAAATATAAAAATAGTTAAACAACATAGGTACGTTAATTCATTCATTATTTTGTAGTATACAAAGTAAAAATAAAAATTCTACCAATCTGAAGCCGAAATTTTTTGTTTGACAATTAGAAATCTAGAACTGGATGTAGGTATTGTATTTGTATCGGCAAAATATAAAATCATTCAAAAACAAAACTATAAAGAAAGGTTAGCCTTGCATATCCTAATTTTCTATCAGTTGATACTATATTTATTTGTACACAAAAGAAAATAAAAAAACTTTAGAAATAAAGGAGTGTGTAAGTAGCTTAACTCTATTACGTATTTTTTTATACACGCAATGTATTTATCGATATTCTATAGTTGATATTTTTTTTTTTAATTTTACTTACCTATAGCAACTCTCACTTATGTCTCATCTATTGTTGCTAACTCTATTATATTTTTAATTGGCCGAAATAATTGGCAAATAATGGGTCAACTCTATACATTGCATGTCAATTAATAATATTCAGCTACCGTTTAATTAAATGATTCATCTTGATTGGCGGTGATATTTGAAAGACTCAGAATAACCTTTGACATATTTTGTTACCAATGCGAAGAAACGATGGCCATCGTTGTTCACTTTACGAAACCAAACTGTGACAATGAATAATTAGTATGAATATGTTATTCACTTATTTATATCAAGCCTCAGAATAACATATCGACTTTGTTTTATGCATGGTAAATGAGTATTATTATGCATAAAACAAAACATAAGGTATTTGACTCAAATAATATTAAAAATAATGTAGTAAGTACACTGAAAATAATATTAAAATTCAAAATATAAATAAAATGTTACAGGCCGCATACATGTATTTAAATATTTCAAGCTACTATTAGCTATTAGCTCTTCCTTTCTTTAGTATTATAAAGAAGTCTTCTATGCCTGTCTAGCAAAACGAAAATTTTTACGAAGCTGCTATGACAAATGACTACAATATCTAATCAGAAATATGAAAATTCTGCTATTTTGTTATTTTTGACATATTAACGTACAGTGTTGGGCTGTAACCATTTGTTTTAGAGACTCCAAATTTGGCACATAGGTTCTTTATGAGATCTAAGAAAGAATTTTATGAGTTTAGTTTAGTCGGAGAACCAAAATGCATTCGGGCGGAACCAAAGCCGTCCGCTAATAGTTAAAAAAATAGAGACTTATATTTAAAACTAAACAAAAAAGAATCCGGTATCTTCGGTTCTATATTCAAAACAACATAAGAATATTCGTCGCGCAAATAAAAGTGCCGGCTTTCGCTAATTAATTTTGAAGCGGTTTTTTTGCGCGTCAGGTCGGAATGGTCTTATTCGCGCACCTATACATTATAAACTTCGAGTTGTGATTAATGGGTCCACGTTCAAAATGGCGAGTTACCTTTTTACGCCACAGGTTGGATAACCCTTGAGGGCAGTAATTTGTGAAGATTGAATATTTTGAGCTACTTTTGTATATTACGTTTTGCATGGTGCTCTTTTCTCGTTCAATTATTCATCTCGGTTTTTTTTTCCTTGCATTTTTTGTGTGTAAGCGTCAAGGCTCACTGCTGAATTGGGACGATAAGGAAAATAAGTCCTCAGTATCTAATGTAAGTATGTATAACTCATACCCAAAAATAATATTGGGAAAATGACCCGGATCTTTGTGCTATTGCTTTTTTTCACACTATACTTACAACTTTGTACTAAACTGCGATCTCACCTGATGGTAAGTGATAATGCAGCCGAAGATGTTAACGTACTAACTGGGAAGCCGAAGCCGAAGCTTCCCACCAGACCAGACCTGAGCCAATTTAGTAATTATAAAATTCCAAAGTGGCTCGTGGCGGTAATCGAACCCGCGACCTCCCAACTCGAAAGCTTCCAGAACTTAAGGACTTTCCGGGTCTAACGTCCATCGCCTCTACTACACGTTACCCAGGTATAAACATCTATTACTTTATGTCGTCTTCTGCAGTCACACAACTGCCTAAGTTTGGTAACAGGTCTATTCGCATCTTCGTACTTCTCTTATAATATATCTCTGATCTTTCATGCTACTCCAAAATGACCTGACTCAGATCTTAACCCACAGTCGATCGCTCCAAAAACTAGATTAACGAGGTATTTTTCTGGATGCTCTATGTATATTCAAATATTATGAGTATCTTTGTTTAGTGACACATTTCTAAGTTAATTAAGGTCCACCCACGATAATTAAAGCCAAAAAAGAGAGTCCAAAAACATTAATATGCATTTCACGTAAGTATTTATTTGAGACCTCAAATTTAACCACCCACCAAGAAGTCACACAGCAAACATCGTAAAATCCAATATACTTATTTTACAAGAGCAGTATTCTCCAAATTTTCTATTTGCATATGCAAAGATACCGACCGCAAGGCGAATCGTAACTTTACAAAATTCTACCTTATAAATTCAGACATTAAAGTTTAGTTTAGTTTGCAGTGTACAACAAAATTTTGGTTCAAACTGGTGCATATAATTTAAAGTACAGATATGGACGTTAACCTTTAATAACTGAGTACTAGCAATTAAGCTAAGCTATAAATGTTATTAGCTTTTAAACTGTATAATTAGAGCACATGTTCTATTTACTAGTAAAACTACTTTTCTTTTTTTGTTCAATAAAGGTGCAAACTATTTGATTGAGGGTGTTACTTATTTTAATAATATGAAGGCGATGTTGAATCGAAATAGAAGTTAATGAAACGGATGCATAATGGGGGTATTAAAAAACGTTGAGTATGTACGTAAAAAATGTACGAGTAAAAAACGAGTATGAGTTTAAAATTTTAAAAAATTAGTATCACACGAGTTTTTACTATCTAATTATGTAGAGTTTCATACACTACTTTATCTATGCTCATATGTTCTAAAAACCCAAACCATATAAAATCTTCGTAACGTTTGTCGTAAATCCTTCACTTTGTTGGTAAAAGATTGTGGGTTATTTTTGTTGTTATTTGTAATATGTAAGGGTATAAAGGTATAAGGTATAAAAAATATACATTGTAACAAAAATATATGAAACAAAAATAATAAATTAAAAGTTTTTAAATTCAGTATTAGAGCGCCAAAATGCGACCGCGCATGTGCTAACAGCGCCAGATGGATGCCTATATATTGTCTATGGTCAATAATCATAGTTTTAATCACTAACTATCACTTGATAAGCTTTTACTTGTCTTATGCTTTTCAGTTACAAAATAATAATAGTATGTTTTTTTAAAGAATAACTTGATAAAAATATAATCGTATAAGGACATTTCTGTATAGTTTTTTAACTTTTAATGTTTATGATGCGCAGTATACTCTACTACTCGGATGTGTAGGTACTATCAGAATAGCGTAACTTGTTCAATGACCTGATTGAACCGGTCTATATTTTACAAAATGCTCTAATAGGTGTATTGTTTTGGCTTTTTGGTCAAAGCCGCTTTGTTCCACAAGTTAAAATGCCGACAGAGGCGACAACACGCGTGAAATTAATTCTTACTCGGGTGTGAAATGTGTAGCACTTGTCACTACAGTGTACAGAAGTAACGGCACATGTAATTACCGATGTGTTTAGTACATGTCATGACGGTTATGATTGCCAAACAATAAAATGTTGCAAAATTCTCATAATATTTTTATTGAAAGGCCAAACTGACGTATTAACTTTTCTTATTTGAAATAATTCAAATTAAAAATTTAACAGAATCTACAGTCCATTTGGAAAAATAAGAATACATCGAGAATGAGCAAGAAACTCGGCATATGCTATTTTAAAAAATAGTTGTTTTATAAGATTATTTTATTGCAAGCAAGCGGACGCTGATATACTTATTACTTCCAAGGATCTTTGTCATTTATTGTAATAAATAAGTTCATTTTAATGTAATCTCGACTCAGAAGGTATTTCTTGCAATAAAAATATCGTTTGAATATCAGCAGTATTACCCCGTAGTATGATTCCATAAGATACACATTGTGAATTTGTTTGTATATCTACCATTATTTTCTTGCCCAACTACGAAAAGCTAAAGAAAGATGGAAGGTATCCTAATTTTTCAATACTCTCAATTGGCATATTATTATAGCATGTTTGAAAATCTTGAAAAACCGCGTGTGTAAATGAACGTACGGACGGACATGTTGTAGAAATAAATGGACAGTTGCAGAGTTGCCGACAGCCGAGCATACCCACGCCTTAAGTCTTAAGACAAGGGCTATCAGAACGTAATTACATGTTGCATTATACGAGCAATGAATGCTTTAACAGAATCAATGAGACCTTGTTAAGGGATTAAAATCTGTATCCGAAATTGTTTCACTTTGTTTATTTTTTTGCTCGCCTGTCTGTCAGTCACGGATGTGTAACGTGGTATTTCGGAACAGCAACCGATTACGCATGTCCGCACGTTGTCATGTTTAAAATAACTATGTTAATTTTAAATAAGTTTTTTGGTAACGGATTATTTGATTGTTTGCTTCTTTTACTTTGATTTTATCGTTTGATAAGGTCGTAGCTAGTATATTTAGTTTTTTCTAGTATTTTATAATTAATGCTCTTGAATATAACTTGTTTTTTCTTACTTATATTTTAAATTGTACGTAAAAAATGGAAAAATGGAATGCTTATGTTGAGACTCTCCGTCGTCCGTCCGTCCGTCTGCCATACTCGATTATTTCAGTATATTTTTAAAGATTTTGGAGTAATTGTGAAAAAATAGTAGCCCATCATCATCAGAATTAAGTGGGAAAAATCTAAAAAAAAAGTCAATAAAGGGGAAAGTCGGCATGTTGAAATGAGATAATTTTACCGTATGGATCCATTCTGTATCATAACGTGATTTTTTATGCATGATAATTCTAGATTAATGGTGAAAATGCAAAAAAAACCCATTGGCAAAGCATGGCAGTTAAGCTAGTTATAAATGAAATAGAAATTGATTGTATTCCAATCACCATATTTCTATTGAAAGTTAATACCTTACAGCTAATTACGAACACAGGCGATTCTAATTTCTAAATGAACAGCTTTGAACTCTGTTAATTAACCAATAAACAAAACAAATTAATTTGACTATGGACTTTTATTGTTTCAACTCTCATTTTGTATGCGCATTTACCAATTATTTTCATAACGGGAAAATTGTTGTATTTTAAAATACGATTGTAACATTCATAAGACATAATAATGTTTAAGCTCACTTCGCTTGCATGATTTCAGTATTTCGACAAATCCTGTGGGAAAAGTTAATTTTTCCAATTATAGCCAGAGTTAAAAGTGAGCATAAGCT
Organism: Coenonympha glycerion; assembly: GCA_963855885.1. NCBI lineage: Eukaryota > Metazoa > Arthropoda > Insecta > Lepidoptera > Nymphalidae > Coenonympha > Coenonympha glycerion. Next base: position 1,547,356 of record OY979636.1, read on the forward strand.
CCCCAAATCAATATAACAGTCAAATCAGTTCAGTAGTCGGCGTATGGCGCAAAGAAATAACAAACATTCAAACGTATTTTATTTTATTAGAAAAATGTACTTACTGTATAAATGTGTAATTTTATTAAAAAAATGTACTGTATACGCTGAGATGGCGGAAAAGAGAAAAAATATTTACCGTTAATTAAAGTTCTATGAAAATATGAAGTCCACTAAGTAAATAAATATTTAAGAAATTCAGGTACATACATTGCAAACTTGCTTCAAAGTAACCAATAGCTTTATTATGGATACATGGAGTTCCAAAAGGATTTCGAGTGTGGCAAAGTGTGGCAATAAAGACTGCCTAAGTTGACAAACCCGAGTCGTCGCTACACAAGTTTTCACGCACACATACAAATTTCAAATTGACACATACTACAAGAAACTATACTAAACAGCACTCACGGAAGTGCTGTTCTTAGGAAGAGCTCTATATTATAGTCAGAGCGCGAGCGACGACCTATTATAAATCTATGTATGGATACAAGAGAACTGATAAACTAATATGTAAAAAAGAAAATTAATTCTTAAATTAACGAAAAACTCCCAGACACGGGAAAACATTCATGCTCATCACACACATTTTCCAGTTGTGAGAATCGAACTCACGACCGCCGACGCAGACGGTCTACTACCACTGCGCCATTCGGTCGTCAAGACTATACTCACCACCAACAGATAAATTAGCCCAAACTTTTGTACCACAAAAGCCTTCATTGTTGAATATGGACTTATATAAATCTGAAAACATAAATTCTGAGACGTGCCTAAACACAGAAATCCTTAAAAATAAGTTAAAAAACAGATTGAAGTGATTCCTCCAGTTTTATTTATTTAACTCAGTGAAGTTGGTACAATCAATCTTTGGCTCGAGGGTTAACACCTCAGGTCAGGCATTTAACTCCTGCGCTTATATGGATTAAAATTATTTTACGCATTTTTCTCTCAAAAGATTACGTTTTTTATACAAGTAACCGTAAACTGGAACACAATTGATGTCTTTATTGGCCTCACTCAATTACAGATAGCGATCGTTAATTTGCACGTAATTGTGAAATTGCCATATTCCTATAATAATGTAAATTCTGAAAAATGAATTTCTTTATTAAATAATCGGCCAAGGGCGCGTCAGACAAATCTGAGGAGGTTCCGTAGTTGCTATAAGTAGCGGCAAGGTGTTTAGTAAGAGCCGGATCGCAGCTTTCTTTTACCTTTCTATTTGTATTTGAGTATTTCACACACTAGAATATAATTAATCGGAATGGACTAACTGGGTGGTAAGTACTCATCGGTAAGGAGTTGACTTGGACGCCCCGGCCGCGATAGCCATAAGATAAATTAATTCTGGTTCAATTCCCGCCAATTACGAAAATGGTGATAATGATTGGTGTTAATAAATATATTTGGGGGGGTTTTAAATAATACGAAAATATATTATTTCCTAGAATCTAGTAGGTACCTCCCTACTATTACCTATTTACAAGTTTTTAATTTGAGTCCATTCATGGAAAAACACAGCTTAGCTGTAAATGTTTTTGCACCTGTAAACTTAAGATAGTAAATTTCATGAATACCTTCTTTTTACAAATCAGCTGAGTACATGAAATAACTTTTATATTACAAAAAGGTCGAGAAAGGTTTAGTTATGCGAACAACAAAAATAAACGTCAATAGCTCAATGTGAAGGGGCGGATCAAAATTCGAGAGGGTCGTGAGTTTAATCCTCTCTCGTGGGAAAGAATTTATGCGTTCCTATTCTTAGCATTAGACTTTTTAAAACAATAGTAAAAACAAAAAAAAAATATATTGATTTCACAACGGAACCCTAAAAATGTTTTTTTAATAAATATGCGCTGTTTTGAGAATTTTAACAACCTCGCATCAGAAATTGGTTTAATTGGCCTCCTATTATTTTAGACTTTTTGATTGAGAAGTTGACAGGCCCTTACGATGTGCAGCGAATTATGATTTTTTATGACAACTTTATTTTTACTTAAATGTGAAATTTAAATGAAACTCTTTTAATATTATGTAAACAAGACAATTTTGTAAAAGTCATTACTTGAATTTCCTCTTTGCCATGGATCAAAGTATTTTCACCCTGATGTTACCCGCTAGGTTACATTATTTTCTCCAATTCCTTCTACAAAATCCTACTTCCTTCAGCTAGACTATTGTTTTAAATGGCTTGGACAAAATCTTTATGATCTCATTCCTTGTGCTGAATTTGTGAGTACTTTAGTGGCATAAAGATTTAAGCGTCTCTATACTGCTATTGTAGAAGGTAGAAATGTACCTTGAAGAACCGGAACGATATTGTATTTAAATTTTTATAAATTAGGGATTAATTGAAGCACTGTTGACTACCAACGACTGAAACTGTTCCCATGTTTAAATAAAAATAAAATAAAAAAATACCTTTCAAAACACATAATATTTCAATTTCTTTTTTTTAAAAAAAGGGAACCGCCTTCAAAAAATAAACCCACTGAAAAGCACAAAATAATTTCTAATAGATCTGGGTATCCTTCTCAATTTTTGAACCGCATCAAAATCGGTACATACATACATACATACATACATACATACATACATACAAACATACATACATACATACATACATACATACATACATCCATACATACGGATCAATACAGAACCTCCTTTTTTTGAACTCGGTAAAAAATTGCTTAAGCACGTGATTAAGGTTAGCTATGCATTCTACCTTGCAGCAGCCATGTTACTTTATCTATTCTGTACCGAGTGGGTATGACAGTACCTAATCATTGATAAGTCACGTTATCAATATGTTGGTAGGACTTGTAATTCCCATATATCTTTTGTTTTCTTCTTCTAGTAGCGAACGTACAAATAGAACAGATATGGTCAGCACTATGCTACAGGTGCTAAACGTTAGTATTCCGGTTATAAATAACTAAAGATTTGTCTACTATAATTAGTTTCGCCCAATATCCCAATAAATATTGGATGTTCCCTATAAATATTGGATTAATTTAAGAGCGCACCATTATTCAGAGGATCACAATAAAATTATAAATTCAATAACACCCGACACCGCGCTATGTTCGCTTTACGGTCGTAAAGAAATCTAGTCTAATTCGAAATAATTAACATTTTCCTACCTAATCCATACAAATTAGAGTTGACCGATCTTATAACGAGATCTATAATATTAATGCTTAACATAAATAACGTATTAACGAATATGAAATCAATATTTTTTTGTTTATTATAGAAATCGCTGGAATTTATATTTCTGTACGCCTGGCTAAAAAAGAACCCAATAAATACAGATCTAAATTCTGATTCTTCAAATAAAAGAGTCCCTTGAGAGCAGTGCTCTAAACTTTGATCTCCTAATCGAAGATCGAGGTTTGAGCCTGGGTCTTCACAGTTTGTGTTATTGTGAAAATCCTGTGCTTGGGATCATCTGAATTATTATTCTCAAGGGCCTATGAAGACTCCGAAACGGTCTGACCGATTTTTATGAAACTTTTTTTGTACATTGGCTAAGTATCAGCTGTGCTATTCTACAAAATGAAATAGCTGCCAGACAGCTGCCAACCCGAATATGGCATGACAAATTCATAGATGCATAGATGTACGCTCGTCGCTGTTTTGCAGAATAGCATGGCAGAATAGGATGCAAACTATTTTACACATCCCTAAGGGAGAAGTAGTTATTTGGCAAAATAATATTTACCGGGTCAGAAAGTAATATTATACATTTATAATATATCAATATACCTTGGCCGATAACATCGCAGTAAGCTTATAGTATACACAGCAAATTCTAAGCAAGCGGGCGTGATAAATAATATGATCAACGGTATACAAACACTTGAGTTATTGTGGGAGGTGCCGCCGCATAAATAAAATAAATTAATTAAAATGATATAATATAAATACGAGATTTCATTGAGGTGCTCTCTCGTTCGAGAGCTCGTGAGAATCTGGGTGGAATCTGTACCGGATTGTAGAGATATATGGATAATGCCGTACACTAAAAGATGGAGTATGGATATCATTGAGTTTTTATAATACTTGTATGATGTTATCGATACGTTAAAGATAGGTTTTAGTTCGAATAATTGAAAACTGATCGACTATCATTAATTCATTTCACTATAATTTCGTTCAGTATGATTTAAAATATTCAATCATCAAAAAATAAAAAATTGTATTATTTTTAATGCTCATCAAAGTATTAAAAATAATACAATTTTTAATTTACTTACACTGTTTGTTGTTCAGCAATTAAATTAAAGTTAATGAAGAATTAACATAAAAACGTATATCTTTGACTCTTCTACGAATTACTAGGATTGCATAAACGATTATTATTTCATCAATCTCAATCTTCTTGCTAGTTGTATGTATTTGTTATTAGGTTAAAAGCCTAAATCGATAACATTACGTATCATTCAAGAAATACAACATAATAATAGATACAGGCTTATAATATTTGCACTAAGTTATTTAAACTCTCTAAACTATTGCATAAACGGTTAGCGATCCAGATACCAGAATCCCTTCCTCCTATCGGAGAAGAGCGATTAGCAATCCAGAAAGGACGTGATTTATTCATAGATTACCGCTTTTCTTCACAGTGTAAATACACCAGGACACCATAAACCAGAGTTGTGTGTGTCTGTAATTAGCATCGATTACTTGTTCTTGCCGATCGCCATTTAGGGCGAGCCTAGTTAATCCACGTCAGGCTGACATTTGTCACTCGCTCGGTGATTGATTAACTTTATTGCCGTTTGAACTTATTGATCCTTCCAGTGTCGGTAACATTATGGATTTTATTACTTACCCTTTAGCATATTATTATTTGCACATATCGCTTCACTCGTGATGTTCTTCTTCAATTTAAGGATATTTAGCATATACGTGGTTTAAAATAGCTACGCCATGGAAGTAATACTAGCTTAAATCAGTAATTTTAAGGAGAATTAAACATTTTTGTCCACGGAGTTCGATTTTAATTTGATTTTTCGCAATTTGTAAGTTAATAAGACTTAAATAGTAGGTTTATAAATTTCCCGTAATTCTTGAATGGCAGTATCATCTTCACATTTTAATAATTATTATTTTTAAGAAATAAGTTGGTGTATTTGCAAAAATCTAATAAGATGAATTTGAGAAATTGCAACGAACTTGGTTTGATGAAAAGTTTGTAGCTTTTAGTCATTATTAAATTATGTAAGAGTTTTTTTATTAATTCTTTTATTATATCAGCGGTCTGTAGCCATTTCACTCGAAAATGATCATTATTTTCTGTAATAAAATCGTCATGAATGCAACGTAAAAGACAAGTTTGCCCGTACCACAGATGTGGGTAATATAAATTCCGATTCAGCTATCTTAAATCGCCATTATCCTTTAACAACTTCCCATTGATCGGCCCAAATATCGCGGCAGCAATGTCCACGCCTTCCGAGATTTATGTTCACCCGCAACTGGGTCGAGTTTGGGGCAGCTGGCTTAAAGGTGAACAAATTGTTGCTGCAATTTGTAACGCTCTTGTTTTTCGGGAAGGTGCGGCGCGCCCGCATAAGTAATTTTTTATTTAATTTTGTTGAGGAATTTTTAATAATTTTGTGGAGTCAACATCTCATGAGGATACTCCGATGTCGGAGCGAAACATGACGTGTCAGTTCGCTTTTGTAGCATGGCCGACTGCCGTATTATTTGAAACAGTTTTTTACACGCTACATGTTAGTGCTTGACTGATAAGTAACGATACAGCCGAATGATTCTCTTAATATCGTCAGTCTACCTAGTTGGCCTGCCAACACTGTCTTTCTAGTACGGGGTCGCCACTCCAGCTATTAAGGCCCCTAACGTCCATCGGCCCTGCGTGCAAATGCTATGTGACCCGCCCATTACCAGTTGAACTGTTGGTGACTTTGTTTCGTATATACGGTTCTCCTCATTTCTGCAGCTACAGCAGTGCTACGTATAGCATCGACTTAGTTGTTGGGCAGTGATTGGTTTATGCTTGCTGTAGTCAAACTGTGTTGGCACTGATTGGTTACCGTTTCCATCAGTTGTGAAGCCAAGGCGACGATTGGCTGATGATGGTTTTGTGGTTAAGGTTACCAAAAAAGTTTGGGCGATATATTGCGAGAATGGGCTCACTGATTTGATGGTATAAAAATTCTCAAAGAATAGCTCTGTCCATCACCCGCTAAGTTTACATGTGTAATATTGTATTGTATGTTTATCATAGAGTTAAAATATAAAACCTGACTGCGTTAGTAGGTACTTACTAAACTAACAATACGAGATTTTCGCTTACTTCATTGCCACTTCATTCACCATCACGGAAACCTGTTACCTTTTAAACACGGAATTGTTACACGGCGTACCCACTACTTGTAGGTAGCTACTTAAAGCATATCAAATATTATTCTTTGAACTTTTATTGTATGTCAATAGGTGGTAGCAAATTGCGATGTACAAACTTTCCTGGCTACAATGTTTATATAGCTGAGTGCCCACTCAATTATCGAGAAACACTATTGAGTTACTCATTTCAGAGTAGACATAGCCTTTGTTTCCAGTATAGACATGTTGGGAACGAACTCTATGTCAACCTACATTTTTATTATGTTGAAATTCTAGCAGTCTCATTGAGTATCCGGTAGGTAAATATATTCGCAAAGTAAGGCCTACTAAATAGTGAATAAATATTTAGTCAATGAAAATGGAGCACTTGAAATGATGATTTCGATAATAACTATCTATTTGTAACCATCATTATTAATAAGAAGTAAATAACAATATCTCCTCATACGGTAACTTTTCGATAACTACGGCAACTCATGAGTCTGACAAAGAGATTCTTGCTAGAGAAGAATTGCAATTTTAAATATTAAGACCAAGCATTGAGGACCAATGGGTCAGCTACTTTGGTAAATAGAAATATTCATTTGACTTATATCTATAGAGAAACTGCGAAATGCTTTTCGTTAAAGAATATCTTAGTAGCAAATGTGGAAAAATATTTAGAGAAAGGGTATAAAAGGTAGTTTGTTTTGTAATTGATTCGGCTTCTCTAAGCCTAATGTAGTGTATCTTTGGAACTCAGATACCTGTAATAAGTACTTGAAAACGTAGAAAAATATGACTACTGGTTTGTTTTATGCAACACTATTTAAGTACTATATAAACATTAATTTGATATGTGAAATTTAAAGTAGGTTCTTTAGAATCAACCATATATGTGGAATCAACAAAAAATCATGGTGTTAATTATAATAATATGAATCTTTAAACTTAAATTAGTATAATGATTTTTTAGATTTAGATTCGTTTTTAGTTTGTTACGATTTATATTTTATAAGTTGGTAATTTTTTAAATATTTCATATTATCTTTCATCAAGCACTGACTAACTAAACAAAAATGACTTTAAAAAGCAGTAAAAATTAAATTTTTATATATTTTGCATAAAAAAATACACTAATTTTGTCAACAAGTTTTTTTTCTGTTAAAATAATAATTTAAATGTTTTTTTAAAATCATGTCTTAAATATATTTAAGAGTTTTTTATGAATTAAAGACTATTTCTTTTTGCATTTGACTACATTTGTTCGAGTTTTATATAAAACACAAGTATTTTCTATTGATTTTGTAAGAACGGTAGCTGTCAAACCATTCACTGAGGCGAATCAGTGCAAAAAAGCACTTGTGTAGAATTTTAACACTTGAAACAAATTGCTACACAAAGTTTGTCATAATATTTTTATATCAAACGAAGTGTAACGGGAGCGCATTGAGATTATTTAAGTAATGCTTATAATATAAGTAGCCGTTTAACGGCTTTTTTTATTAAATTTCTTAGTTCGGAACCTTTGGATGGAATGGAATAAAACTTACTTATTTTTACTTATTTCTACCCCAGACGCTAAAGTACAGCAATTATAAAAAGTACCTACTCTCTTGAATTCTCTGTTGGCCATAACATATTTCATTTTAATTGTTTCCGAATCAGCTTACATCTAAAAGAAAATGTTCCATCCATTCCACCTGGTAGGCAGGCAATCCAGGCAGGCTATGGAACCAGCTTCCAGCAACAGTGTTCCCTCAAAACTATAACATGAGTAATTCTAGGGACCGATAAACAAATTTCTTAAGAGCTGGCAACGCATTTTCAGTTCCTATAGTGCTGCAAATGTCCATGGGCGGCGGTGATCGCTTACCATCAGGTGACTCACCCGCTTGTTTGCTCGCGTTGACTATAAAAAAATCACATCGAAATTGAAATTTTTTAACACACTTTACCTACCTACTATTTTAGCCTCAAGTTCAGTATGTAACTTACTCATCATTTGAAGTGGAACAACCTAAACACTAGAAACAAAGAGGCGGTTACACAAAGAAAGCAATACCCACCGTACAGGAAAACTGGAAAACCGAAATAGGGAAGAGGCATCGAAGTCAAAAGGCCATACATAGAACGCATCAGCTGTCTCTACGTGAGACGATTTCCATGGATTTGATGCGATTGTAAATCGGATGGTATGCAAAGCGTGGCGGCCAAGTTAACAGTCGAGTCGATTCCTTTTAGAGCGCTTCCCTTTCTTGAAATGTTTTCACACTCGTCAATCGGTTGCAAATGCGGACGTTGTGCGAACTCTTGATCGTTTATGCGGCCCTGGTAAATTGTAAAACAGTTCTGGTGGATTTTATGGGAAACATTATAGGCAGTAATATAATATGTTAAAGCATAGATTTATAAACGTCGTCGCTGACGCTAAAGCTTAGAAAAACATTCTTTGTTTAGAAGTTTCTGATTGAATAAGAACATTTTGTAAATAGGAAGATTTAACTGAAATGTTGCCTGTGTGAAAAAGAAAAACGTTTATCATAAAAGTTTTCTGAATCTTCTCCACAACGAGTTTTAAAAATTTGTGGGACAAAAATATTTTCTTTAATTTTAAAAGAGGAGTACGGACTACGGAATGCTGACATCATAAAACTACTGTCGTACACAAAATATCATAAAAAATTATCAAACGCTCCGTTGAAGCAAATCCAAACCCAAATAAAAAAAATATTCGATATCATTATATCCTTCATACCCTTTATCACCTCACCGGATCTACCCACGCGTTGCTACCTCCTTTACAAAATATAACTGCATAATTGATCATAAAAGATTAACCCTTTGATAAATCACAATCATTTGTACGTATTCCAAAAAGGATGACCATTGACCATTAACGATTGTCAATGCAGCCTTCGCGTCATCAGGAATTACTTAATTAGCATCACCGCTACTGACTTAGGGAGAAAACACACTTCAGACATTTCATCGCGAATCATTTTATCTCATTTTATCATTTTATCTGAGTGTTCTCTGATTATACGCCGTGATCATAGTTTATAGCTTTTTTAGCAAAAAAAAGCTAATGTAAATCGCATCCTTTCAATGTAAAACAGTAAAAGTTCAAAGTAATCGATCGATCACTAACTGCAACTTCAATAGATAAGAAAATAGAAGGGCTAGAGAGGGATAATAGTGGAAAAGCTAACATAGTCAAGGAAAATCTTACGTTTCTATAGATGTGTAAATGGAGAGCACAAAGATGTAACTATTTAAAATCTCACTTTAACACTTTTTAGGCCCTTCGCACACGGCTCTTAAGCGTAATCCTCGCGTATGACGAGAGCAGTACGAGCATGAACATTTACCAACACAAAAAAGGGGCTTACTCTATAAGTAAGTTTGATAGCTGATGTCCATTTATGACTCTATAGCAAATCTTTTTTCACAACAATTCTCGTCATGTCCTATTGGCATTCTACAGTATAAAGATAGACCTGAAAAGAGGACACTGTACATTTTATCGTTTCCATCCATTTTAATGGCAAATTTAATCGCGAAACATGTCTTAAGTGAGTTCTTGCGCTTAATCAGATAAAAATTCATGAAAATCCAACCCAAATTTTAGACTTTGATATATCATTCGTACATTCGCACTGCGATGACCGGGGAGATTAAATCGGAACAATTTATTTTGGTCTTTGACAGCTTAAAGTGACCCTTGAAAAAATTTAAGTAAGTGCGCCCAAATTACTTACCATCCACTGACGCGAATAATCATTATTTTTTGTGCAGGAAATTTGTTACAAGCGACTTAAAATAATAAGTAATTTGGAACAGAAGTACTTAAGTTATTATTGTAACTAGTAATGATTTGTATTCGGTGGTATTATTAACATTAATTATTGTGTAAACTATACCTAAGTAGGTATAAGTGAAAACTCGATTTTCTCAAAACTATTTTTAAGTACTTCATAGGAAACAGGGAACTCTTACAGTTTCACTTTGAGCTTTTACTTCTGTTAATTTATTGAAATTGATTTCACTTCTAAATTAAATACGCACACAAAATAAAATTGGTAAACATAAACATGAAACTTCGACATTTGACTAATATGGGCTCGTATATTTCGTACAGAAATTCAACGTACAAGCGTAACAAATTGTTACAACGCGAATGTATTTTGTATTTTGAAAGTATTTTGGAAATAAGGGCGGGAATCCATTAAATACACAAGCTATCGAACCAGTGAAATGCTACCAATCCGTCATATGGTGAAACAATTGCAATCATAAAAAAATTGAAAATCTTTTTTATTTTTATTTAAAAAGGGGAGAAAACCGGGTCGTCGACATTTTAAAATGAGATAACAATATTGAGTGGGGTATCATATGAAAGGGCGTTACTTGTGTATTTTAAAACCAATTTTTATTAATTTTTATTCCTGATAGTTTTGATTTATTGGGCAAACTTTCAAAAAAAACCGTTCCCCCCTTAACTCCAAAGTTTACCAATCGAAAAATCTGAAATAATTGTGATCAATAGAAGTTAACGTATATTTTACAGGAAAAATAAAATCAACTCGCTATCTTATATACTTTTTGTGATATCAACAATAAACATCTAAAAACAAAGTTAGGTTTGTGGTTCGCCAACAAAAGTACCTACATGTAAATTATACTCCGCTTCTCAAGTCATAGTCATTCTCGTCTTCATAAGTTAGGACAAAAAAAACCCGGCCAAGTGCGAGTCGGACTCGCGCACCGAGGGTTCCATACCATAAAAGAAGTAAAACATTGAAAGAATCACTTTTGTTCATGAATTTACGAGTATAATTTACATGTTAGGTATACTTTTGTTGGCAAACCGCAAACGTAACTTTGTTTTTGGCGGATTATTGTTAGTATAAAAAAAGTATATTAGTCAGTGAGTTGATTTTATTTTTCCTGTAAAATATACATTAACTTCTATTGATCATAATTATTTCAGATTTTTCGAGTGGTAAACTTCGGAGATAAGGGGAACGGTATTTTTTTCGACAGTTTGCCCAATAAATCAAAAACTATCAGGCATAAAAATAAATAAAAATTAGTTTTAGTATACACTAGTAACGCCCTTTCATATGATACCGCACTCAATATTGTTATCTCATTTTGAAAATTTGTCGACCCGGTTTTCCCCCTTTTTTAAATAAAAATAAAGAAAAAATTCAAATTTTTACGATTGTTATGACGTCGCGTCACTATAACCTATAACTATTCTAAATTTCAAGTCGATAGCTTGAATAGTTACTGAAATGAGTGTGACAGACGGACGGACGGACGGACGGACGGACGGAGAAAGTCTCACCATAAGGGTTCCATTTTTACCAAATTGGTATGGAACCCTAAAAACGATTTGTACCAAATTTTATTACTCCGCGGGCAGCGAGTTTTCAACAAAAAATATAGTGCAGATTATATTTACAGCCGCTAATTCGTCGAACAAAGTCGCGAACGCAGGTTACAATGCCGAAACATAAAACGAGAAAAATTCGTATAATATGTTAACAGTGCTCAGTCACGCCACGCTGTTAACCCGCGCGCTGCAACGTGTTATTATCGTGCATTTATTTAATTTTTGTTGAAAAATATGTGAACTTGTTTCTCGTTATTCAAAACGAGGAAATCGGTTTAGTAAAATACACATTGTACGCACGCGATGCCATCGCGCTAAAGATTGCTTTTTTGACAGTGACAACTCAACGGTTTTCGGGGGATAAAAACAGCATTTGTGTAGGTATTCATTATTCGGATTATTTAAGTAGTTTGATTAGGTGGATATAAACTTTTTGAAAAGAGCCATTGCTGAGTTTTTTGCGAGTTATTCTTGGTGCAAAACCCCTTTCTGAACTTGGCTGTAGAGTCTGACATTTCATAAGTCTGTTCATTATTAGGCTTAAATGAAAAATAAAATGTTACTCAATGTTTTGCTTCTAAATTATAATAGTGACATCGGATACGAAATGACATTTGAAGCATCTTTTACGAAATGCTTACTGCAGAAAAACAATATTTTAGAGTTACTTGTTGTAAATAGATTAAGGCCCTGAGGGGCTATATCCAAGCCAGGATAAAATGTCTTCGGGTTGCATCTACCAACATTTATCAAAAAAGATTGCAGACTTATATTATATTGAAATTATACAAGACAATTAAAATTATAACCCTTCCATTGTATGGTTCCAAAATACAATGTAAACACAGGATGCCAAGTGGCGTAAAGACATTGACGAACCGCAAGTCATTTAGTTTGATTTGCGTTACAGAGCACCTTCTGCTGTGTCACTTTCAAATAGTGCAAGTATCACGATCGGTTGGGCCGATCATACAGAGTAGGTTGTTGAAAAGGAACTTGTGTCAAATATTGCAAAAACTTAAAACTAAAAAAATCTTTAATTCATTGTTTTAGGCCTAAACTTCCACATTTCTAACGCGGCCGCCACTGAGAAGATATCCACATCAATAATTAGTAAATAGTAGGTACTACAGAACATTTATAATGTTAAAAACAATAATGGGATAGACTCTTAGGCGCAGGGGAGTATTCATGAGGGTCTGGGGTCTGATTGCGTAAGGCGGTGGTCTATAACAAAGTAGAGCAGACGCTGACGCTCGCGTCCGGCGTCTGCAGACGCTGAACGCGGCTCCCGGCATCAACTGCGATGGTCACTTGGAAATGTTTTTCGCATACGCTCAGTGTGAACGGACGTCATAAATCGATGAACATACAATGGGAGGTAGAGAGAGAGATTGATGGTGTTTTGATTATATTTATCGCTGGAGTCAAATAAAGTTTTGTTAAATTTAAACAATTAAGTATCTAAGGTATAACTAAAATACATATCGATATAACTATTTTACCGCAGAAGGCGCACCATCCTTTCGTCTAAAACATCGCATCTAAAATAGTGCTATCTTTTTCCATGAAGAGCATTTTGAAAACGATAGGACTATTTTTATTGGTGACAAATTAGTTTAGTTTAGAGATTTTGCATAACAGAACTGGCACCACTATCTGACACTGCACCCATCTGGACACACACAAAGTTCTTACATCTGGTGAATATTATGATCATGCAAGAAACTTTTATCGCACTGTCCTATCTTAGAATTTCACTCTATATAACGACACGAGTCTATCGCTTTGTCTAATACACGGTTCAATGAGACAAGAGTGTAAACTGAACGCGAGGCGAGTTGCGTCACAATGTGTAAACTTGTATTGCGCGTATCGATTGCTGGCTGTAATTTGTTTACATTCGGTTTTATTGCCAATAAAATTAAACACGACAAGTTTACATAATGTTCGAGGTGTGAAGCATTGTTTTGATAGAGTTTTAATTTTCTGTTACCATTGAATATCGATCTTTTAGTAACTGACTGAACAATTTTTTTTTGCAAACACGAAGTTTAATACATAGTTTTAGTTAAGTGTCCTTATAGCATTACATTAGATGCTTGTAAGTTATAACTCATAGAACACGTAAAGCCGTAATTGCTCCACTTGATCCACGGATTGTTTCGTAATATGGATAATACTTTCCATACAGTATTTGTGCGAAAATTTATTACTGCGAAGTTAGCTGGTTTCTGTTGAAATGTTACTATAGCCAATGTTAAGCTAAGCAAGAATAGAATACAAGGTACATCAGTACTACAAGGTTACTCTTCAAAGGATTTACTTAATGGAAATTAAAATAATATATTTTTTGTTACCTCTCGTTTTTCTAACAAACTTTATATAAATAATAAATTGTACTAAATTTATTTCACGTCTAATTTGACATGATTGATTAACCGCTCCATTAAAGATTCTTGTAAACATTTCGGTTAAGGTCTTTAAATATAATACGTACATTAACAGTCAAAATAATATTGAGCTGTTAACAAAAAATTGCAAAACGACACACAAATTATGCAATAAAACGATCGATTGACCTATCATAATACATCAAAATTACAAGGTTATTAGATACCTTAACAAATGCATAGAAATCATAACTAAATTATGTTACCTAACGAGATGGAATGACATCAATAATTGAGTTATGACATACTTTTTGTACTTGTAGCTCCAATACGAATACATCTGCGTACACGAATAAATTGACCTTCAATGTCCACTTCAAACTACTCGAATTCGTATACGTACGGTAGGCGAAGGGTTAACTCTTTAAACGACTATAACATTTCTACGCGAAGCTGCAAAGACTATATTTGTTTTTATTTTCAAAATGTTGGTCCACCGTACGTTTGCAGGTATGTTTTGATAAGTTTTTTATTAAATAAACGCTAACAAGTAACAACCCAATACATTTGACCGCTCAAAAATCATAACACTTTAACTGAAATAGGGTGATTCAGTGATTTTCGGTGTTTTCTTTTTATTATCGCCATGTCACGATTTTATAAGTTCGTTCCAATTGAACGATGCGGTGGTGTGGACTATTAAACGCGTGAACTCTAAACATGCGTAAACATTACGAAACGTTGTTACGATGGTATTCGGAATCGTGCACGTGTGTGGATTATGTTACATTCTGATCTCAATACTAAAGGAAAAACACGGAAAGATACCACAGCGGTAAATGTTTAACGCGATTTTGCATCTGCGTAGGAAATATTATAGTGTACAAGTATGTGCGCGACATAGCTTCGTTCTCAAAAATAATTTAATGTTTTTTTTTACACTGTACAAGTTAGTCATGACATACGGAGCGGAAACGTGGACACTCACAGTAGGCCTTGTCCACAAGTTCAAAGTCGCTCAGCGTGCTATGGAGAGGGCTATGTTGGGTGTTTCTCTGAAGGATAGAATCCGCAACGAGGACATCCGTAGGAGAACCAAGGTAACCGACATAGCACAACGGATTAGCAAGCTGAAGTGGCAGTGGGCGGGCCATATCTGTCGCAGGACCGACGGCCGTTTGGCCAGACGTGTTCTGGAGTGGAGACCGCGTACCGGTAAGCGCAGCGTAGGACGACCTCCTGCCCGCTGGATCGACGACCTGAGAAAGGTCGCTGGTAGCGGGTGGATGAGGAAGGCGGAGGACCGTGTGTGGTGGCGCGCTCTCGGAAAGGCCTATGTCCAGCAGTGGACGACGATAGGTTGATTGATTGATTGATTGTACAAGTTAGTACTTGACTGCGATCTCACCTGATGGTAAGTGATGATGCAGCCGAAGATGTTAACGTATTAATTTGGAAGGGGTAAGTAAAGTCACCCCAACGGTTTCTACACAGCATAGCACCGGAACGCTAAATCGCTTGACGGCACGTCTTTGCTGGTAGAGTGGTAACTAGCCACGGCCGAAGGCCCCCACCAGACCAGACCTGAGCCAATTTAGAAATTATAAAATTCCAAAGTGGCCCGTGGCGGTAATCGAACCCGCGACCTCCCACTTGAATCCAAACGCGCGTCCCCTGCGCCAGGGAGGTCGTCAAAATTTGTCTGTCAAAAAATGTTGTCCAAAATCTTTAAACTAAACTAATTTTACGCGTTTTATAATCGTGATATTCCTTTTAATGGGAGCATTCTAAAAATAATAGCACTATTTTAAAACGCTTTAGTTTAGAGATTTCGCGAAACAGAATTGGTACCATGTTTTATGGAATACCGACATGCAGGCAACTTTACGAAGATGTTTTAATTACTTGTGTCTGCAAAAAAAAACACTTTATCAAAAAAATAGCAAAAAGTAATAAGCAGAGGCCAGTACTAGTAGATATTAGAGAAAGGTAATAGATGTTATACTTAAATGAGAATAAATAATTTACTACAACTAAATATATTTTAATTTTTAGTTTATAATTATGCCAATAAACAGGCTCTTTTATGGGTCGTATAAAGTCTTTATTTCACTATCTTATCTTAATATTGTATTTTATTGTTTTAAACACAAGTTTAATGGGTGGGCATTACATCTGAAGGCTTTAAACTTAATGAGAAAAGCTACTAGATTATGGTCGTTAACACTAGTTACGATTTACGATTAAAAAAATCAGAGGATGATGTATTTCATTTATTAAAAAAAACTCATGATTCCCAGCACAGTTCAACTTCGTATTTAAAAAGTGGCCTGATCCTATCTGTCAATAGATACGATCGTTACTTGTGAGAAAATGTGACTTTATGGCTCAAGGTTTAAAAAAACGAGAAATGTTAAGGAAGTGTTTTCTTCTTTTCCAGATGAACCAGCAATGTAAAGTGTGTGGCGAACCGGCAGCAGGTTTTCATTTTGGAGCTTTCACGTGCGAAGGGTGCAAGGTAAATGAAATCCTATTTCATAGGTCACAAGGACTGAAAATTATTTTTACAAAAAGTCATCATAAAGAAGTAGGAAGAGTGGGGAAGTCGATTTTATTTTTGTGATGTTTTTACGGTGTATTTTATCTTTTCGCTTTTGGCAGATGAGAGGTTAATAGCAAATCAAAGGTTAATAGAAGGATCATAATATTATTACTATAGTGAGACAGACTAAATAAATACTAAAGAAATTACATCTTCCAGAAGACTGGTACCTAACAGAAGGGAGGGCATTTTTAATGGACGTTTACTAAAACAAGTAACTTGTTTCGAAGTAAATAACATAATATGAGCATAACATAACTGTTGAGCATTTACTAAATTGGTCAGTATAAATAGCCTCCTATTCTGATTTTTATGACATAAATTAGGAGATGAGCACTTGACTTGATGAGCTTGCAGTAAGTGTGAATAAGTATAGGTATTATTATATTCATCCCAAGGTATATAATACACCAAACTTAACAATATAGATTTATTGGAAAGAATCATCGTTCATCTATTCGACTAAGTTTCTCGTATTTCAGTAGTTCTATACTCTAAGAAATAATATCAATAAATAAAATATAATAAATGTTAATTAATTTAGACAAATAGGTACCGTACAGTGTACCATTTATTAAGATTAAAGCACCAGTGCTTATCAAATCCGGTATTTTTTTCTTCTAAATCGCCACATCAAAGGTACGGCTATAACTTTTCTACCCAATACGCCAAATATAGATCTGTGAGCATTTAAGCAAATCCTGCAAAAAATATAAAAGTTGCTACCGATGCAATCTGAATCAAGCGCGTTAGAATTGCGACAAATCCTTGCATGGATTATAGATAGAGAGCCGGCGGTGCACATGTTTTATTAATTTAATCGTTACTATTTATCTTATACAGCCCTTATGGGCTCTGGCCTCCTCCACAAAAGTTCTCCACATTGGTCCGATATTTCCATCTGTGTCAGAATTTGTCGAATGGTTAGCCCAACGATGAATCTTTCTCATTTATACGGGACCACATCAGTTCCCAAGCCGGCAACATTGTCCCAAGACCGGCTATGTTGTGGTCAAGAAGCAGTACTTAGTTTTAATCAATTATAAGCTAATAATCACGATGTCATAATGTAGCAATGACATATGCTATATGCATTCGTGACCCTTAAGAAGAGAGCGAACAGGCATTTTATAGTCGTGTTTCAAATTAAACGTTCTTGTCTTCTGTTCTTTTATCAGACATGACAGACTCTGTACATGTTAGTATTTCAGTTACTCTGTTGTAATTTTCTTCGACGAAGTCAAACCTCTCCTTTTTTAATAATTTGTTAAAAAATGTGCTGCAAAACACACCCATGCATCTTTATATAAAAAAAAAGTTTTTGGTGACCATAATATAATACTGAACCGAATAACAGCTTCTGAATATTTATAAGGTTCTATCTACACTAACCACCGGCTCTTTAGCTATAATTTGTCTCGTCAAAGTAATATTTAGCGCCTTTTTTATCGTCCCACGCCCGCGGTAGACCGGCCCGGCATAAGACCGGCCGCTTATACAGGACCATTTGAATCCGCGATTGACGCTTGAATGGCATCGCGACAGCACTCGCCGGGAGTGGATATAAATCAACCAGTTTATCCTGTAGATATAGAGGTTCTCTAGAGCCGTAATGGCCCAGTGGTTGGAGCATTGGGTGCTCACAAAAAAAATGGTTGAATTTTCTTGGTATATTCATATGTTTGCTGAATTATTCGCCGCTTCAAAAAACTTTAACATGGGTAACGGTTACACCTTGTGCTTTTATATGAGATTCGGGGCCTAAGTGTTGAGACACGCCCCTATATATGTGTGGTGAGTGTCAACAGTTGAACTGAACTTTCGGTCGCGTAACGCGTTGAATCATACCTGCTATGCGAATTTCATTGAATACTCGCTTAGTAGACTTAAATTTGACACACTTGATAGATAATTAGCAGGACAGATTAATAGATGCACTTTCTTCGACACACGTAGCACATAGCGGATTATAGCAAAACAAATTAATCTGTCCTGCTAATTATGGGTTTCCGCAAATTAACGCCTGCTTCCAATCAATACACTTGATATATGTTTCGGATCAGCATCAGCTATGAATTTACTGTAGCAACCAGTCGCCGCCCGTGATGCAATATAAGTAACCAGGCCTCTTATTGCGATCTATGTCGCACTCAGGGGCTTTACGGCTGGCCTGCCAGCCAACAGGTATCGACATTTTCTTGTATCGGTATTTTATCACATTGCGAGCAACGAGTTCTTGCTAATTTGAAATAGGTTAAAAGTGTATAGATACTTGAAAAACAGTGTAAGCACATTGAGTTGAAATTATAGCGATGGAAACCACACTGGTAATTCCCAAAACTTAGAATAATTATCAAATGATCAATTAGATAAAGCCTAGTTGCAATAGCATGAAGAGTAGCGACAAATTGTATTATGTAATATGTATGTAATTAATATGTAATACTTATGTATGTTAAGCGTTAATGTTAGAACATAAGAAGCAATGTAGATCGTAGTTATTATCTATTATTTCTTTCAGCCACGAGTAAAGTTGCATGATTAATGACTGTAGTTCGCAATACGTATCGTGAATGCGATGGGGGCAAGTTGCTATGCAATCACTTGATTATATAATGAAAGATACACTGAGTATAATTTTATTTTCACGTGTAATATCAGTAAAAACACAGCATAATCATTTTGAATAAGCGCAGGTTTATTTAAATAGCGAGAAATATTATACCTATGTTAGTATTTCTTTATTTTTTTCCAATAACCAACTCGATGTTTCTGTAACTTAATGGCGTAAAAATAAATAGATGTGTAAACTTTATTTCTATTTCTCGGTTGTTTCATACTGAATTACTAACACAATACCAAATCTATCTTAGAAGTGTGTTGAATATATTTGTTAAGACAACAGTCAGCGTGAATTTGTTAAAATATATCAATGAAAATCCTGATAGAAATTCTAAGAAAACAAACAATTCTTACTGCAAACAGTACAAGCAACGCTGTTTCAAATAAAATCCTAATACCGTAAAACGAAGATCAAAGTTCATATTTAGTTAACATAAACACTACACTTTAGTTCACATTAAACAAACACCTAGCCGTTCAAGCCATATACAGTAAAGTTGGAGTATAAATAAATAAATGTATACAGAATCGATATCCCGTCGCTTTAGCGGTCCGTGATACGAGACAGGCCGGCGGCGCACTGTCGCTCCGCAATTTGCTACCCCGAATCAATTTGCCACTTTTTGTCGCGATGCTGTCGCGCGATTCAATTTTCTGTTAAGTGCGCCCGCGCACCGCCTCCTTTAGTTACGAACTGTTTTTATGTAACGGGCAACGTCGATTCACTAAACTCGTTGAATCGACGAGTTTTTGAACTTTAGTGTACGCTGTTGAACTTTTTGAATATCGAAAAACGTATCGTTTTCAAAAATCAATAAGTATCGTGTTTCATTTTCTCGGTTTTTCCGAAATCGAGATTCAAAAATTTTCAAACGAAGAGGAAAATCTGAGGCAGGATTTCGAATATATTATAAAGTTTAATTATTAATGAAGAATAAAGTAATACTGACTGACTGAAATTAATGAAGAGTAAAGCAATACTGTCAAACTTTGTTTGAAAATTCTATATCTCACGGTATTTGAAAATAAATAACAAAGAGCTCATAGGCTTATTTTGGTAAACTCGTGTGTTATAAAATCCTGACTCTACGAGTATATAAACGAATTCGAAATCTTTTGTGGAGACATCGTAAATGACTCTTCAAAACCTGATGTACTAAAGGTAATTGAACTTTTTAATGTTACAGTGGTGTTCTTAATTTAATATTGATTTTCGTCTTAAGACAGTTTCACAAATTTTCCTTAAGTCTTAAGAACCCCTTAAGTGACTTGTTTGCCGAGTAATGACCGATGTTTTTTAAATAAATGCTTCTTATAGTGCATTTATTGAAATTTGTGACAGACGTATACAGTATTGTTAAAAGTTTCCGTAAGATACACGTAATTGGAATATGCTTTTTCTTGTAAATATAAAAAATACAGTAACAGAACATTTTATCAGTTTTGACTCAGAATAAAAAAATATTTCTTGTTAGTTTAAGTATTTCCTTTTCTAAAAGTTAAATCAATATTATAATTATTTTTTGATGAGCGTACAAACGGACATTTATGTGTACAACGTACATGATAAAGAAGACGTTAATGAATTATTTACGCCACTAAACAAATTTTATGTTACCTCGACCATAATTAGAATAGACATAAAAGCAAGTTAAATATACCGTTTTCATAATTTAATAAACTCGAATCTTTAGAGCTTGAATAAAATTTATGTGACATTACAATTTACGTCTGCTTTTATTAATTTACGACTTGAGGACTGCACAAAAATGTTATAGTAATATATGTAATTTTATTTTAGTAATTTAAGCGTAATTTAAATTACACAGAAATTATTTATGAACAATAGATAGATCATAACTTGTACAACCTGTCAGTATTAAATCATTTTCTATATTCTTTTTATGATACATAAGTGAAACTAAATATTATAATAGACTATGAGTGTATTGTATCACGCTAACAGGTAGTATGCATAAATAAGCTGAATTTATGCGCTTACGCATACGTACCTAATACGTATAATAGGTTTTTCAACCTCTTGCTATGTAAAAATTTGTCCGAGTCGAATAAATTTATTTGAAAATTAATAGAGATCAATTAAATTAAAGATGGAGGCTTAAAGTAAAGCTGATTCATACTAAAATAAAAAAAACTTGGTCAAGTACGAGTCGGGCTCGCGCTAAATTAAAAACGAGTATAAGTGGGAGCCCCCCCTTAATTTTTTATTTAATTTTAATTTAACTATTTATTTCTACAGTAAGTATATTTAACTAAATATTCTGTCTACCTGTAAACGTTATCAATATCGAACAAAAACATAGCGCCAACAAAAATACATCATCTGTGAAAATTGCAAGTCTGTAGCTATCACAGTTCCAGAAATACAGCCTGGCGACAGACGGACATCGAAGTCTCAGTAATAGGGTTCCTTTTTTACCCTTCGGATGCGGAACCCTAAAAATATTGTTTTTAAAGTATACTTAGCTACGTTAAAATGTTATGCTGATTTTATTTCAACAACATCATGGTCATGGGATCAACTATTGCAGAGAAAATAAGATAATAGTGCAAGCCATTTCAACGTTTATTTGTACTAGGAGTTAGACTGAATCTCGAATGCTCGTGCTTTCACCTATCGCGGTATCTGTGTATCTCGCTATCTTGTTATGATATCAGTAATTAGATAGACGTTTTAACGCACATCACGTTTTAAATTTACATCAGAGTCCGCCAAACAGTCTGTATGCCTATTAAGGGTTCGTTTTGGCACAACGACGCATGCTCTACTGCTAATGTGCTTAAGGTCGCAGTTTGCCTCACTTTGGATTTAATTATGAAGAGGATAAAGTTAGGATTTATCATATTTATTCGTAACCAGAACATGTATGAGATTAGCTGTTACTTTAGTTTATAATGTAGATGATGCATCGTAAATAAGTATATTCTCTGACTTTTAGCACTGTCCAGTGTCCAGCATATCTTATTATGGAATGCGCTAATACAACTTATTTTATAAAATATGAAGTAATTATTGAAGTTAGTAAACGTACCTAGAAATAATTAATAAGTTAAGTTTTTTTATTTTGACCACAGAGTTCAGAAGATACAGAAGTAAGGATAAGAATTGAATCAAAATGCATTTTGATGAGCTGATGAGGATGATAGTTACAGCGGGAGTTATTGTCATTGCGTTTGTTGCCTGGGGTAATATCATGGTAGTAATATACCAGTACCACGGACTTTATTTACCCGTGGTACCACTCTGAATAAAAAAAATACACAAAAAGGAAAACACAAATAAAAATTTTGAAGGTGAATCGCTAGACCTATCCTAAAATTTACCAGATCTAATGATCTGACAAAACTGGTACTAGCACTGGTTGTGCGTACACTGTAAATTTAATAAGAAAAAAAATAAGTGTCACTGAAATTATTCTTATATTAACTCCCCCTTCATACTTTAGCTTAGCTTCCAATTTCGCGGATGTACCTTAACCAATGCCGTGCTCACGAAACTTACCTTTTTAATGAAACTTCCAAACGTCCGATAATATGTTTAACATAATTAAGTATTTATTCAAATAAATACAAGCCGGTGGACAATATAAGTGGGCGGTGGCGGCGGACAGAATATTTCGATAAGGTTCTTTTAATGCGTTCGGTGTCATATTTCATTGTTGTATACTATCGGAGAATTAATTATCTGTAGGCTTTTAAATTTTTGTAAAGCGTTCGAGAAAATTTTATTGACCTATTTTATTTTTGATTAAGTATTAGGAAGCAGGATTTTCCAGTTTTTTTTTTTTTTGGCAGGATTTTTTTCTTGTTTAAAGCTGTCATGATTTTATTTAATCTATGGTAACGTTGACTTCCATTTTTGAGACTACAGAATGCTGACCAATCATAGCATTTCCCGCCATTGACATCGACAGCTGTTAAAAAAAAAAAGAGATATGATGGAGAGAGGCTGGAGTAGAGCGAATAATTCTATAATTGAGATATTATTTAATTTGAAAGTAAAGCTATATGCTATTGAATTGTAATACTAGAATTTAATGAATGTCAAAGTTAAGATGTATAAGCAAACAAGCTGCTTATTTATTAAACGAGATATTGTCACATGAAATAAAGTGTACGAAGTGAACAATGGGATTTAATTTACAATAAAGCTATACCTATATTAAAAAGCGTCTCCCTATTGGCCGTTAAAAGTTAATTTTTCGTAAAGAATTTTGGTAAACCAACCCTACAATAATTATTTGCGACCATAATATAATATGACGATCTGTGGTGTGAAGTGATGAATATTTATGATCGGGCTTCTTTTAAAACGTTTATGTTGAAATATTTTATAGGCTTTTTTAGAACGCACATATTTTGTTCATAAATGCTATTTTTAAAGTGTGATGAAAAATTGATTACAATCTCAACTTAGAAGATTAATTAATGTTGCTTTAAAGCAAAGCGTTAATAAAACCTTGGATATCGAGTTAACAATACCTCTTCGTTTAAGTGGTACACTTTATAAGGATCATTCGTTGTGGGTGCGATCATTTAACGGTTCCAAATATCAGGGACCGCCCGCAGATCGCGTTGTGTCACGATTTTTAATTAATATCTGAATTATTAATGAGATCTACTTCTTTGGGTGCTATAAATATATCAATTCACGATTTCTGAGACATTTTTTTTATGGTTTTATGCCGATGTGGACGCGTATTACAGTTTTAAGGCGAATTAGATGCATGCAAATTACTGTGTAGCGGTCTTCGATAACGGTCTTCGGTAGCTGACGACAGATGGCGTAACTCGCGCAATAGCACACGCTGACGGAGCATTCGACGAGCGTTCTATAAATACAACTTCTGACGTCACACGCTCGGATCACAAGCGGTCCCCAGGCACAACACCTGCCTGGAGGGAAATTTCCCTATTGCCCTCTGCACCGCTAAAGTGGTGACCCCGACGTGATTTCACCATTCACCACCAGAGGGCACACATCAACTGAAGAACACGCAACAAAAACAACTAAACCGCAACTGCAACAACCGCAACCGCAAGAACCACATCAACCGCTACAATATCGAAGAAGCAACCGCAAACCTCATTCCTCGCACCAGACTCAGTCTTCGCCGACCGACTCACTGGTCGCCGCGACACGTCCTTCACCGCCGATCGACTCACTGATCGCGCGCCGCCGCATCTACAACGGACTCCCGGTTCGAAGGTCACTCACACCTCGCCGGCACGCAGTCCACCCAAGTCAACCCGGTATCGCTGACGCACTTCCACGATGCTGCACGCTGTTGACACGCACCAGATGCACCACGACGACACACGACTCAACAGTCTCAGAGGGGAGTGATTGTAGCGGTCTTCGATAACGGTCTTCGGTAGCTGACGACAGATGGCGTAACTCGCGCAATAGCACACGCTGACGGAGCATTCGACGAGCGTTCTATAAATACAACTTCTGACGTCACACGCTCGGATCACAAGCGGTCCCCAGGCACAACACCTGCCTGGAGGGAAATTTCCCTATTGCCCTCTGCACCGCTAAAACTGTAAAGGAAATCGAAAAAAAATACCTACTGCTTTATGTCTAATAAATTAAGGTAAAGTCAGAAATAGGGAAATATTTAAAAAAAGACAAACATGTCTTTTTGTTAAATTAATTCCTGTCTTAATAATAATTTTATTACTAAGATTGTGCAATCTAAAATTAAAATAAAATGGATATTAAAATAAAATGAACAGTTAAAAATAAATATTACCATGTGCTTTATGTTAGTTTTAGTGCAAGATGTTGGACAAACAATTTGAATCTTTATAGACGGGGAGTACCTAGCCGAAAACTTATAACGATATCGAATTATAAGCATTTTTTTATCTCGTACTAGCCCGACATTCCCTAAAATTTTATTCCAGATATACTCCGTACTTGAATGTATAGATTTCTTATTTGGAATATGCGAAAATCTTAATAATAAAAAAATACTTAATTATATTAATATGTAAATCTTTGTTAACAAAGAAGGTAAACTTAATTAGAATCTGATATTTTCTAGTTGAACATAAATATGTATTTAAGATTTAGCCCCATCTTAAAGTAACACCGAAACAGACGTATGTACTTATATTTTGTATTTTAGAAAAGAGACAAGTAGACTTTTATGTATTGTTGTTATTCTTACACAGTTGGTATCTGTATCTAAAACAGGAGTTGATATAGTTGATAGAGTACCTACGTATTTGCATTAAAAATAAAATCAGAGATAATTACTGGATCTTAGTCGTAAACACGTTTTTATAGTACGAGTATGTGCATATTCTGACTTACGTTCATCTATACCTACTGTGATTTAGATCCGCAGTCCTAAAGGTTAATGGAGTTCAATCCATTTGCTCTGATTGACAAAAACAAAAACGATTTATATGTGTAGGTACGAGTATATTATGACTTATTGACCCTCCTTGGGAAATATAAATTAGATACGAAATCGTAATTAGTTTTAATCCGACATCATTATTAATATATAGGAGTTATGAAATATGTATGTTACATTTGCAACAGTCTGTACGTTTAAAAGTATGTAAGTACCGACCCGTTTTAATATTTAATCGCATAATTTTATTATTTACAACAAGCTGTTGAATTTTTCCTCAAAAATAGTTTAAGTAGTTTCCGTTCAGGCAGGCTTCGCAAACCTTTGATCATAATGGTCTCATTATACCTAGTTAGCTTTCATGCGGTAGTTCTAATGGTGATGTTATTCCTTACCATAAATACAACTATATTTAGTTGCCACAAATGCAAAAATTAGGAACTCCAAACAGTCATACTTGGGGACCCGAACCTCTGACCCAACAAAGCCGCGTATATTATGTTACTAGCTGAACCGGTAAACATTGTCCTGCCATTATAATGGCAAGGATATAAAAAAACCGGCCAAGTGGGAAACGGTATTTTTTGGACAGTTTGCCCAATGAATCAAAACTATGAGACATAAAAAAAAATCGGTTTTAGAATACACAAGTAACGCCCTTTCATATGATACCCCACTCAGTATTGTTATCTTATTTTGAAATTTCAAAGACCCGGTTTTCCCCCCTTTTAAAATAAAAATAAAAAAGATTTTCAATTTTTTATGATTGCAGTGACGGCACGCCGCAATTACCTACAACTATTCCAAATTTCAGGTCGATAGCTATTATAGTACCTACTGAAATAATCGAGTGTGACAGACGGACGGACGGACGGACGGACGGAGAAAGTCTCACCATAAGGGTTCCATTTTTACCAAATTGGTATGGAACCCTAAAAAATTTTATTTATTTATTTATTTATTTATTTATTAAAAAATAGCTCTTGACCTCTTAGACTTGCCGTTTTGGTGATGTTTGGTAACACACATGAAACACGAGAATTTTATGTATTAGATAGGTAAATCAAAGCAGTGCCAGATTATCGGTTCAGATATCAGCCCCTCCTCAGTGTCTGATGGTTTTAATCACGGGTAATTTTTGAAGTTTACGATTCTTATGAAAACACCCAGACGCGATTGCTGGGCGGGTTCGATTCCCGTCGAATGCCATGATATTAATAATAAAAATTAATTAATTTTTTATTTATTTTTAGGGACATTGTTAAAAATATTATTAAATTGTAATAAAAATAAATGATAGTATAAAAAAATTAATATTAATAAGATTATATTAATATTAATATTAATAACAAGATTAACACGTATTTAAAAATATTTAGGAACCATAATAATAGTTTTATTAGTTTAGCGATGCGAGGATATATCATGAGGAATCCTGCATGCCCGTCTCGCCATATTCTCAAAGGAGTGCGAATCTCACCAATCTCTCACGCTTAGAAGTAGTTGAGATGATATTAAGGGTATTTAAAAGGATCGTAATAAAATCAAGCAAATTACGTCCAGCAAGAGGTGCAGGCAAATTTCGGAGTCACTTTATGCCCCATAAATTATTCATGGCGAGTAACCACATTATACGTCATTATAATACATCGCCCGCTGCGATCTTTAATTTCAATACCCCTGCGTAATGCTTTAAATGTTTCCGAGCTACAGCGAAATTGAGCGACTGCAAAAATGTGGCCCTTCGAGCCCCGTTTTGAAAATCTAGATTTTTTTCAAATTTCGTGAAAACTTCTCGGAAAAAAATTCTCAGCATAAAAACTATCCAATGCATGACTATTGAATGAAAATTTCGCTATGAAAAATGTCGTCAAGTTTTGAGTTATACGCAAGTAAAAAATTAACAAACATAAAGCCACATATTCGCAGTTTTTAAGATAATTAGTGTGTAAATTTACAGGTACAGTTGGTGTCTTATGTTGTTTATCAATTTTCATATGAGACTTCGTAAGATTGCAGGCTACCAATAACATTTTATCAAAGAGAGATCGATGAAAATGAAGAATGAAATACTTTATTTTTCACATTGGATAAACTTACACTCTCTTTCTTGAATAATCAAAAAAATAGCTTTTATTTTATATAACTGTGAAATATAATAATGCAGATTTTATATAAAAGTCTCCTCTCATTTTGGTTTAATAATGTAGCTTTACTTACTCTTTTTATTTTATTTTATATTGAACCTTTTTTATTTGATACCTGCTGAAAACCAATATAAATCTAAATAAAAAATCGTTTTGTAAAGTATCCATTAGGTACAGCGGCAAGCTGTACCGGAGTAAGTATTATTTATGAATGAATTGCAAAAATCTAAATACCAAAGCAATTGATAATTTGCTCATTACAATGAATTTCACACATGGTTAGTGTGAGTTTATTTTAGTCATAATTCCATACAGGCAATTTGTTGCAGCTGCCGACGGTGATTGAGCAGATTCTGCAGTCATTAGAATTGTATAACGATATAAGAAAATATACTACCCAGACGAAAGGTAAAGAGTGAAAGTCAACACCCATGTTAGAAAAATAGGGTCTCCATATTTACGTTTTGAAAAACTGTTGATTTCGTTAAAAATATCTCACTCGTCACTTACTATATTAGGTGAGATAGCAGACAGGTACTAACTTGTAATGTATCACAAAAAACACACAAATCTTCATAAAACTTTCGCCCAGACACCGCAACATCATCTACTTAACGAAGTTTATTTTTTGCAAAATTCTTTTTTTTTTTTTTACGCTATACATGTTAGTACTTGACTGCGATCTCACCTGATGGTAAGTGATGATGCAGCCGAAGATGTTAGCGTACTAACTTGGAAGGGGTAAGTTATCTCACCCCAACGGTTTATACACAGCATCGTACCGGAACGCTAAATCGCTTGGCGATACGTCTTTGCTGGTAGGGTGGTAACTAGCCACGGCCAAAGCCTCCCACCAGACCAGACCTGAGCCAATTTGGAAATTATAAAATTCCAAAGTGGCCCGTGGCGGGAATCGAACCCGCGACCTCCCACTCAAATCCGAGCGTGCGTCCCCTGCGCCACGGAGGTCGTCAAAAACATCTACAGGCATCTCTATACTGATGTCTGGTATTACGATAAGCGACCGATTGGAGTCGGTACAACGTATGGTAAGCCTCGATGGTAGTGCCTGAATTTCGTGGTAACCCTAACAAAATGCATGGAATTTCGCCCAGTCAAATAACATACCTAGTTCAACTCAAACGCCACACCAAATACAACCATGCTTAGCGGGCATTCGACACTTTCTTTTCTTTTGTGATTTTACAGGACAGGGCGTCACTATGTCGATCATTGAATCGATTTTGAATCGGATCGTGATTATCCGATACGAATTATAGTGCAGTAACGGTAGTGATGTGTGATTTCTGATTTTCTATCGCTGATTAGGTCTATTGTTGGATTTCGGGTGTTCAAATAGAATGCTCATTAAAAGTTCAGCCGGTGCTGTAAGACTCGAGTGATAAAGAATCGATCCATCATTTTTGCATCGGGAAGTTTGAATCGAATGCAAGCGTCTGGAAATCGTGTGGCTTTTATCTTGATCTTTGTTATTGTATGATCACACAGTAGCATTTAATTTGATGAAAAGATCTGCTTAGAATGAAAGGTGTATACTGTGTATCAGTGCCAAATGCCAATTATAATTACTTAAAGAAATCAAATATAATATAAGTGTATAATTTAATAAATACAAAATAATTTCTATGTCTATCTAATAATGTATACGTATATATTTTCATGTAAATTTTACGCCTATTTTCTTGTTAATAACACATTAATTCAGGTGGAAAGGAAGCCTTAAAAGTTGTACTTAAAAGTTTACCAAGCGTACCACACACCTACGACATTTGTATGTTTATTATTTTAATAGTTTCTTCATATCATAATTTTGATGAATGGCGTTATCAGTGAATCTACAGAATTTTTGGTGCTCGTTATTACTTTTTTATTAATATTAATGGGTACTAGTTCATTGATGTTTTAAGTAATTTTGAAGTGTTATAAAAGTGATTTGTTTACCTTGAGCATTCGGTAAACAAAAAAAAATTATGATCTACAAAGTTTACTTTGTAACTTAAAGCTAGACCAGTTAGAGCTACTTAAAAGCTTGAATATTTTACAAATCCAAAGATATAATAATAATAGACCTAAGTATTTTGTAAGCTTGCTACCTCAAACATTTTCTGAGTTAACCTCAAAAGTTTAGCATCGTTAAACATCGATAGATTCTAGTATCAGATATGAAAATAATTCATTATTTCTACGCTAGCGAATAAAACGACATTTTTCACGTAGATTTAGAAAGCACGCAGAAAAATTTTTGCAAGTAGCAGACTACAACGAACGGATAATGTAGTAAAACTAAAATCATTCCCTTTTTGTGTTGATGCATAAAAACCGTTGATAAAGGAAATATTAGATCATACTTCACACTAGAATAACGAGACCTACCTACCTTATAACCAGCAAACTATTAAATGTAAGTATTAAAAGCTTAAGACAGTCTAGATCTTGCGTGCGCGCGCGTCCTTAATGACTCGACGTCGCCTTCGTCACTTTTCTCAGAAAATAACAGGGTGCCGTAAATAAGGTTGATGTAATTGTATCAAATTGTTAGCAATCACAAGCTCACAGCGGCGACCCACCGCGGTGATCGACTTCTTAAATCGATCGTTGATGATTTTTATAGAGTTCCGCAACGTGAAAGAAAAAAATTGGTTCAGATTTCTTTAAGAAACGCGAAATGAGTGTTTCTAATGGGTTTGGGTTCCGTATTTGGTTGTTTTGTCAGTCTGACGTAGATTATCTGCCCAGAATATGAACTGTGAAGATGGCAAATATATTTTTTGTTTATTTATTAATGAATAATATGAACAAAACGTGTGTAATATTACTGTTACACACTGTTATTACTGAATTGAAGTAGTTGAAATTTCGAATGGAAAAGATTTCATACTGGATTAACACAAGGGGTAATTTTTTGTCTCGGAAGAATTCCTGATTTGTAAAATACCGAAATACACGCTCGGTCAGAATGATATACCTACTCAGAATGAAACAGCATAAAATTAGAGTCTATAATAATCCGCGATAAACATTCTTCGCAACCATGCCATACTCAGATGCTAAGGCACTCGTAAATACGGCTTACTTAATATAATTCTAGATACGAGATACTGGCAGTGATGTGGTTAACGATTTACAGCATCGCAGCAGGTGACAAAGACGTGTGTACAGGTGTACAGTGGGTACGGTACAAAGATTTAAATCGCTAGATGGGCCCTAAACATCCAAAAACGTCCACGTTTTTGTCTTGTGTGACACGTTGTCACTCTCTTTGACACAAGTGAAACTATAGCATGTTGAGAGCACTCACTCAACATATTTGTGGACGTTTTTGATGTGCGCAATGTAGGCTAAGGGCCCATCTAACGATTTAAATCTTTGGTACAGCACAGTACACTGCGCGATCGCGTCCATATGACGTGACAGCTGTAAATCAGAGTTGTTCACTAGCTTAGGAGTTAGGACTCAAGGACATGGAACTTCATGTCGTAGACTCTTATAATCTGTATGAAAATTTCCTATGAAACATGACTTTTACAAAAAAGTAATAAAACCATTTACAATTTGTGCATACGTATTACCAGCTACGACGTTGCTCGAATTTTATCAGAGATTATGTATGGTAGGTACAGGCGCGTTAATTAAAAAAAAATGTTTTTTTTTTGTACCGAGAACAAAATGAAATGTACTCGTACCTAATCTATATACCTACAGTAAAATATCACATTATCTAAATATAATATTTCGAAAAACTCAGAAACCTCTGATGGGCTCTGAGAGGGTTGATTCATGAGAGGATTTTGGCCATAGCCACTCTTTGACCACCATGCTCTCCTTATGCGGGTTCGCACACATAAGAGAATAATATGGTAAACTTGATATAGGTATGATATATTATTAATGGATTTATTAAAAGGCTGTTGCTCGCGCTCCGACTAGATAGAGCCTTATCTAAGAACGACAGCTCCGTGAGTCCGGCAACTTTTTTTTGTAGTGTGCGTGTGTCAATTTGACATTTTTAAGGTTCGCGGATGCTAGTGTGCGTGAAAAATTGTGTAGCGACGGCTCGGGTTTGCCAATTTGGACAAAATATTTTTTGAGGTCCAAGAGGGAGCCCTCGACTACAAAAATTTGTTAATATTAATATGAACAACAAACAAAACTTTTTAAAAAATTTAACTTAACTTCGATTTGTCCTAAAATCTGTAAAAATTAAACAAAAACCATTAAAAATAAAACTTAAAAAATATTCATCCATTATTAAAAAACACCAAATTAATTAATCAAGATTACAAAAACATTTTAACGAAATAAAACATAACATTATTAATATAATCTTGGTGTACGATAGAAATCTCGACGGTCGTTTCTTCCAAAACGATTTCAATTAAATTTTTATCTGCTGACCCTAATGACGGCTAATCTTACGTTTGTGATACAGATACATCTGAATTTTCCTTACCATATTAGGTATTAATTACTCCCACATTCATATTTTTACATACATAACGAGAATAGGCTGAGAGATAACTGAATCATATCGTAAAGTAATTTATAATCATCATATAAATTCTGATAGCTCTCTATTATACAAGGCTGTGGCTACCCATATTGCTTCGTTATGGATTGGCTGGCTTCGAACGATATCCAAAAGTAGTCAAAAACATTATTTTATTATTATGTAGCATTAACATTGAGAATACGTACTTTTAAAAAGGTGTTTAATAAAAAAAAATTGGTTCCAAAGTATACTTTGCGTGATTGGCAGAAATAACTTACGAACGAGAGAATAAATTTTGAATCAACAAAAGCAGTTCTTACAAGTTGCAGTTCGAATTTTTGTGTTATATTTTATTTCAAATGAAGTAAAGTTGCTTTAGAATATTATTATCGACTTATTTATACTTGATTATTTCGACTTATTTATACTGGACTTATTCTTTCAATGTTATCAGTTTAGCTGTGAACTCTTGGTTTATAATATTATTTGCAGCTGATGAAGTAACTTAATTCCTACGCCTATTCTGATTCGAGACGGCACTGAGGCTTGATGGGAATCGAGATAAATCACTGTTTTACAACCATGTTCCGCAATAATAGAAACGAAAGATGTGCAATTATCGGTAGTTGAATGAAGTAGCTATTATAATATTTATTTTAGGCCTAGAACAATTAAATGAATAGTCTCAAGTGAGCTTGAGTTTCCAAAAATATTGCACAGATTACCAATTAAAACTATGACAAAAGTTTTTTTTACTTCTGTTAAAAAACTGCATATCAAATATGCAAAGCAGCTATCTCACACTTACTTAAGTTATCATATGAGGAAACCGAAAGCCTTCTAGTCGTTTTAAAGTGATTATAATTATTATTTTCATATTTAAATTAACTCTCACACCCGGCACATGATAAATATATATAAAAACCAAAGACGTATAATAAACTTACTTACATACACATAGATTAAATAAACATACATAAACGTTACACACATACATATATGTACCGGGCGGAGGACTACACCCCGGCAGGGGAGACCAAACGGCCACGGCACGGGGGTCAGGGCGACAGGCTAAGAAACCGACGGACTATCTTAGCCGAGTCGAGCACCACCGCCTTCTGCATCTTGGCCGCAAGTGAACTGCCACGGAAACCCAGTCGCCGCAGATGGTGAGCGAGGCTGACTGGGATTAAACCATTAGCAGATATCACGATTGGAATGGTTTCAGTGGACTCCACGTGCCACATGGCGGAAACCTCGTGAGCCAGATCCAGATACTTTCGTTTTTTCTCCGTCTCAGCTCTCACGAGGTTCTCGTCATACGGGATCGTGATGTCCACCAAAAACACCCGCGACTGTGCCCGGTCCATCACCACGATATCAGGCTTGTTAGCCAAGATAGTCCTGTCCGTGATGATTGACCGGTCCCAATAGAGCCGGACGCCGCCGCGCTCGAGGACAGGAACCGGTGTGTACCTATAATAGGGCACCCTCTCATCCAGGAGTCCGTACTTCAGAGCAAGCTCTTGGTGGAGGATTTTGGCTGCTTGGTTGTGCCTGTGCAAATACTCAGTGTTGGCAAGCGCCGAACACCCCGAAAGCACATGTCTGAGTGACTCACCGGGATGGCGACAGGCTCGACAAATGTCGTGAGTGCCATCCTTCAGAATGTACTTTCGGTAGTTCCGCGTCTTAACAACCTGATCTTGTATTGCACAGACAAAACCCTCGGTTTCCCCAAAGAGGTCACCGAAACGCAGCCACTGCACGGACGCTTTTCTATCCACGTGGGGCTCATGAAGAGCCTTAAAAAAGCGTCCGTGCAGCTCCTTCCCTTTCCATACGGACTCCCGGTCAGAGGTACTAAGCACAACCGGTCCCTGCCACTCGGCGTTAGCCAAAGATAGGGGGGTCAGCCCTTTATCACATTCTATGACTTCCCGATGCATTGGAGACTCCCGCTTCGCCTCGAAGTAAGTTCTGAGGCTGGATATCTCCCGGTTGTGCATGGTCTTGACGTTGAGCATGCCTCGACCACCACACTTCCGAGGGATATACAGCCTCATGACAGACGACTTCGGGTGGTGCATGCGATGGGCAGTCATAGTTGTGCGGACCTTTCTATCCAGGGCGTCTAGTTCGGTTTGAGTCCATCTGAGCACGCCAAAGGTGTACATGAGGACGGGCATGACCCAGCCGTTATAGGCTCGGACCTTATTGGCACCCGACAAATAACTTTTACAGATCTTTGTCAGGCGCCGAAAAAAGACCTCGCAAACAGACTGTTTCACGTCCGCCTCCTGAACCCCTATTGATTGTGACATGCCCAGATACCGGTATGACTCAGCCTCGGAGAGGGTCTTGATGCTCGACGGCTCGAGATTGATCTCGGCCGAGCGAGCGACCCGTCCCCGCTCCACATGCAGGACCGCACACTTGTCCACCCCGAGTTCCATTCTGATGGAACTGCTGAACTCAGTGGTGATGTTCAACAATTCCTGCAGACGGGAAGCGCTGGGTGCCATCAGTTTGAGGTCATCCATGTAGAGAAGGTGAGGTAACTTCGGCCCCCCTCTCCGAAACTGAAAGCCTGTCCCGGAACCCTCCAGCAACGTGCTAAGGGGGTTCAGAGCCAGGCAAAACCAAAGTGGACTCAAACAATCGCCCTGAAAGATACCCCGCCGTATCCTGATTCGGTCATCCGCAGCCGCCAGCCGCTCGCCATGGAGACAAAGGATCGTGCTCCATTGCCCCATACATTCTCCGAGGAAGTCTCGAACTGCACTATCAACTTTATACAGCTCGAGGACCCTCAGGAGCCATGAATGAGGCACCGAGTCGAACGCCTTTTTATAGTCAATCCAGGCGGCGGAAAAATTCCGGCGGCTGCGTTTGACCAAATGGCCCGCGACGGAGTCGATGAGAAGGAGCTCCTTAGTACCGCGACTACCACCCCTACACCCGTTCTGAGCCCCAGACATGATCCCGTGGTTGTCAACATGACGGATGATTTTGGAGCTCAGAACGGATGTAAGTGTCTTATAGATGGTAGTAAGACACGTAATGGGGCGGTACTTAGCCGGGTCAGCGGTATCTGTAGTCTTTGGAGCTAAATGAGTGATCCCGGTGGTGAAAAGGTTTGGGAGCGCCCTTTGCTCAAGGGCGTCTTGGAATTGTCGAGCCAAGGTCGCATGGCAAGCCGAGAAACCCTTTAGCCAGTAGTGATGCAGTCCGTCAGGCCCCGGACATAATTATTATTATTATTGTGACTACCGATAAACAATTGTAATGGACGCCCTCTTTAATTTTGTGTTTGTATGAAATTACAATCATCCACACTTTACAGGATTGAACACACCCTCTCTTTCTCTAACACTACACATACATTAAGCAGACATGCATTTATATGAATATTTATTTAGTTTATAAAAGAGAGGCCATGATATCTATGTATTATATAATAAAATAAAAAATAAAAACTTGGTTAAAGCTAATATATTAGTTACTCGTAATATAAAAGCGTGCGGGGAGAAAGCACTGAAGCTGAAGCACAGGAAATACCTAGTTCAGCTTCAGAAGCTTTATATCTGGGAGAATTGAACATAAAATTATTATTACTTATATTAACCTTAGAGTAAGAATTAGCTATAAGATTTATGTAAAATGAAGTTGTTTAATAATTTTAAGTTTTTTAGAGTAATAAAACATTTTATTATTATTATTATTATTATTATCAAATTAAATACCAAAAATATTTACGATCACGTTTACGATTTTGAAGTTCCAAATATGAACAGGCGAACGACGAATCAGGAAAAATTAACCTAAGCGTATCCGTTGTTATTTGTTGATACAAACACTTTATTAATATTTTGTTTTACATATTGAATAGAAGCGCCTGCTTGTAAATTTTGTTGAAAACCATAAATTATCACGGAAGATCTATTAGTTTTTTGCTATAATCCGCTAGCTGCTAAGAGACAGTATGGAACAAGCCAAGCACGACCCGCAACTTCCCACTCAAGCACAAAACAAAGTTCCAAAGCAAGCAAAGCCATCATCACCCATATGCAACACCTAATGATCTCTATATCTCTGGATCGCTGAATGTTAACGTAAAAATGAGGACACTTGATTTTTGCCATTTTGGCGCTGATTGTTGCGTAACCTGGCGTGAGCGTCTATGGAACTAAAATAAAATGACATTCACAACGACGGTCCACTTCCAACAAATGTCAATTTAGAGCCGTGGACGTTCGGGGGTGGCGCTTCAAATCGGCACAAAAAAGGAACTGTCAGATGTATAGAATCATAAGTCCAAAGAGAGATATAGAGATCGGCAACACCACACACACTTCTTCACACACAACATTTTCGACGCACGCTTCGTCCCGACAACGGGACATCCAGGAGATTTATAGGTAGAGTCAAAACTCATTACAATTTTACCCTTTGATAGGTGAGATTACGTAAAAGGTTAACAACCACTTACTAACCAACCGACAAACAAACATAATTTATTAGATCAAGGTTCATAATCCCGCTCGACGATTCCACTCACGCGCATGAATCTCGCGCGAATGTGGAATGCGCGCGGCGTTTTTGCACAACCTAATGAATCGATTTCGATGTCGATCACACAATCTATTGTTTTTACACCAACGCCATCTGTATATTTATTTATGTAAGAGATAACCTTAGGGCGCACACACAATAATGTAATCAAAATATGTGTATATTTTATGGAAAAAACGCGCGGAGCTAGTTTTTTTTTTGTGAAATATCAGATTCAAAATTGTTACTTGAAAAAACCTATTTGAATGTAGGCTTAATTAATTATAGGCTTTCATGAAAAGTGAGTAAGGTATTATTTGATTTATTACTATGGTAAAATTAATAAGTTATTCAACAACAAAAAACTAGTTTAGTACATTTTGGTAACCTCTCGCCAAATCTATCGCTTGCTTCTTACCTATATATCTTCACACCTTTAATTCGGACTGTCTGGTCTGTAGGTTTATTACAGGTTTTTTATACCAAGTAGACTCCAAAAACAAACACCGAAAATTTAGATCATAATGTGTCCACTTGAGGCGCTGACTGCAAATGTATGAAGAAATCCGATCCGTTTATTCGGAGCGAGTAAACTCGAAATTTGTATAGAAACCAGTACTAACCCTACTTGTTCCAACTTAAAGTTACCTCGACTGTTCGTGTGTAGAGCACCTGTTTATCAAAGTGCTACGTTTGGCGACTACCAATGACGATGTACACATTGATATAATATGGATGTACATAGATTTTGATACACAATCATGACATCACTAATACAATGTTAAAGGCGCCGGTACCTTATACTCAGTTGAAGGTTCTTATGTAAGGTTAAGCTTTGACCTAGCATGTGCCTCAAAAAGAGAAAGATTTTATTAATACCATAATACTCGTTATGTATACTTAATATAACATTTAATTGATACTCTATTTATCTTATACCTTTAAACGAGCAATTCTTGTATATATATATATTTCTATATAATCTGGATCTCGGAAACGGCTCCAACGATTTTCATGAAATTTAGTATACAGCGGGTTTTGGGGGCGATAAATCGATCTAGCTTGGATTCATTTTTAGAAAATGTCGAATTTACCAAAAAAAAATAAAAAGATGACTACTGCTGCCATCTATTGGCCACCGAGCGAAGCTCGGTCACCCAGATATTCAGTATCTAATTACGAAAATAGCGATGTTTCTTTCATATTTACCCCTCCCTATAGTGACAATACTTCGCTAGGGGTATGTATGGGTACCATCCGGGCGCGTAAATTCAATTTTTATTTAGTTTTAAGCTAATAGTGGGCTAATTAACATGATACATCGTAGCTTCATGGGAATGAGTTTTGCGGGCACAACATTTATGCATCTACATGTTTTTAATAAAAACTGCTCAACAATACTCATTAAACTTTATTGGTTCCCGATAGCTCGAAATCTGGGAAACTGCAAAAACATATCTTCTAGGAACTACTATGCGTTGAGTGGAAATTTTCGAGCAAAGTTTCTATTAAAAACAATATGTAGATACATGTGTATTATGCCCGCAAAAGTAATTGCTATGAACCTACAATGTGCAGTTAGTCGAATTTTTGCGAAAAACGAAATTGAAACAATCATATTTTTTGAACACCCAAAGTTACATTTACCTCAGTATTTTGTATCAATTTGAACTTGATATCTGACCTATTCCTGAGAAAAAATGTTAAACAAACAGACAGATGAGCAGAAGGACTGACGTAATACACAGTGATGCTTTAAACAGTACTTTACACCTTTAAATCTTTAAACGTCCCTCATATACGGTACCCTAAAAACCGTGCTTATAATGCAAGACAATTTGTGAATCATAAAGTGTACGATAAAACCCTATATACTCGTACACATTAAATACAATGTTGCGTACCGACCAAGTGCAATGGTTCCGTGAACGACATGCAAAATAGTTTCAATTGCTTTCGGACCAATAAAAAACCGACCGATCAACAGGTACATTGACCTATTAAACTACATTTGCTTACATAACGACTTCGCTAGCAGAATATCAAGTAAGGACTTATTGAATTTTAACTCGTGCTCTGCGGTCATCATTGGATAGATTGCTTTAAATTAATCAAAGGAATGTGAACCTCATGGGTTGTGCTTGAAAGGTCAAAGTTGTTCAGCTGTCCATTCTGAGATTAAACGCGCTAA
The DNA here is from genome assembly GCA_963855885.1 of Coenonympha glycerion. Taxonomy (NCBI): domain Eukaryota; kingdom Metazoa; phylum Arthropoda; class Insecta; order Lepidoptera; family Nymphalidae; genus Coenonympha; species Coenonympha glycerion. Next base: position 1,586,564 of record OY979636.1, read on the forward strand.
ATTCGAAGACAAAGGATTTCTAGGGTTGAGCGATGTAACATAGTATCGATATATCGATATTAATAATTTTTTGTTTAAAGTCAATTTAGTGTAAACAAAATGCGACAAAATAATCTCGTATTGTTGAATAATGTCTTGTCACACCAAACAAATGAGGATATAGGAAAAAACAATTGACACGGCTAAAATTTTCTTAGTTTGTTTTCCAATACGATATTTTAGACCCGAATCTTACTTGAATAATAAGCCATTGAATGTAGATGAATCTAAAACTAAGAATTTATATATCTAATAATAACGAATATTATTTGAAGCATGAATAATGCAGAGGCAAAGAAGCTGCAGCAAAATTAAAGCTCATAATATTTTGTTAGTCAATACTTATGCATATGCATTATGCATGTCTGAAATATTTTAAAACTACTCTTAAAAGGTTATTTGAAGACTGTCCTGGTTATCTAAGTTTACAACCCCCCTATTGGATGAGACAGAACAAATACCGAGTCAGGTAGCTGCCAATAATAAATCATCGATATATTCTCAACACTGGTCAGCGGTCATCCCTAAATGAGTTGATCCCGGCGTTAAATCGTATTTGCAGCATGAATCGTCAATGCGTATCGAATGCTCGCGGCGTGTTAAATTGTCGTCGGGTGTAAACGAGCGTCGGGTGTCGGCAATGCGTTGGGCATACTGATCAATCACATCATGTGATGTTGGACACTTATTATCATTCAACCTATCGTTGTCCACTGTTGGACATAGGCCTTTCCGAGAGCGCGCCACCACACACGGTCCTCCACCTTCCTCATCCACCCGCTACCAGCGACCTTTTTCAGGTCGTCAGTCCAGCGGGCAGGAGGTCGTCCTACGCTTACCGGTACGCGGTCTCCACTCCAGAACACGTCTGCCCCAACGGCCGTCGGTTCTGCGACAGATATGGCCAGCCCATTGCCACTTCAGCTTGCTAATCCGTTGTGCTATGTCGGTTACCTTGGTTCTCCTACGGATGTCCTCGTTGCGGATTCTATTATAACTTCTGGACACTTATTAACTTCTGTATTTTCGCTATCAAACAAGTGTTTTTTTTTTCACTTAAGACAGTAACTTATTTATATGCTTGTTAAGTTATCATAGAGCAAATAATGACTATGCAGCCTAGATTTTCACCAGTTTCTAAGTGACGATAGAAGACAAATAAGACTTAGGAACGGATGCCTTAGGAAGACAGGCATTTGTCTTCCTAAGGCATCAGTTCCTAAGTCTTATTATCCTCTCGAGCCTGCAATTAGTCCGGCTACAGTGACCTTCGGACTGAAACACTGCAATCCTTTAACTAATAAAGATTAAAAAAATTTACTGCTTCACAGTAGAACATATTGTATCTATGACACGTCAGGCGACTCTGCAAGAAAATCACTAGGTATATTACCTACGAGTAAGTATCGCCTATCATTAGACAAACTTATACTTAGATATTTCAATCCACGATAGCGCGCCCCATTATATCAAACTCCATATTAATTGAATAAAACAAAAGCGATTTAAACTTATCTTCATTACATTTATCAGTTACAAGTAAGGATTCTTAAAGCTATTGTTCCCTTAAATATTAAATTAAAAGCGAAAGAGGATGAAAATATTTTATTTAAACACTGTAAAGTAATAAACATATATGATAAGGTTAATTACCAACTATTAAAAGAGCAATTTTTTAACTTAGATATTCAAAAGACACTTAAATATGAAAGATTTACTCGGAGAGCAGCACAAAGTTTACTAGTGACCATACCTGCCAAAAATAAATATGGAATGCGCACCACTGCCTACATGATTCCTCGCTTAATAAATAATTTAGATTACAAATTTAAAAATGGATTAACTCCAAAAAACATTAGTAAAAAACTTAAAGATTTTTTTATAAAAAACTGTAATAACAGATGACAGATTATGTGCACTTACTGTAAACTCTAGTGGTTTGTTAGTGCAGATATATTTTTGTACCTAAATGTATCCTTTGTAACATAAAATAAATTAAAAAAAAAAAAAAAAACAGAGTGGGGCGCTTTGTCGTGAATTGAAATATCTATACACGCATGCTTAAAATAAGCATGCGTGTAGGACTTAGGTCCATACAAGTTGTTAAATTTTTAATTCGGTTTCGCCACACAATCTTAATACGGGGAGTAACGGAAAATATTGTATAACGCTATTTTATTCTTGGCATTATTGTATCTTGTACTGCTGATCTATCGAAATTCAGTCTATTTCGAATACGAAGCGCTCAAACGACATATAAACTGTCGATACTGGGCACTTACGATAAAATATGTAAAAGTGATCGTTTGAACGGTCGGTATTAGATAAAAAATATACTCAAACTTTATTTACGATAATAAACCGATAAAAACCAATAAAGTCGCGCATAAAATACGTTAAGCGCAACACTTTAGAAAATTTTCCGAGTATTTTGAATGAATATAGATCGGAAATCGTTATACCTATTTTATAAAGTCTCACGCTAACTTCCAAGAATAATAAAAATTGAATCAAATACATATTATGTGCCTAATTTAGCAGTCCAGTGATTGGTAAGGCAGCTCAAAAGTTATGGTTTTAGCGAAATTTTACCCCGTTGTTGACATTTTCTGTCTTAACTGTTTTCTTACCTACGTGTGCCTACCTATGTAGATTGTAGGTAGATAAATATAGGGAATATTTATAATATGTATTACGATATTTGGGAAAGTTAAGATTTAAATTGAAATCATATATTTTATGTATAAGGGGTTATTATGGATGCTGACAGTTTTTTCCTTTTTTCGTAAATAGGTATTACTTTTCTTAACTATGTATATATTGTGGAATAAAACACATTTTTCCATCAAATTTTCATACATTCGCTGGTTTAAAAGACGGTTTGCATGGATACGTTTTACGATAAAATAAATTTAATGTAAATAATAGTGTAAGTAGATATGATAAATTAATAGACACGAAACGACCTGCATTTGTCATAAATAGAGTGGACGCAGGCCTTTATGGCGCCCAGCGGTGAATCGATACAGAATCGATTGGAGTTATCGATTCAATGCACCGAATGATTGTTGTAATCACAATTTATGGTGGTTGAATATGTAAACGAGGTATAGACAAGTGAGCCAATGTTCCCGTCTAATGGGACCACCCATACCTATCTTACAAAAGTTTCACCGATTCCGTAAAGTTTCGATTATCGATAAGTAGTTTTCTTGATAAATGGTATTAAAAGCCATTTAGTGGACGATAATGGTGTTCCGTTTTTGAATATTTTGGCTTTCTAGTTTTGACGAAGCTATCAAGTTAGTATGAAAACGTATAAAGGAAACTTGTACCCTTTTAAGCGCAATATTGCGAAAACATAATATAAGTATGATATTTGGCTTGTTTTTTATGAAAAAAAGTTTTTGACTTAATGAACTAATTTTGAGAGTATAAGAGAAACTAAATCAGGTAATATTTATTTAATTTTGTTTAGTAGGTATTACTCAAACATGTTTATTTATTCTCAAATTTTATAATATTCTATCAAAATACATGTAGTATTTTTGTTTAAAATTGCGGCGATATGCAACCAGGGAAAAATAAAAAAAAATCATTTTTTTTTTGCCTACTCAAAGGTATAATATTACATTAAAAACAATTACTAAGGGCTCCCTTTTTAGCATATAAAATTTAAGCAATAAATAAGCACAGTTGCCCTAGTAATCTTGAGCATCATTTTAATGAGCATTAATAAAGCTAAATTAATTAGCAAGAAGGTACAACTGAATCAAAATTCAAATTATTTAAATTAAACTTTAGCATAACTAATGTGATCCCATTTATCAGTAATCATTATACAAATTGTTACGCTTTCGATTTGGTTCTTACTCGTATTTACTTATAGGCATCGATCTTATAGGTAATTCATACTGTAATTGGATTTTCAAGGTCCTTTAGGTTTAGGCAAAATATATACGCTAACGAAAATCTATGCGATCTGCGATTGAATCTTATTCAAAAAAGTTATAAAAACCAAAAATCAGAATGTTAAAAATATTCAACTAATTTTAGGTATTTAACACATTTTCTAATTATTCTACACATTTTCTAAACAGATATCAGAAATGTGTTTAACTCCAGATTTGAACCGATAACTTCATTTGTCAAGGGCTCTTCTTCTTATCGTTTTTTTTTACTTTTCTTGCAATACTACAAACTTTTAATCCTTATTCATTGCTAGTAAAATATAAAAGCTAAGGATATAAACGTATCGCGAGTAAGGTTTAATATGTGTCGACGTGCGCGCGCGCATCGTTTCACGCTCCATCGCGCTACACTACAATGTTGCAGCGAGCGGTGTTGATGCTTCGCTGATACGACGCTAAGTGGCCGTATTGAAACTTAAACTAGTATTTAGCCACTTAGCTATAATTCTTTGCTTATTTAATACATATTTTTTATCCGTATTTAATACATATTTATGTTGAATTTGATTTAGAACATTTAAACAACTTCTTTTTGTTTTACAGAGATGAAAAGTATTGGTAAATTATTGATTGTTTTGTTATCGTATTGAATCGTATTGCTCTTTTTCTTTAAAGATGAATTGACACACAATTTACATTTATCCTGCGATAATCCATGATTATCTTATGCGGATTTTGTAAAACAACTAAGCTTACAGCTTAGATCCTTATGTGGTTGATGTCCAGCAAGCTCGAACGAAACGATTTTCTTCCACATTTCTGATATGTACCGCTAAGGTGTAGAACACCCTTCTAGCTTCTGTGTTCCCAGCCAAGTACAACCTGGGTGCCTTCAAGAGTGAATAGGCATTTTCTAGGCAAGCGCGCTCCGTCCTAGACCTCATCATTTCTGCCCATCAGATATGATTGTAGTCAAGCGCAAGCCTAGGTATCTATAATAAAAAAAAGCTCTAAGTAAGTACGCAAAGCCGTGTTTTTTATCTACAAAAGATTGTAGAGATACATAATATTCACCTGATGCTAAGTGATAGCTTGCCAATGTCAGATGTAGTGCATCCCACGACTTTCCTTGCAATATTATCCTCTTTCCTGATACATCAGTTCTCACAATTTTCATCACGTCGGAATACAGTGCCCCTCATACCGCGAGTCTGATTGTGTGAGCAAAATGTATTTATCGCTATCGTAATCGTTACCAAATTCTGCCCCCCGATTGGCTTACGTAAATCAGGGAACATTCGGCGATTCAGGGAACAGACAGCATTCAGCAGAATTTGTAAGCGATGTAAGCGACAAAGTAATACGTTACTGTTTCTAGGTTGAATAACTAATACCGCAGTGTTTCCTACCCGGACGGACTCCGTAAGAAGAGCCGTACCACCAGTAATAAACCATTAGGTTTTATCTTTGAGCATTGAGTCACAGTCCTGAAGGTACCTAAACCGTAAATATATCACCCTTAACGCTTTCAACTCACCAACGTCACACATGGTTATTTGCAACCAGCATTGTATTTTAATAACCCATTCGAAGAACCACATCACTAAGCTACCTTTAAATTTAAATATGCATCAAAATTTCACTCGCGGTGGGACTCGAACCCGCGTCCCCTAGCTATCGCGGCTAGGAGCTCTTCCACTGAGCTACGCGAGACTGTCTCACCACGACGAAATTCGGATGCATATTGTTTTTCGTTCTTAGGCAGAACTAACGCCATCTATCTGAAAACATTACAGTTATTCAAATATGCCGAGGTCCCATTAATACCAATGGAGCTAACTTCGAACGAGTAATGACGCCTTGCCGTTACTTACTACTTATATTTTATATTATAGTGTTTTCACACACTTAGGAAATTATTCCTATAAATTTAAATATGCATCAAAATTTCACTCGCGTTTCACTCTCAGTGGAAGAGCTCCTAGCCGCGATAGCTGGGGGACGTGGGTTCGAGTCCCACCGCGAGTGAAATTTTGATGCATATTTAAATTTATATAAGACATTGAGGATCTCCAAAATTAAACCACAAATTGTTTCTCTGAAATAACAAAGTTTTGTTTTATTACAAGTTTTGTTTTATTTTACAATTATCTAGTTATTATCAAGTTACGACAATTACACTTCTATCTCACCTGAAATAACAAAGAAACGACATTTAAAGTTCACTATATCTCGAGTCCTCAATCACATTCTTTCTATGAGTTTTTATTACGATAACAATGCACAAAACAATTTCAGCGTCCCTCGCCATTTTAAATCCTCGACACAGATCACTAATCATAGGTACAGACAGCTGATACGCGAAGCGCGGCAAATTCAAATGAATGAAATGTCACTCATTTCATTACATCTCCCCCCTAAGAGCGAAAATTCTAAGCAATATATCTGTAAAATGTACTTATAAGTCATCTTCATATTCATTATCATCTCCTTCATCTTCTTCAGCCTCTGTTATGACAGGTTGCAATTTTGTTATATGAAATAATGTTGATTCTGTTTTTCTGTTGCCTGTATCAATCCTATAAATGGAATTCGATATTTTCTCTATTATCTTGAAAGGGCCTATTTTTAATTCGTCTAATTTCTTTCTATTCAGTCTATTTCCATTTTCTACATATACACTGTCTCCTACATTAAATTCTTGCATTTTTCTATTTCTATCAAATATTTTCTTGTTATACTCATGAGATTTTATTGTATTCTCTAATGCCAATCTTCTATCAGCAATCCACTTGTCTTCCTTTTCCATCGTTTTGAATTCATTTGGTAGAATACTGACATTTGTACCATCCAGTAAATATTTTGGTGCAAAACCTGTAACGGAGTGTTCTGTTTCATTATATTTTTGTATACATTCTCTTGCCAGTGTTGTCCATGTTCTCTTATTATTTTTCTCATTCATTTTACACCTTATTTTATTTACTATTGTTTGGTTTAATCTTTCATTCAAGCCGTTCGAGAATGGTGTATTCACGGCTGTAAAAATTAGTTTAATATTATTTTCCTGCAAAAATTGTTTAAATTCTCTTGAATTTATGCCCGGATATTGATCTGTCAGGATAATTCCAATCTCATCTGTCTCTAGTACTTTCTTTGTTAAATTTATAAAGTCACATGCATTCTGGGTTTTCGAAGTCGCAATAAATGCATATCTTGTGTAGTGATCTACTAAAAGGTGTAGATATTTCTTTGTAGACCTAGATCCTCCAAATCCACCAATAGTATCCATTGACATTATTTCAAATGGTTTGGTGGCTGGTCCCAGTTGTGACAGTAATCCAATTTTTTTTGACATCTTGATTTATTTTTTATGCATATTTCACATGTTTTACAAATATTTATGATATTTTTTGTTAGGTTTATAGCCGTATATATTGAACTTATTTTTTTCTGCAGTTGTCTGATCCCAATATGGCATAAATCTTCATGCACCTTTTTTATAAGTTTTTTACTAAATTCTTCTGAGAGGATAATCTTTTCCTGTTTCTTTATTTTTTTATAATAGATATTATTTTTTAGTATTAAATTTTGTTTCTTTTCTCTTATTGTTTCATTTTTCTCTTGGTCTCCAACTATATCTTTTATTTGTATTAAATTAACTATTCTCAATGTTTCCTCTCTGTTATCTTCTGGTTCTAATACAGGGTTTCGGCTCAAACAGTCTGCTTCTACATTTTCTTTACCAGGTATATATTTTACGGTAAAGTCATACTGAATAGGTAGTATGTGAGATCACCCAATTCTTCATCTGTCCTGCATTTAATGTTCATGTTCTCTAGAGGTTTGTGATCTGAGTAAATGGTGAATTGTTTTCCGATGAGCCAGTGCTGCCAATATTTAACAGCTTCTTTCATAGCAAGACATTCTAAATATATAGCCTTTTTCCGTTTTTGATGTTCATTCAATTTTTTTGAGAAATATGCCACCGGTTTGTCTTTACCATCTAGTTGTGTCTGTTTTAATATTGCTCCAATGCCCTCCAAAGATGCATCGGTAAAGATTTTGATTGGTAAGTCTTTGTCGAATATTTCCAAGACCGGTTGCGAACATAAATATCTTTTTATCAGATTGAATGCTTCTTCACATTTCTCTGACCATACAAATTTCTCGTTTTTTCGTAATAAATTGTGTAATGGATCTAAGATAATTGCACTTCTTGGTATATAGTCATGGTAGAAGTTTATTTTTCCCAAAAATTGTCTGATGTTCTTTTGCGTCTTAGGAGTTGGAAAGTTCCTTATTGAAATCAAATTGTCTTTTAGTGGTCTTACTGAATTGTTCTGAATTATATGGCCGAGGTATTTTACCGAGTCTGAAGCAAAGGTACATTTCTTAAACTTCAGTCTAAAGCCTTCTTTAATTATTGCCTCTAATACATTTCTAATGTGCCTTATATGTTCTTCAAAGGTAGACGAGTATATCAAAATATCATCAATATAGTTAACAGAGTATCCTGTGAGATTGTGTTTTCTTAGAATATTGCTTAAGATTCTCTGGAAAATTGCTGGTGATGTTTTCAAGCCAAAAGGAGGCAGGTCCACTGGAAGTGGCCATCTTGTGTGACAAATCCTGTTTTACTTCTGTCTTCCACCCGTAATGGTATTGCCCAAAATGCTGAGTTTATATCTAGTGTAGTAAAATACTTGCAATTTCTAGTTTTAATAATTAGATCATCTATCAAAGGAAATGGTTGAGCTTGTGGTATAACTATTTTGTTTAACTCTCTGAAATCTACACATAAACGGGATTTTCTATTTTCACCTTTTTTAAACGCCAATGTCACTGGAGCAGCGAAAGGACTGTATGATTCTTCTATTAAATTGTTCTTTAGTAACATCGATATTTGCTCTTCAATTTCTAATCTATCTTGTATTGTACATCTGTATGGTCTTTTACTACAATATTTATTTACTTGTAAATCTATGCGAGCTTCATAATCTTTAACTGAACCTATATCATACTTGTCCTTAGCAAATATTGTTTTATATTCCTTTATAATTTTCTCTATCTCAATTTTCTTTTGATTATCTAAATGGTCTGTCATACTTATAAATTCCTCTGTTTCTATGTGTTCATTGAAATTTACTGTATATTTTTTTATATTATTATCTTCATTTCTGTTATCTTTAGACATCCTGTCTATTTTATTTGTTATTTTCTTTTGTTCTATCTGCAAGTTCTCATTTTGGGTTAATCTGAATTTCTTTATCATATCTAATCCGATTATGAAATCATCAAAATCTTCATTTTCTACTATGTATACATCCACCTCTTCTTCTAAATCAAATATTTTAATTTTTATTGTTATCAAGCCATCCATCTTCTTCACACCATTAACCGTTTTCATGTATGCTATGTTCACATCATCTTTTTTTTCTTTTACTTTTATTAATCTTGAATTTATTATAGAAATCTGTGAGCCTGAATCATAAATACCACTCACTTCTAGTTTATTTTCTAATAAAAGCTTGATTTTGATTAATGGTGTGCTTACTAGTTTTTTTCTCAGTATTTATGTCTACTTCAATTATGGAGTTATTGTTTACATTTTTAGTTTTAAGAACTTGTTCAGGTTAATTTTTATTTTTCTTGAACCAACATGACTCCTCCGGATGATATCTAATTCCTTTGTCCAAAGACTCACAAGTCTTACATGACTTCTTCTCATAAGTTTTATTTTTATTATAAAATGTACTGCTCTTTATGTTAGTTGAGTTTTTCTTATACATCGTGCCTTCATATTTTCTTATCTCGTTGAACAAGTCAGTAGTGTTGTTGAGTTCATCCCTGTTTAACTTATTTAAGATAAATCCAGGTAAACCAGTTGCAATAAGATCTATCATTGTTTTGGAATCTATAGATTTGTTTATATCTAATAAAAGCCGTTCTTTTTTTATGGCATAATCAATTAACTGTCCTTCTTTATACCTAAATGCGAGAGCATATGTGACTATGTCCCATCCTTGGTTTTTAAAAGTTTCTAAAAACTTGTCTTTCCATTCACTCCATTCAGAATTTATTGTTAGTTTTATGATCATCGAGCTATACCAATCCAAACAAGGTTTATCTAAAAATAACCTCAAAATATCTATTTTTGTCTCATCTTTTGTTATATTAAAGCGCGCACACTCTTTTTCAAAAATTTCTATCCATTGCATCGCATTAGGATTTTTGCTTGTGAATTTTTCAATAATAAATTTTTCTGAGATATGTTTTAAGTTATGTTGACTTTCTTTCTTAGTTGTAGTTTCTATTAATTGTTCCAAGATTTGTTGCAAAGTGTCATTTTTGTCCTTTGCTTGTGTTGTGCTCACTTCATCTAAATATTGATCTAAAAATTGCATATTACCTTCCTCATCTACATATGTCTTCTTTAGATTTTCATCCAACTTTATCCATACTTTTCTACTCTGGTGTCTTTTTTTAATGCTATTTTTTACTTTTGTGAAAGTGTTACAAACAATATATGTATGATGACTCACCAGCTTCAGTTCCTCGGGTAAAACATAACATTTTCCTTCTTCAGTAGATATTGAGGTTATAGCTAATACATTTGATTTGCCATCATTTGAGGCTATCATCGTAAACTCAAACTGAAGCCGGTCCATATTCTCTTAGTTCACAAAAATGTCGTTTTATAAGACATTGAGGATCTCCAAAATTAAACCACAAATTGTTTCTCTGAAATAACAAAGTTTTGTTTTATTACAAGTTTTGTTTTATTTTACAATTATCTAGTTATTATCAAGTTACGACAATTACACTTCTATCTCACCTGAAATAACAAAGAAACGACATTTAAAGTTCACTATATCTCGAGTCCTCAATCACATTCTTTCTATGAGTTTTTATTACGATAACAATGCACAAAACAATTTCAGCGTCCCTCGCCATTTTAAATCCTCGACACAGATCACTAATCATAGGTACAGACAGCTGATACGCGAAGCGCGGCAAATTCAAATGAATGAAATGTCACTCATTTCATTACATTTATAGGAATAATTTCCTATGTGTGAAAACACTATAATATAAAATATAAGTAGTAAGCTACCTTTGACCCCAAAACAATCCATTACAGTCCTTATAACATATATATAGACAAGTGTCGATATTTGTCGTTGTAAACGTAGTAAATTTTGTTAAGCTGATCATTCATTTACAAATTGCTCACTAATGTATTAAGTAGTATGTCATTTGTCATTGTAATTGCAATAGGGTATTTAAAAAATCCCGTAGGAACTATTTTTTTTCGGCACGAAAAGTTATGTTTGTTAATCCAGGATAGGTATATCAAATATATAATATTATTCGGTTCAATACTTTTAGTGTAAACAAGCAACAGTCATACACTCATACACGCAAACACACACAAATTTCACATTTACATAAATTTTACTGTGATATTAAAACACCCACACAAACGAACAATTTTCTCTAAACTACAGCATAGCACGTTTAGTGCGTACAGAAGGTGTGAGAGCAGCTTTAATTTGTTGTTCTAAAAGCTAATATATTTCTAGGGAAGTAAATTATTGTTGACTCACACAATAGATTGAGAAGAAGTGACTGTATCAGTGTTTTATTGGTTGCCTTTTCAATGAGATAATTTGATTTATGCGGCTTAGGAACGTTTTATGTCGGTTTTAAGTGAATACGAGTGTTTTAATATATCCCTCCACAACGACATTGATGGTCAGTCTTTGACAAATTTAATGACGATAGAATTAAATATTATTTGTTGTAGACAGTTAAATACTGTTAACTATTTTGCAAAATAAGACAATGGGCATTATTATAAACCTAGTTTATTTAATTATGTGTATAGTTCAACAGTAAATATGATCCACATCTGATGACGGCTGTAAGACTGATTTAAAGCTGATCCTTGCTAAGTGAAATTGTTGTTTTGGCAAGAACTCAAGGATTTTTCTAGCTTAGCCCAAAAAATGTGAGAAATCGTGCAAGTGATCTGAGTTTCTTATTGTTTTGAAATCTGGACTGGAGCAGAGTATTTGGCCTAAAATCTAATCCCTGTCAGTCAAAAATTGCATGTACCCATCAGCCCACAGACTCAGACTTTAATTTTATTTAATAGTTTGACAGAAATGGATAGATATAAAAAGTAAGCCTTATTCTCTTCGGATCACGAAAGCAAAGCGATAATGTGGAGGAAATTCATATCTGTAATATTATCGGTTCAAATCTCACACATAATGATAACTTCTAAGTATAATCTCAACGCTTAGTTGGAAGGGATGGTGGGAAAAAAGGTCCGAAACTATCTAAATAACAAATGATTCCATAGAAACAGAAAAGTGAAAAACGCTCTAAGCGTGTTGTAATCCTATAACAAATGATACGGTATTTTTATTATCCATAACAATTTTTCATAGTCCGCTATCTGGGTAGCGAAGACGAAGATTAGGCCAGTATTTACGATCAGTTCTAACCTTTTTCACCTCAGCCCGATGTACTGTGTAGCGGTTATCGTCCCGGGTGTTTAGCCCACGCATAAATCTATCGGTTTGTTACAGTTCTATGGATTTATAGTGGCATGAAAAATTAATATCCGTATTATAGTTTACTTGTGCTTAATTGTAGGTATTATTGACACTAATTTGAAATATCTATCCTAGATGCTACGATCTGGATCTGTAGTTTTGCATCTGTTAATTAAGGGTTGAATGAAATGAAATGAAATGAAATAAAATGAAATTCTTTATTTCACATAGGCCTAAATAATAGGCGCCCATGAAATGTCAAAAACTCTACCGCCAAGTTCGGAATGCAGGTTTGCTCCGAGAAGAACTGGCAAGAAACTCGGCACTTGCTCTTTTCAAAAATGTCATGATATACAATTATTCTTATATATTATGTAAAGTTATTACATAACTTTTAGGATATCTCATGAGGAGATGGAAATATATAGAATATTTTGTTTGCTCAAATCAAAATATGGGCAGAACTGTTATTGCCAAGCGACAAATGTCATAATATGTCCATAGATGGGTGTCAGATTTCTGTAATTGTAAAAGATTTGGGTAGCTTATTTCGTATAGGTAGGCAGGATTCACACACATTTGAGAACTCCATGGAGGACCCTGCCTAAGGAGTTAGTCACGCCAAACAAGTGATATTAAGGCTCCATAAACGTTAATAATAGAATGGATGATTGCATTTTCCGAGTAGTCCGCCTTAGTCATCAGCCAGCCATTCAACTTGATAGCTAATCATCTTAATTAGTATAGTCGTCGGTCAACGTTAAAAAACGTGACAAAAACGGCCATCCTCTTCCGTGGCTTACTGTTCTGGTGCTGGCCTTAATTCCCGGTATCTCAACAGGTTTGTAGGCACATGGCCAATAGAAAAAATCAAATAGGAATTATATGGGCAAGTGGAGGTTGTACTTACGCTTAGAATTCCGTAGGTATTCTTAAATCAAATGTATGCTATATAGTTAAGTTAGTTGTTAATTCACACACCTCCACAGAAAAACCTAATAGGGTTTTAGTGGAGGCAGGTTTAAGAACATGTTACAATTTCCCAAAATGTATTGGAAAAAAAAACTTTTCGATGGGAATTTAATTTTCATATAACTTTTAGGCGCTCTATGTATCGTCGTAAATGAATTGAATCATTTATGCAATAATATGCAATAATGATTGTAACATTATAAAAGACTGTCAAAAAACGATTTCGTTATACCTTCGATAATGAAATGGTTTTTTTATCAATGATAGGCTTCCGCTTAAGTACAACCATGCCTGATTAAAACAATGATGAGGTCTAGGGTGGAGCGCATTTGCCTAGAAAATGGGCATTTTTATAATATATACATAGGTAATTTTTTTTTATACGTCAGTCAAGGAGTTATAGCTCATAGGTCTCCTTTGCATTAGATGATGGGAGGTTTGAATCCTGCGCACCTCTGACTTTTCAGATTTATGGGCGTTTGTGGAAACTAAATATAACAGTTTGGTAGCGGTGAACGAAAACTGTGAATATCCTACATCCTGGAGAGTTCCCCGGAATGTTCTCAAAAGGTGTGTGAAGCCCGCCAACCCGCATCAATCGACTCATAATTTGTTTACAACTTTCGAGCCGGTCGCCCTTCGAATAAACGAAACGGATTTCTCCATACATCTACAGCCAGTGATCCGCCCCAAGCGGAAAACCGCCGAAAGCTTAGTTCACTTAAAAAATTTGTACAAAAACCAGTACTAACCCTACACATAGATAAATGGTAGTGGCGAACTTACGAAGGTTCTTTTTTGCTACTTGGCTTCAGAACCCTAACAAGATACTGTGTTTAATGACAACCGACCACAGATTACAGGCTGTGAGCTAAGCGCTCATTAGTAGAGTAAACAATATCACGACAACAAAACACGATTTTAAACTCTAGCACCATAAAAATATAGATTAAAATCCCGTGAAAGCGTTATGCCCTACAGGTTATGACTATATATACTCCTTGTTTGCACCTTGGACCACTTAACGGCCCGTTATGTTTTGTGAAGATTCTCTTACCGCGGCCAGCCGTCGCGGGAGGCGAAGGCCTAGTTAGTAAAATGATAAATAAACTAAAATTTCGGTGTGTGGCTTTGATTGTTATATTTGTAGGTTGTTTGATCTGCCTTTCTACTGAGCAAATATGCATCTCTTGTTAGGAACACGCTATGGAGTCTACTGCTGGAGTCGTCAAAAGTTTTTATCGGAATATCTAAGTACTTACAAAAATGTTGTATGTTATTTTCTTAGTGTTATATCCTGGGCATTATTGAAGGCCAGATAACTGGTGATCAGTAAATCTTCCGCTCTTTTAGCTAATAAAAATTTTTAAGCGTGCGTGTATTCATTTTTGTTCTCCCTACCACTTACGCCGCAACTACTGAACCGATTTGGCTAAAATTTGGAGTGGAGATAGAATATACCAATAATTCATATATAGATACTTACTATTATCCCGGAAAATTCATGTTTTTCAAGTAAGTATTCAAAGCTCACGCGGGTGGGAGCTGCGTGCTTCCACTAGTTCTAAAATATGAACGATACAATACACAAATGAAAAATCGTATCATAATTCAAACGCAAAAGCTACGATAAACTCATTTCAATTAACTATTTAAAATTGGCGTGAAATAAACTCCGTTTATGAATTATGACTCCTTTATTAGCTATCGCAAATAAAATAGTTTTTGTTAAAGGCTTCTATTTCAATTTACGATTTCAAAGGTCTCTAAACCATCTAGTCTGTAGGTCACTGTAGTGTCAAATATTCTGTCATGAAGCATTGGAGCCAATTCTGTTGTGAAAAAAAAAAGATTCCGACGAATTGAGAACCTCCTCCTTTTTTTGAAGTCGGTTAAAAATCTCAAACACTAAACTAATTTAAAGCGTCTTAAAATATAGCAAGAGAGAGAACATGAGATCCATCTCTAGTGTCAACAAATGTGTGTGAAACATGCTAACCCGCATAGGGCGATAGGGTGTGATGAGATTTGGCCAAAACTATCTAATAATAATTTATGAATATATAATATGATAAAGGAATCTGTTAGTAGAGCTAGTTAATGCAAAAAATGTGTTCAGTCGTGTAAAATTATTTAATAAACAGGGTACAATATTATTTTTATCAAATTATATATTATTACTATTATTAAAATCGAGATTTTTAAATTGCTACCATGCATAACATCAAGAACTTCATAAATTGCATATTTATGAACGGGGAAATCTTACAACACTGTGTCGAATCATTTGTTCTGATTTATTGAAGCAGTTAATCAAAGAGCTCTTTTTTGCTTTTACGCAATATATGCAAAAATAATGAAGGGTTATGTTTGTTTCATATATTTTAATGTCATGTTACATGTATTATAAATATAAGTATGTGATGAATTTGTAACTATTAATCTACTCTACTTTTTTATACTTATAAAAATAAGTCGGGTTTTCCTTCCTGACGCTATAACTCCAGAACGCACGAACCGATTTCCACGGTTTTGCATTCGTTGGAAAGGTCTCGGGCTCCGTGAGGTTTATATCAAAGAACATTTAGGAAAAATTTTAACAGAAAAGCGGGAAAATCTTTTTAGCGGGAAAGCCATCTGGTGGCGAAACGGAGTTCGCCGGGTTTGCTAGTTTTTTATATAAGTCTATAACTGAAATCGTCAAAGTTTGTGACCAAAAAACAATAGAAGAACTAGCTGACCCGGCAATTGTTGTTTTACCATGTAAATTATTTATCTCTCACTTAAGGGTATGAAGAAACTTTTCGTCCTATTCTACGAACTAGCGAATACACAAAAAAAATCATAATAATCGATCAAGAGAATTACAAATATAATTATATATATTAGATAAGGTGGGCTTTAAAATATAAGTGGCACATTGAGATTCGAACCTGCGACCTCTCGGTAACTATCCCCTAGCATTAAACGATTCAGAATTACGTTGAAGTAAGAAAGGCGCATCTTCACACACACATGCACAGGAATCTCTATCGTACACACGATCGGATGACCTCACGCACACTACTGCACAATCACCTGTAGCGGCGCACGAGTGCCCACTGTCACTAATGTAAAGGCTTGTCTACATTGAACGCGATGATTAAATAATAATTTGTTACAATATCAACTCAAAAACTCAAACCATCGATAGCTCATTCGTAAGCAGAATAAGTTCAAGTTCGAATAAGATAAAGATTAACACATTTTTTATGTAGGTAAATTGATTGGACTTATAGGTACACTGCGGAGTACGACTATCGTGGGGATACCTGATAATAATGCACAGAGCAGATGCTCTTAAAAATAATTTTATTATGTAATTGAAATACTATATTTACTATTCTAGAATTAAACTATTACTATTCATAATAATATTGCTATTCTAGAATTCAAGCGTCGCTCACGTAGTTTTTAAAATACTGAAAACCTGTATTAATTTTGTGCAGTTATACAGAGTGACAATTTGAAATATAATTTAATATATTGTTAGAATTCAAATAATTACTAATTTGTTTAACTTGTTTCAGATAAATAAATTTTACGAATCTTATTGGTGATATTATTGATACAAAAAGTTTTATTTATAATACTATATGGAATTAGTCAGGTATAAACTTTAGGAAATAACTGTGTGTAACCACCCTTATTAACATAAGTCAATACATATTGTGTATGAAATGAAAGAAAACCCTATATTAAGGGATTCAAAATACAAATTACGTTGCATTTTAATTTATAATGCTATCTATACACACATACACAAATCAAAGGTGTCGGAAGCGCACATGTGAACGAGACATCGCTTTTGAATGGATGCAGTTCTTGATAGATTTATTTTGAACCTTATTGTAGTTGATTAAGATATATAATAGGATGAAGTAGGAAATGAGATTGGATAGTGCACGGCGAAATGTAGCTCTAAGGTCGTGGGAAGGCAGGTCGATTTGGTTACGTTACTATTTTCAGTTATATCCATTAAGTACTAACGATTTAAGGAGGGGAATTATTAAGGTCAGAATTTATTTAACCTATAAACCTGCATAGTGCATACCCGAGAGTTCTTCATAATATTATTATCAAAGCCTGATAATCTACATTTTGCCATCGTAATGGGATGGGACAAAGTTCATCCATTCTGAGAAGAAACCCATGCCCAAAAGCCTAAATATATAAAAAAAGAAACCGACTGACTGACTGATTGTTGACTGTCTGACATAGCAACGCACAGCCCAAACCACTGGATCTAGACATCCCAAAGGCACATAGGTTCCTTGTGAGGTGTAGAGGTGCAAGAAATATTTTTTTCAAAACTCGCCCTCTAAGGGGGTAAAATGGGGGTCTAAAGTCTGTATGGAGAAAAACTCCTTCAAGCTGCAAGTACTGAGCCGATTAGACTGAAATTTGCAATAGGAACTTTTTATCCCGCAAAAATTCATGATTCCCGCTGGATTAATAATAATTGAAAACCTATATTCACATATTTAATAATGGTAAAGGGAGGGATGCAAAAAGAGTATAAAAGTATTATTAGTTGGAGTACTCGTAGCTTTGTACGCGTTGAAGTCTTTAGTATAAGATACTTCAAATAAATACAACTGCATATAATCTATAGTTTTAATATACACTATTGACTTTAATTTTTAATTTTGGCAGCATGGTTAGGTCGCAAACTACTTAATTACCAGTGGCTAAAAATATAAAATACCTCATAAATCGTTTGCAAACTACTTATTTACATTATAAACTAAATAACTTTTTGGAAAATCAGAGGAGGGGAATTATTTAACTGAAAAGTACTGAAATGACTCGTCTTGATAGAAAGACAAAATAAATAGATCTTACTGATCCTCTATGATACATTATTCAAAAACCATAACTGTATAACTATTAACTATTATTGTTAAGATAAAGTTTTAGTGAAATGGAAACAGTTTCCCAGCCTTTGATCCACCGCCGCCTTCTACATTATTGCAGATAACATTTAATTATTTATTAATTTTTACTTCATTAGTATGCAAATAGCGGCTTAATCAATAGAATATTGGTTACGAATGCGAATTATGTTCGTTAATAAAAATTGATTAAGCGATTACTGAGAAAAATAAATCTCAGTTGTTTAAGTTTCGTATTAAATGAAGATGTTTAAATAATAAAATATTTGGTCAAGTGTGAGTCGGATTTACGCTTTTAGGTTTCCGTATTATCTATTTAACAATAAGGTGATTATTATTATGACTATAGCCCTATAGTCATAATAATAATCACCTTATTGTTAAACTACAAATACAAATATTGTTAAAAATGTACTAATTCCATTCTGACATTAGTTCATTTTTAACGATGGTTTGAAATCAATTATTATAATTTATTGTTTCCTTTGAGAGATAGTAACATTATTATTTGCTACATAATTTGTAGGTAGAGCAAAACCTACAAAGCCTACAAATTAAGGTAAAAGTTCGTAATATCTCACAAACTCTATGTAAGTCAGGAGGTTTTGTGTATAAATATTTTCCACACATACGCCCGTCATTCTTTATATTTGGCGATTACTTAAATAAAAAACTATTTAACTATAATACCCTTAAGATTAGACTACTTGAGATCTGTAGTTTTTGTAGTTTTTTAATTTGGTTAAAGATCTAGACAGCTAATATGTAACGATTCAAAAGCCTGTAAGGACGGAACCCTAAAAATTATTAGATTTGTTATACGTTGATTTGATTCTAGTTAGAATTGGGTTAATGCGAATCGAATTGGTTTTATGTGATTCTAAAGATGGGAGAAGATTTGCTCCCGTGAGAGTTTGTTAATAGAAACTTGTTAAACAGAGGTATCTATGAGAAAAGGTTTTGATTGTATGTTTTTATTCCCGACCTACAACTTAGTTTTGACTATGAGTACAATCATACTTAAGGGGTTTCCTTTAAAGGGGGCCCAATTTTATTTATTTATTCGCAAATAGTAGGCTATACATCGCAGGCTTATGGCAATGATTTTGCGAACACAACGTTTATTCATCTACATATTTTTAATGGTAACTTGGCTCATAAATTCTCATTCACCCCATATTGATTTCTAAAAAAAAGTTTTCTGCATTTTCTCAGATTTTGAACTAACAGACCCGAGATAATTTTCAAATCATAAAATCCCAGTCTTAACCGTGAAAATTAAATTTGATCAACCCAGCATTGGGACATAAATAAAAAATTGAGACAAAGGTAGTGATATTTTTTTTAGAGTTTCTGAATTTCACGCGTCTAAAATTCTATTATCTCTTTATTACATTACGGTTGGAAAGGACAGCACTAGTCTTAAGTAATAATAGTATGTTTCATTACAAGTGCGGAAAGGCTGTTATTGCAAAGAGTTCCGACAAATGTCTACCCGAGCCGAGGCGCAGCCGAAAGCGAGGGTTGACAGTCGGAACAAGTTGCAATGACAGTTCCGCACGTGTACTGAACGATTATTTTTAATACAGTTGCGAAAAAATGAAGCAATTTAATGAAATAATAAAAACACAATAAACTCAACTAACTTAACATTTTCTGAAAAACTATTTGCTTTTTTCTCTTCTCTCCACGCAATAAATTCGTCGTATGTAGATATGTAGCGACTTTTTGACTTTTCCGGTAAAATGTTCTCCGAAGCATTTTGTGCAACAAACAACTAAACTCGCAAAGAAAATTTCTGAAAAATGGCGCCAACCGTAGAATATAAGCAGTTTTTTTTCTTCACCCATTCAGGTGATTTAAAAAAAAAATAAAAAAAAAATTTGGTCATAGACTAAATAATATTCTGGTACGCAAAGGGAACTATGCCCATACAGCCAAGTCTTCAGTAGAATATTTTTATTGATATGAAATGAAAATGAAATTTAATGAGATGAAATGAAACCTAACCAAACTCATTCAATCAAATCTGATACTGAAACAAATTAGTAGCTTCTTTTTAGAAATATACGTATTTGCATGAATCATAAAAACTTCTATGAATTTTTTTAGTAAAAACTTCATGGTTGGG